>JAWNNM010003341.1:0-49745 GCA_035044965.1 Lordiphosa andalusiaca
CGGTGGCAGGTTGTCATCTTTTAGCAGAACGATATTGCCGATCCAAATATTATCAGAATCAGCTCGCCATTTGCCCCTCTCTTGCAACAAGGACAAATACTCGGTGCTCCACTTTCTCCAGAAGTTTTGCTGCATCTGTGTCACCAGCTGCCAACGATTGAGGCGGTTGGCGTTGAGATGGGTGACATCTGGCTCAGGAAACTTGGTGAATCTGGAGCCTTTGAGAAAGTGTGCAGGCGTGAGCACATCGAGATTTTCTGGATCTTCTGTAATTGGACAAAGTGGACGAGAATTAAGAATCGCAGATATCTCCTAAGCAAGAGTGCGAAGTTCATCAGAGGTCAAAATGGATGGGCCGACGACTCTGTAAAAATGATATTTTGCTGCCTTGACAGCAGCCTCCCACAAACCCCCGAAATGAGGCGAACGAGGTGGGATAAATTTCCATTGGATGCCACAAATCCTTGAGCTCAGCCAGTTCATTTTTTGCACCAACAAAATTTGTGCCGTTGTCGGTCCATATGGTATGCGGCTTGCCTCTCAAGCTGATAAATCGTCTCAAAGCTGCAATAAACGACGAGGTTGAGAAGTCCTGAACGACCTCCAAATGGGTAGCTTTAGTCGAGAATCACACAAACACCGAGATGTAGCATTTGTGAGGCGGCTTATTACGAGCTTCGGCTTTGTGATAAAATGGACCACAATAATCAATGCCTGTGGTGTGAAATGCTGGGTTCAGCTGAACGCGATCTGCTGGTAGTCGTCCCATCACATGCTCGAAGATCGTTGGCTTCATCCGAAAACACCTGACGCATTTGCCGATGACGCTGGCAACAAATTTACGACCTCCATCTGGCCAGTATTTTTGTCGCAAAGAAGCAAGAAGAACTTGCGATCCAGCATGCAAGAATTTTTGATGATACCAGCTGATAATGGCTTTGGAGACTGGATGGTTCTTCGGAAGCAATATGGGATGCTTTGCATCATAGTCCAAATTCGAGTTTTGAAGCCTCCCACCAACACGAAGCAGCCCATCGGAGCCAATCTCTGGCTTCAGAGAAATCAATTTGCTTTTTGGAGGAAGCTATTTATTGGCGGTGAGTGCATCGATTTCCATGGCAAAGTGGACTTGCTGAATGCTTCTCAAAAGAAGCTGTGTGCCCATGGTGATATCCTGTACAGTGAGCGCTCCTCCTACTCGAGAACAGGTTTTGTCTCGAAGAGATACAAATCGATGTATATAAGCGAATACACGTTGGAGCTTTTGAAAGGAGTTTTGGTACTTGCTGTCGATTGATAGATCCTGACGAATTGATCCAAGTAACGCTTTATGACGACGCTCTGGAAGCTCCTTTAGTGCTTGCACCTGAGCAGGCCATCCAGAAGAGCTCATAAGTAGAAAAGGCGGTTCTTTTAGCCACAGACTTAGATCCAACAACTCCCTCGGAGTACAGCCTCTAGATACCACAACCGGAGGATTCAGGTGAGTTGGAACATGATTCCACGTCATGTCATTGGTCATCTCCTGGATTTGCGCAATTCTGTTGGAGACAAAAACATTAAAGTTTGACGGTGCTTCATGTATTCAGGACAAAACAATCGTTGAGTCAGACCAACAGAAAAAATCACAGGGAAATGAAATGCTCTATTTGACGCTAGAGACCAACTCAGCCAGCAACAATGCTGCAGACAGCTCCAATTTGGGAATGGTCAACGTTTTAAGGGGTGCCACTATCGACTTTGAGCAAAGAAGTTGCGATGAAACCAATCCTTCGGTTTCCGATCTCATGTATATGCATGCTCCATAAGCTGACATGCTGGCATCACAAAACGCATGCAGCTGGAAAGAGGCATTCGGCAACAATACAAAACGAGAGAATTTAAAATTTTGGACCATGGTTAATTGAGATGTCAGCTCACACCATGCCAACGATAATGACTCTGGTAAAGCTACATCCCATTTTAGACCTTCCTTCCATAAGGTTTGCATAAATATCTTGGCTTTACAAAGAATGGGCGCTATTAAGCCAAGTGGGTCATAAAATCTTGCAATTGTGGACAAGACGATACGTTTTGTAGGTTGGCCCTTTGGTAATAGTTGAGAGAAATTGAACAGCAGACTATCCGAACTAGGATCCCACACCAGGCCCAAGGCTTTGGCGATGTCGGTTCCATCGTGGAACTTGATCAGCTTCTCCTTATCACATTCCGGTTCTCCATCAAGGACGCTTGCCTCGTTAGAGCACCACTTGCGGATAGGGAAGTGACCTTTAAGCAGTAATTCCTTTACTTGACATCTTATCTCCTTCACTTCCTCGATTGAATCGCCGCCAGACATGAGATCGTCCACATAGAAGTCTCTACGTACTATTTTGGCACCAATTGGGAAAGATTCCTCTTCGTCATAAGACAGTTGGTGCATGGCACGAATTGCCAAAAAAGCAGCAGCCTTCGTTCCATAGGTTACTGTATCCAGCTTGTAAACCTTGATCTCGTCTGTGGGATTCTCACGCCAGAGAATGCACTGCAAATATTCATCAGGGTGAGACACAAGTACGCACCGGTACATTTTGCAAATGTCTCCACAAAGCGCAATCCTGAAAAATCGAAAGCGAAGTAGCGTGTTGAAAATCTTCGGTTGAATGGTTGGCCCTGCTAACAACAAATCGTTAAGAGATCGCCCAGATGTGGTTTTGGCCGAACCGTCATACACAACTCGAAGTTTGGTACTGGTGCTGTCAAGCTTTTGGACGCAATGATGCGGTAGAAAATATTGAGGCGAATCTATGTGTTTTGCAGCTAGCGACATGTGCCCAAATCGAAATATTCTTGAAGAAATGCGCAATACTGAGCCTTGAGATCCGGATTCTTCGCAAATTTAGCCTCCAAACTCTTCAGCCGACGAAGAGCGATGCAATAAGAATCTCCAAGAGCCTCAAATCCAGTGCTGGCTGGTAGACGAACCGAATATTGACCGTTTTCCAAGCGAGAATAGTTTTTCTGGAACAAGTGTTCGCAAAGCGCATCTCTGCTGAGACTGCAGGTTCGAAAGCAAGAGGCAGTTCTCGATCTCCCAAAAACGGTTCATTATCTTAGCCAACGAATCCTCATCAATCTGCACGTGGGGCGACCTAACAATGGCAGCCAAAGCAGAGTGCTTGACTGGCTCTTTTGCAAACCCTCCAGATACGATCCAACCAAGTTTGGTGTTCTGAAGTGTTGGCAAACTGTCAGCCAACTGAATTTGCCCAATGCAAATCAGGTCGAAAAAGAGTCCAGCGCCAATTAAAAGATCGATGCGCTGAGATCTGTAGAAAAGTGGGTCAGCGAGATCTATATTACGAGGTATATTCCACCCTGTGGCATTTATATCAAAATGTGGCTGATAGTCGGTGATGGTTTGAGTGACAACAGCAGTGAAAGAAGCACGATAGCTTGCATCCTGCGATTGGGCCACAGCATCAACCGCTTTGTCGGAATCCAAAATTGATTTTCCAATGCCAGAAATCGAAACATGGGACTGTCGGGTTTTAAGATGCAGTTGATTAGCAAGGCGAGATGTAATGAAGTTTAGTTGTGATGCTGAGTCTAATATAGCGCGACATGGAATGAGTGTGCCAGCGCGATTTTTTACCAAAATGTTGGCAGTAGCAAGCAACACGTAGTTATTAGGGATAGGTGGAGGAATCGGTAATGAAGATGAACATGAAACTAATGAAGATGATGGTGGATTTTGTGTATTTGATGAAGAAGATGATTGTGATGATCAGGGTGCTCTCGATGTCATGTGAAGCAATCAATGGTGCTTCATATGGCAATGTCTACAGTGACTTGACTTGCATTGCTGCAAACCGTGGCCCTTGCGCAAGCAATTAATGCAGAGGTTCATTTTCTTCGCCTCCTTGTAGCGCAAATTGGGGCTCAAGTTCAAAAATCGAGAACATTTGGTCAAATAATGGTCTCTTCCATCACAAAAAACACAAAGAGGACTATTAGTGTTAGTCGATGAGGCAATAAGAGCATTTTGGTTAAGTCTGTGCAAGTTTTTTCCCACCTGTTGGCTTGGTGTTAGTGTTACCAAAGCGCTTTCCAAGTTTTCCATCATCCTGCATCGCTTTTCCAAAAACAAAGCAAGTGAGCTCCAGGTTGACAGCTTATTTATTGGCAAATCCTCCTCCCATTTTTCCCGAGTCTTTTGGTCCAGTTTGTGGGCAACAATGTGGATCAGAAGTCCGTCCAAGATCTCCTCGGGCTTCGCCAGGGTTCGAATCGCACGTAGATGTGAGTTCATTTTGTCGCTCAGCTCCCGAAGACTCTTTGCAGATCCCATCTCGACACCTTTTAATCCAAATATCGCCTTTACGTGTGCCTGAAAATGAAGAAGCTTGTTGTCGAATCGATTAGTGAGGAGTTCCTTAACCTTTTCATAGTTCGCATCAGATGGCTCGAGCGAACGTATGGTTTCCAAAGCAACACCGTCCAGACTGGCACGGAGATACTGGAATTTTTCGATATTACTTAGCTCTGGGTCATTGTCCACGACTGTCGTAAACATGGCGAAGAAATCCGGCCAATCTGAATATTCACCACTAAAACGAGGCAGCGCAAGATTCGGCAGTCTTGATTTTCGAGAAGTGTTAAAAGTTGATTCTCCTTGAAAATGATTAGCAATCACCGTTGAGTTCGCCTTACTCAGCTTCCCTTGATGTGCTGCCAATTCTCGTGACAGCTTGGCATTTATTTCGAGATACGCGTTCGCGAAATTAGTACGCGCGTCGCCGGCAAGCTCCATCAGGTCAAGCTTTTCCAAGCTGGTCTGTGCGGCATTAAAATCTGCTTTCAAATCTTTTATAAATTCAACGCGCGCGAGCAAATCAGCCTCGTCAAAGCGAACTAGTGCATCAGGAGATAAAAAATCGTTTAATGCAAATGCTTGACGCATGAGGGACTGCGCTTTGGCTCTGTAAAATTCAATGTCACTCGGAGCCATCGGTAAAACATTTGAATCGTCACGATCATCAACCATTTTGGCTAATTTAAAAGAAAATGTTCACGCCACGTACAAATTTTCTTTTAAATGTTTTTCGTTTCACACAAAAACGAGTCACCCTGTATGCGCGCGCGCCAAATGCAACTTAAAACAAAGCGAGCGATCGAAGATAACGGAATGTTTTCCTTTTGCTTTGCTTCTAGCTGTTCACGGCGGCCGTTGCTCTGCGGTTAGGTAACGAAAAGGAAATTGCAAGGGCAGTTGACAACAGCAGAAAATTTTGCCTGTTTTTAAAGCGGCACTTTGTTGTATGTATTTTGTGTGTTTGAATGTTGGGGCGATTAATTAAATGTACTCGATGTACATATACAATTTTCCGCACAGCAATTAATTGTTTTTTGTTTGTCCAAACTGCACGCACTCGATTCCACTGTTTGTTGTTATTGTTTTTACAAAAGTACGCGACTGCACAGTTGTATGTATGTGTGTGTGTTTGGCACCGACTTGTGCACAAACATCAGCGAACCGAAAAAGATAATTGTTTCAACGATATGAAAAACAATTATAGAAAACCGACTTGCACAACTCCAAAATCACAAATCACGTTCGAGGGTCACCAAATGTTTTTAGGAAGATATCGAATTGATATATTCACATTAATAACACAAATGCTCTTCGGATTATTAAAATGTTTATTGCTCGATCTCTGGAGTTGCAGTGCGGCGCCAGACGCAGACGCTGGCTACCGCTGCATCAAAAAGCTCAGCTCAGATAAAAGCTCTGAGCGTGGGAATTAACAGTGTGAGCTTTGACTTTGGGTATTGTTAACAAGCGTTAGAATTCAAAACAAACATTAGCCAAAAGGCATTTACATTTAAATTACAATAACTAATTATTAGTGCGTTTTTGACATGGTTTTGTCTGTTTTTCAAAAAAAGTTTGATCAAAATCAAATGGATCGTTTTCGAGAAATCTTCAATTTAGTGCGACCACCTCTTGGCCGGCCCATACAAATTGCACCCGATTTGCAAAGGCTTGCAAATGATCGCTAATTTCTTGATTCACAGCTCGCGTAGGGCATTGCACGGTATATCTGCGTGTTCGCTGTGGTTTTGGCTGAATTATAGTAAAAGTTAGATCAAAATCATGTGGAGCGTTTGGAAGAAAACTAATGATTTGTGGGGGTCTAAATGCGGTAGTTCAAAAAATATTCAGCCCGCGCCAGATATGGAACCAGCTCAGTATCGGAACAAGTACAAATACTTATCGATACACGGCATTTTTGAACTGCTTGTGAGCGGCCTCCCTAATTCATCGCTAGCCAAATAGCAAAATTACTAGCTCGCGTAGCCTAGTAAGCTGTATGCTAGATTAAAGTTGAGTTAATTCCGCGTCTTTTGCCCACCCACTCATTAAAATCATGTGGAGGGTTTGGGAGAAATTTAAACTTTTGTTTCAGCAGCCAACTTATCGGCAGCAGCAGCCATGCTGCAGCCCATATAATATGGCTGTGTGCGACCACCCTAATTCGTCGCTAGCCAAATAGCAAGATTACTAGCTCGCGTAGCCTAGTAAGCTGTATGCCAGATTAAAATACAGTTAATTCTGCGTCTTTTGCCCACCCACTCATTAAAATCATGTGGAGGGTTTGGGAGAAATTTCAAATTTTGTTTCAGCTGGTGACAAAAAAAATGTAAGTACAATTTTATAAATTGATCAAAGTTTTTAGTAATAATTATACAATTATAGGGGAAAACATCGCAGTTTTGAGCAAGAGAAGATTGGCTTGCAAGCAGCCAATAATCATAGATGCCGGCATTTTGCAAAATTAACTTAGCAATTAATTTTTTGCACATCGTTTTCTCTTCTTCATTGACTAAAACAGCTGATACCATCGATGACATGCTGCTCTCGAAACGACTTCAAAACCGAGTTCGAAAAGTAAAAACGAGTCCAGTTCTGGCGGAATTGGGAACATCAAATAGTAAAACGTTAGTTTTCGTTTCGTTTTTACTTTTTGATAACCTGTATACAGACCTGTTTATTTATGTTCTCTTCTGGAAAATAAAGAATGAAAATAAATTAGACTAAATAAATTTCTTATCAGCTGTCCAAAACTGTTTTTATACCGTTGTAGAGTGTATATTTAAACCAGATGCTCTTAACGCATAGAAAGAAGGATCTCCGACCACATAAAGTTTGATATGGAGATGTCCGTCTATCTGTTTCTATGTTATTTCTGCAGTCAGTTTTAAAGCTATCGCGACCAAACTTTGCACGAAGTCTTCTGGTACAAATACGCTGCACTTCTGAACGATCTCCGCTAAAGGATCTCCGTCCGCATAATGTATGATATACCCATGTCAGTTTATCTGTTTCTGTGTTATTTCCGTCATCAGTTTTAAAGCTATCGCGACCAAACTTGCGCGATGTCTTCTGGTTAAAATACGCTGCACTTCTTTTGGAATCTGACGGATCGGATGACTATAGCCAATAGCTCCCATTGGAATGATCTGTCGAAAAACTAGTTCTAGTGAGAAAACCTTTTTTTTTTTAAATGGAAAGTTTCCAAACTCCGTATTTATTAACCTCTATCGCATACTGCGCCATATAATGCGTTTTGTTTTTAACGAATTTGGTTTTAAAACGGAACTTAAGCGAAGTAGACTGTTATCGGTCATTCTCTTTGCACTAATTTGTATTGGAATGCCATGTGAACAATTTGTTTTGTGTTCAAGCTTTTTCAAGTTTTGTTCAAGCGTCTCACGGGGATGAAAGAAAGTAAACTTTGCTAAATTTCGAACTGAAAGTGCAACACAAGAAAGATATTTTTGGTTGAAGAATAATTTTATTCCAAAATAAAATAAAGTTTTCTTTCGTAACAAGAAAGAAAGTCGGTCAAGCCCGACTATAACATACTCTGTACCAAGAAAATTTCTTTTGATCATAACTCGAAAACCGTTCATCCGATCTTCTTCATTCCTTTGGCGGATCGATAACTTATCCTAATAACAGAAGGAACAAGCCATCTATCTTCAAAACGTTGGGAGATATGACGTTTTTTCTAAATTGCGGGGGCGGGAGGGGGCGTGGCCAAAATTGAAAATAAACTTGATCTGCCTGCAGACATTAGAAGCATATGTCCCATACATGTCAAACCTCTATCTCTTACCATCTCTGAGATCTGTGCGTTCATACGGACAGACAGACGGACAGACGGACATGACTCGGCTGTTGATGCTGATCAAGAATATATATACTTTATGGGGTCGGAGATGCTTCCTTCTGGATGTTACATACTTTTGCACAAACTTATAATACTCTATGTACCTACGGTACAGAGTATAAAAATATCGAATTTAAATGCAAGGTAAGCATCAAATATCCGATTTCTTTTAAAAGTTGGAGAAGCATATTCAAGTACAATATCTTATACACAGAAAAAAAATGGTATTATCTGGGGCTCAATGTTATATTATTTCATATCAATAAAAAGCCGATATTATAAAGTTACAAATGATCTGTTCGAAAATATCAATCTGATATTTTCGAGAATGTAAAATCTATATTAATAAGATTACATTGAGATTTAATAATGTCATTATGATGCAATACAAAAAAAATATATTGAATATATAACTTCACTCTGTGGTTTTAGTGGTTAAGTACTATTAATAATTTTAGAGAATCAGATAAACACAAATACATTAATTTTATTATTTTATTTAGTTTTCCTCTCCTTGACTGGGGATCGAACTCTGGACCTCTCGCTGTGAACACGAATAGAATGGCGTCTTATCGGACTGCACCATCGGACACATGTGAGGAGACACGCCGCAGAGCCTACTTAAATAATTCGTTACGTTGGCTGATATTTCGAAATGAAACCATTTGTCTCTTTCCAACTTCAAATTTTCTATACGTCCCTTTCTCTTTATGGTCAACATGAAATTTCTTAGTTTCGAAGTAATATGAAAAAAAAATTATTTGCCAAAATGTCAAATTAACCAGCCCAGATTAAATTGATATTGATATTTTTTTTTCTCTGTGTACAATTGCAATTGTAATTACGATTAATACATAATAATAGTAAGTCAGTGTCAGTATTTGGCAAGTTAGCACATTTTGCACGCATTTAAAACTAATTTAACACTTCTAAAGTTGCTGCTCGATATGTTAAAGCTAGCTTAATAAAGGCTACAAGGTGTGCTCAGTACTTATTCTCTTTATCATCTAGGTAACCTTTTATATCGGTCTTGGTTAGCAGAGGTTTCCAAAAACATGATTTTCTATGCTCTTTTTAAAATGGGCATCTTTCTAGGAAATGCTCAAAATCATCCAGTTCTCCAGTGTTGCATAGAAGGCAGACTACATGTTCCTGTCGGTTGTAGATGGTAGACCCCAGTTATATCAAATCGAACCGGGCCACGAAACTGTGGCGATTGGCAGAGACTGGAGTTTATTGGCCACTGAGTTATCCAAGTGTTTGTAAATTTGAGGTGCGCTATTGAACTGTCGCTGAAGGCTGATAAACGGCAAGAATTCCATTCCCGTGCTGATCTTAGGGAGTATCTCCAGTCTAGTTCGAGAGGGCTGCATAATTCAAGACTTCTTACCCAGAATATATTTTTTTCCATTCGCATCGTGGTAATGTGGTGTGGGAGGCGATTCTCATTAAAAAAATTTTTCCAATAAAACTCAGGTGCAGGTCAAGAGTATACAGTAAGCATCCTCCAAACCGGGCTTAAGAGATAGGGCATAGCTTGATGTATTTGGAGGTAAATATAGAACTATTTTAAGAAGAGAAATTGAGTTCTGTCGACTTCTGTAAAGTGTTCTCCTCCCCAGATTTCTGCCAGATATGTAAGCTCTGGTGATATTTTTACTTCTTCTGTCTTGTGGACCCATCTTTCCGACGCCGATAACCTGCCTCCTCTTCTGAATACCATAATTACTGACTTATTCAAGTTCACCTCGATTCCCCATTTGCTGCAATACTCTTCCAGGTTTTGAAGAACTTGGGTCTCGTCTGCCATAATAACAATGTCGTCTGCATAAATTAATAAGCGGATTTTGAGGTCTCCTACACAAGCGCCTCATGCTAGTCGTCTAGGTAAAACGCAAAAAGTAGGGGAGATGGTGTGCATCCTTGCCTTACCCCGATTCCAGTCTCAAAAACGTTTTATAAGGCTCCACCTGTCCATATGGCTGCATCCGTTCGATCATAAATCCTTTCTAGTAAGTTAATGGATTTCGATGACACTCCCTTGTCATGCAGTTTGTACCAGAGCAGTTTCCTTAGCACCTTATCGAAGGGCGCTTTTAAATCCACAAAAAAAGCGAATACCGTTTTCTTTTCCTGCATCTTAAAATGAACAATCCCCGCAACGTACACGTTGTCCACCGTAGAGTAGCCTTTCCTGAAACTGGCTTGATATTCATTCATTTTATTGTCGGGGTCTACCTAATTAGCCAACCTATAATTAAGGATGCTAGTTAAGATTTTAATGTTGAAGTTTAAAAAGGAAATCCGTCGGTAATTCTCTGGGTGGCTTAAAACTAAATTGTCGATTTCCTGTGTATTTATCATTTTATTGTAGACTTGTGTAAGCGCCTCTAGAAACTCTTTTTGCGCTTGTATGTAGTTCTCATAAGTGATTCGATCCTCGCCAGGGGCTTTGTTGGTCTTTGCTTTGCGAAGCGCCTTCTTGACTTCACTATAGGTAATTTCCGAGTCTGAAATTTCATCTTGGATAAGGTTTTTTACGTAATGTAAAAGGCATCCGAGCATGTCGGGATTAAGGAGGTTTTCAAAATTCTTTTCGAAGTCAGCAACGTAGACTTTAGCTGCTGGCATAGTGGCAGATGATCGGACCATGTCTTGCTTTTCACAAGAAACTCTTGTACAAGTTAACGCGCGCAAACTTGAGTTTGCTGACAACGCTGTTGCGCCGGATGCCGTCGCGACAAAGTTGCAGCCGAAATCCGAAACTCGCACGCGCAAGCAGCCTGATCGCCCGCTGTAAACGCGGACTCAGCGTTCAGCCAGCACTCCAGCCGGCAGCGGTGGCTCCATGGTTCGATACAGCTTGCCCTGAGTTTCAGCTTGGAATTTGTTCTCCTATGGTTCTAACGAACTTGAATTAAAAACGAATTATAAAATAAAGATACCTTAACTGAATATTATAGTCTTCTTTAATAAAGATGCTTTAAATCAATATGAAAGAGTCTTCTTTTAATTGGCGCCCAAACGGAAAAACCCCATTGTTTTATAAGCGATCGTTCAATCGCCCACCGAAATAACTTTTTGAGCTAAACGCTAAGAGCCGCGGTGCAACAAAGTGAACAACAACAAGAAAGAAAAGTATAAAAACAACAGTGAATACAATTTTGTGACCGAAACACACAACAATAAATAGAGTGCTACAACAATAAAAAACACTCACGCACCACAAATATTAAAAAAAAAAAATATTAATAAAACCGCAGCCAAGAGAGCTGAGCGAGTTACAACAACAACAAATCAAGCTGTTTAGTATGAGATGTTTATTTACAAAATAAACTTAAGCAAGATTCTGCCTTTTGCAGCAAAGTGCAAAAAGAACCTTTAATAAGTCAAATTTATTAATAATAATAATAATTAATAATTTCAAATTTATTTCGAAACGGTCTGTTTTTTATGTTGCGCCCATTCCAATACCAAACCAAAGCGGACGACAGTAGTGGCGACGAACTGATAACTTCTTATTTAGAGCAGCGGTCTTTAGAAGAAGCAAAAAAATGAATGCAGAACAAGTTGCCCATTTGGAGGCAAAGGTTCAGGCAGCCCTTGACCAGCAATCCCTCTTATTCGAACAAAAGATAGGCTCTCTGACAGATCAGCTTAGTAAAACTAGAGTTTCTGCACCGCAGATAGAAATTTTCCAAGAAATAGTAATCGAGCCAGGGGCCCATTGCGACGAGCCCCTAGATATTATAAAGTCCGTGCCCGAGTTTGACGGGAAAATAGAAAACTATGTTTCATGGAGGCAAGCCGCTTCCGCAGCCTGCAAAGTGTTCGAGCCATACAACGGCAGCTCAAGACACTATCAGGCAGTGGCTATAATCAGAAATAAAGTAAGGGGATCAGCAGATGCTGTGCTGGCCTCATTCAACACAGTGTTGAATTTTAAAGCCATTATTGCTAGGCTGGATTTTACATACGCCGACAAAACACCGGTACATGTAATCCAGCAGCAACTAAACACGCTTCAGCAGGGCAACCTGTCACTACTACAATATTTTGATGAGGTCGAGAAAAACTCACCTTGTTAACAAATAAAACACTATGACGCACGATTCCGCTGCAGCGGCTGTATTAAATGAAAAGTTTAGAAGCGACGCGCTTCATGTTTTCGTCCAAGGACTGAAAAAGTCACTGAAGTGGGCAGTTTTCCCGGCATAACCCATAGACCTCCCCTCAGCCTTAGCTTTAGCCCAAGAGGCCGAATCAAGTAATGAAAGAGGCATCTTTGCAGCAAATTTTGTAAAACACCTTGAGGAGAAACCCCAAAAACAAAATCCGCAAAAGTCTCAAAACTGGCGTCAGAACGCCCAACAGGAAAAGGAGGACAATTCTCAAAGCAAGAATCCCTACTTCCAGAAGAATCAAAGAGACAAAAACGACCAGCAAAAACCAAATAGCACGAAACAGCGCTATAACAACCAAAAGTCCCAAGGGCGGGGGCATGAGCCGATGGAGGTAGATCCATCATCACGCACTAGGCAAACTGCACAAGGCTACAGAAACAACCAAGGTTGCGGGGACCAATCAATGAGGACCCAACAAAACCTAAATCATCTACCACAGGAAGAGAGTAACGGTGACTACGAGTCACGGTCACAGCAGGAAATGACACAAGTTGAAGACGAAAGTTGTAATTTTTTAGCGGAAGCTCCCTGCTTCCGCTTATAAGACGAATGGTTGCAGGGCGGTCTATCAGACTTTTGATAGACACAGGGGCCTCGAAAAATTATACAAAACCCCTTCCCGAACTGGCACATTGGGTGTCAATTGACAGCCCTTTTCAAGTCAAATCAATTCACGGCCACACTAAGATTGAGCAGAAATGCCTCATCCACCTTTTCAACGTACAGTCCTACTT
This sequence comes from Lordiphosa andalusiaca, assembly GCA_035044965.1. Classification (NCBI taxonomy): domain Eukaryota; kingdom Metazoa; phylum Arthropoda; class Insecta; order Diptera; family Drosophilidae; genus Lordiphosa; species Lordiphosa andalusiaca. The sequence goes on from JAWNNM010003341.1 coordinate 13,135, forward strand.
TTTCATGCTGGAGTCACTTAATGACTTTGACGGCATAATTGGCCTTGATCTGTTAAAACAGGCTAATGCCCAAATAGATTTAACAAACAACGTCATTAAACATGACCATGGGATTGAAAAAATCGAGTTCACTAAATGTCAAAAGGTGAACCATATTCATATTAATGACACGGTTGTTCCTCCTGCTGTCAGAGCCACCTTTGATAGTATGATCAACAAAATGGTAAAAGCATTTGCGGACGTTAACGAATCCCTACCGTACAACATAAATACGGTTGCTACTATACCAACGGATGACGAACCGGTGTACTCAAAACTTTATACGTATCCACAGGGCGTGTCTGACTTTGTCAATGCAGAGGTTAAGAAACTTCTAGCGAATGTCATAATACGACCGTCAAAGTCCCCTTATAATAACCCGATATGGGTTGTCGACAAAAAAAAGCATCGACGAAGCGGGGCACAAACTTAAGTCTGGTTATGGATTTTAGGAAGACAATCGACGACAAATACCCTATCCCATCCATTTCGACTATATTGTCAAACTTGGGCGAGGCTCAGTATTTCACTACGCTAGACCTCAAGTCAGGGTTTCACCAAATTGAATTGGCTGAAAGAGACAGGAAAAAGACAGCATTCTCTGTCAACAACGGGAAGTATGAGTTTTGTAGACTCCCCTTCGGTCTGAAAAATGCCCCAAGTATTTTTCAACTAGCCATTGATGATGTGCTCCAAGAAAAAATTGGTGTGATATGTAATGTTTACGTTGATGACGTAATAATGTTCTCCAAGTCCAAAGAAGACCATGTCAGAGACATTGAGTGGGTCTTGAGGAAACTTAGGGACGCAGGCATACGAGTGTCTCAAGAAAAATCCAACTTTTTCAAAAAAAGCGTGGAATATTTGGGATTCACAGTGTGCAGAGGCGGGATTCAATCCTCTCCCGTTAAAGTGAAAGCTATTAAGGACTTTCCCCAACCAAAAACCCTATTCGCTCTTGGGTCATTTTTAGGTCTAGCACGCTACTATAGCTGCTTTATAACGGGTTTTGCCAGCATAGCAAGGCCCCTAACAGATATCTTGAAAGGCGAAAATGGCAAAGTAAGTGCCAATTAATCAAGAAAGGTGATAATAGACTTGTCACCAGAGCAAAATGAAGCCTTCGATAGACTAAAAAATATATTGGCCTCCGAAGATGTAATGTTGTCCTACCCAAATTACAAAAATTACAAAATTACTGGGAGAAGTACTGTCTCAAGACGGCCGCCCGATAACAATGATCTCGCGAACATTGCGAGGCAACGAGGTAAATTTTGCCACAAATGAGCGTGAGCTTCTTGCCATTGTATGGGCACTCAAAAACCTCAGAAATTACTTGTATGGTGTTAAGAATCTTAACATTCAAACAGAGCACCAGCCATTAAATTTTCGGTATCGGACAAAAACCCGAATGCAAAAATAAAGCGTTGCAAAGCCTTCATTGATGAGCACAACGCGAACATTATTTATAAACCCGAAAAAGAGAAATTGGTAGCAGACGCTCTGTCTCGCCAAAATGTCAATACGTTAGAAGATTCAGCAGACTTAGATGCTGCCACTATTCACAGTGAGGAATCCCTCACATATACCATTGAAGCCACAGACAAACCGGTAAATTGCTTTCGGAACCAGATTATTCTGGAATAAGGGACTATCCCCCAACAAAAGACGTAAATTTTGTTTAAGACGAAAACTCGTCACATTATTAATTTTTCCGATCGCAGCACATTATTACAAAGCATTAAAGATGCAGTAAGCACTGACGTAACCTATACTGGCTACCTATACTGGCTTTCATCCAACACGGACTAGTTGAGGCGTTCCCTTCTACCACCTTTAGATATTGTCAACCCAGCAGATCAGAGGGAAATTGCGACAGCTGAACATAATCGCGCACACAGAGCAGCGCAAGAAAATGCGAAACAGATACTTAGGGAGTATTTTTTTCCACAAATAGGCCACTTAACGTCGGAAATAGCTACAAACTGTAGAATTTGTGTTATGAGTAAACATGACCGGCACCCAAAAACAGCAAATAGGGAGAACCTTGATACCATCGTATGCCGGAGAAATGTTACATATAGATGTTTACTCCACGGCCATTAGATACTTTCTAACTTGCATCGACAATTTTTCCAAGTTTGCAGTAGTACAGCCTATACGGTCTCGCGCAATCGTGGATATAAAAGCTCTACTTTTGCAACTTCTGAACATGTTTCCCAAAACAAAATCGATTTACCGCTACAACGAGAAATCCTTCAACTCGGAAACCATTAAGTCAATGCTCAACAATAATTTTGGTTGATTAATGCTCCTCTAATGGACAAGTCGAGCGGTTCCATGGCACTCTTGGGGATATAGCACGCTCCTACAAGTTGGAGTCACAGATAGAGGACACTGTCGAGAACATTCTCCTTGCAACCATAAAGTACAACAGGTCAATCCATTCAGTGACGAGAGACCCATAGACGTAATTCACGCAGCCTCAAGATCGGGATTATCTTCACGATCATATGGCTGCTTGACACACATCGCCCTATTCCTGCTCCTTATGGTCACCTGGAAACTATACCAGCGCAGAATAAGAAAGAAGAAACCCGAGGACGAGTTTCAGCCTAGTAGGGGAGGAGTTAACACGCGCAAGCTTGAGTTTGCTGACAACGCTGTTGCGCCGGATGCCGTCGCGACAAAGTTGCAGCCGAAATCCGAAACTCGCACGCGCAAGCAGCCTGATCGCCCGCTGGAAACGCGGACTCAGCGTTCAGCCGGCACTCCAGCCGGCAGCGGTGGCTTCATGGTTAGATGCAGCTTGCCCTGAGTTTCAGTTTGGAATTTTTGGTTCTAACGAACTTGAATTAAAAACGAATTATAAAATAAAGATAAAGAAAGAGTCTTCTTTTAATTTACACACGTAAGGAGTTCGTGACTTGTTGCTGCTATTCCATTAGTTGAGTTGCCAACTGTGTTCATAAGGGTATAGCTTCCATCTCTGTCTCCTTTTGTTAGGCCATTCAAAATGATAAGACCATTATCGTTACAGAGATCAAAGACACGTAACCCCTTGACATTTGCAACAGTGTCCTTGAAATTTCTGACTGCTGTATTTGCCATGCATAAGGTACTATCCATTGTTATAATGTCTTGTACTAAATTTTCAATTCTGATAGTCATATCTCCAATAACTATAAGGTACTCTGGGCAATTTTCTATCAATGAGCGCGTTCACCAGCACAAATCGATGACCAAAAATCTATTATTTTTGTTAAATTGTGCTGGTGAACGAGCGTGATGTGCAATCATGTTTGCTAATTTATGTGATTGTGTTAGATGTCAATCCATCAAAGAAATAGTTTGTTAGATTGACTTGATTATGATTTTTATCGATAACACACAGCTGTCAACAATAATCAAACATGTAATTTTGTGAAGATTAAAACAAAATGAACATGGAAACGTCTTTGTTTTAAACAAATGAATTGGCAGAGGGCGTGGTTTCGTCCAAGACTCTGAAGGCTTTGCTAGTTGTTGCAGAGGAGGAAACTTTGGAAAGCCGCCTCTTCAAAAAGAAGTTGCCCCGCGTACGCTCCCAATTGTTCTTCGAAGTGACAGTACAACATTATAGAATGGACGAATTCAAGGATCATTTCAGGATGTCTTGTGCATCGTTTGAAGTACTCTTAGCTCATACTCGTTTGGCTGACCTTTTGTGAGACACCTGCAGCCCAAACAATAACACAGCTGTTGCCAGAGTGCTGGCCTGGGGATCGCAAAGAGGAGAAGCTGTTAAGTTGCACGAAAACTGCGATACGCCCCCGTATTTGCGCACTTTTACTGTTTGGCCGGGAGAGCTGGAGTCGCTTAAAATTAATCTTTTTTCGGCGAAAACGTGGAAATCCGCGAAAACTGAAACCCTGCGTGGAGACAGACGGACCGGGGAAAACTAGAGGTGAGAGTCATCAGCTATTCATATTCGATCAACGTGAGCTTTCGGAGCAAAGATCAAAGCACACAGAGGGCGCCACCAGCTGTGCTTTAAGCTGATAAACTCGAGCTTTTTTTTGGAAGAGCACATATTGCATTCTTTTAGGCGTGTAGATACAACACGTAGTAAACTACAAGCCTATATTTAGCTACATCTGAAAATGAATCTGCATCGAACACCACCATCCAATGCACGAAGCGACTCTGGAGCTTCGGCTTTACCGAACACGCCCGATTTACCGAACACACCTGCAGGAAGGAGTGTACCTTCAGCGAATGGGACTAAACGCCTCCTCATCGACACCTCTCCAGACCAGGACTTGGATGGAGGTATCAACAGTATCAGTGTCGGAAATATGAAGCTAGCAGATCTCATGTCAGCTATGTCCTCTCTATTGGATGAGAAACTAAAAAATGTGACATCTAAAACAGAAATAACTGAGATGAGAACTGAGATTTCGGATATGGCTGTTAAAGTGGACCTGCTTACGAAGGAAAACGAAGAACTCAAAGCTGAATTAAATCAAATGCGAAAACAAAAGGAGGATGAATCTCGAAGGCTGCTGCATATTTAGGATTTCAGTAAGAAGCGTAACTTAATATTTAGAGGATTAGACGCGCAGAACTATCCCCACGAGGCTGTAAAAAACCTTATGCACTCAAAGCTGAAGATCGCAGAGCCTTATCAAATTGAGTCTACAAGGAAAGTAGGCGTAACCAACGGAAAAATGTCTGTGATGATCGAATTTGGCTCGACATAAACAGTATTCGCGGTCCTCAAGCAAACCAGACTGCTAAAAGGTACTTCGATATACATCGACAATGACCTGAACAACAAAAGGCAAATACAAACAAGTAAGGGCGCTGCAGTCGAGTTTCCCGACCACAAAATACCCTGTTCATTTGTTTTCATTTAATTGTTTTTGAATTTAATAAAATTATCCCAAATGTAGGCAACACTTTTTTCTAGTCCTGACCAACAAGTGGGGGGGTGCTCTTATCAGCTCAACTGTTTCGCTTATAACTCCGGTGTTTTTTGTCCGATCTGATTGTACTTTTCAGAATAGATAGATATTGGGCCTAGCTTGATGTATACTAAACCACGAGGCTCTTACTTGAAAATTGTGGATCTGACGGCTATTTAGGTCTAGGATTTCTAGAGGAGGTCCAGGTTTTTTGGGGATAAAAGGGGGACGGGGTGGAATTTTTAAAATCTGAAACAAACTTGATCTGCGTACAGCATAAATCTACCTTCGTGCAAAAATTTGTGGCTCTATCTCTTATAGTCTCTGAGATCGACGCGTTCATACAGACAGACAGACGGACAGACGGACATGGCTATATCGACTCGGCTGTTCATGCTGATCAAGAATATATATACTTTATGGGGTCGGAAAATTTTCCTTCTCCCTGTTACATACATTCGCACAACTTCATGATCCCCCTTTTGAGGTGCTAGTGAGAGATGACACGCTGCTTATTGAGAACATACGTTTTTACTGGAACTTGCAAGGTCAACTCATGGGAGGAAATCAGCGTGCAGAGGAAGCATTCAAAACATTATATGGGGTAATTTTCAACATAAATACGAACTACGAGGAGCTGTCAAAAAATCTTAATAAAACCCAAAAAAACTAAACAAATCCATCAGCCATTGCCTACCCACCCATAGATTTAAGATTTTATCATACAATATCGCCGGATTACAAAGCAAACTCCTATTTAAGTCATTTTTTGATTACTTAAACAAGTTCGAAATTATACTGCTCTTTGAAACCTTCATCGGAACCCGCTTTGAAGAATATGAAAACTACTTCATGGACTTTAAACTGCACTGGATCCCTGCGTGCAGTTCGGCCAACAGAGGTCGCGCCAGTGGTGGCCATCTTTACGGAGTGAAAAAAGAAACAGCTAGGTCCTTCGGAATAAACTTCACTAAAATTGGAAACTCGACCGTTTTAAACTGCCAAATTACCAATGCTAGCTCCTACATACTACCTGGATACCTAAACTGCAATAATTGGAAAAATGATTTTGAAAACCAATACGATCTTTGCTTGGAAATTGGCGAAGAAAACATTTTAATTGCTGGAGACTGCAATGCTCGAGTTGGTACACTACAAGGATTTACGGAAGACGCAGACTCAGCCGCAGGATTTGCTGGCTCATCTCGTATGTCTAGAGACAAAACGGTCAATAGTCAAGGCCAGAAACTGATTGAAATGTGTGAAGTACTCAACTTACTGCTGCTAAATGGTAGGTCTAAAAGCGATCCAGAAGGAGAATTCACCTTTTTCAGAGGACAACTATGCTCTGTCATCGACTATTGCATTATACGGGGCCAGTGGCATGCCATTGTAAAGGATGTAATTGTAAAAGCCGAAATTTTCTCAGACCACATGCCCTAAGAAATTGAAATAGAGGTGAATGAGGGACTTACTTTGCAGCCTGCTGAAAGCAACCTACTCCCTAAATTAAATGGGGTGACAGTTGTGGTCGTACCTATGTATCAAACCTAAACGGACAGCTTGCAAACTGCCAATTAACAAATGGAGAATTAGGCGTACAGTGCATCAGCGAATGCATTCGCAGAGCTGCTGCTTTTATGCAGAAACCCCAAAACATCTCTCCCTCGCAGCCCTGGTTTGACACTGAGTGCACTCTTGCTCGCAAACTTTCTTTCAAACTACTGAAAATCGCAAGGACTGAAAACACCCCCCGTTCTAAGGCAGAATACCACTCGGCCAACTGCGCTTATAAATCTATGTGCAACCTTAAACAGCAGCTTTACTACCAACATATGGAACTGGAAATCGCCCGGGTCAACAACAGTAAGGATTTTTGGACCTTGGTCAGGAAGCTGAATGGGTCTCTTGCGCAAAAACCTATCCAGGCAAATGCATCCGAACTTGCAGAGCACTTCAAATCTATGCTTTTTGTAGAACAGCCCAACAACCAATTATCATATGCTTCTCCGTATTTGCGGGATGAAACACTGGATGCAGAAATTTCCATCTAGCCATCAAGTCTGCAAAGCCCAACAAAGCCCCGGGAGTCGACCGTATCCCAGTAGAATTCTTCAAGAATGCCCCCCCATTGTGCATTGAGTTGTTAACAAATGCATACAATAAGGCCTTGTCGTCCTGTAGCATCCCCAGGCTGTTTTAAGGAAAGCATCATTTTTCCAATTCACAAAAAAGGAGATCTAGGATTAGCTGAGAACTATAGAGGAATATCGTGCCTAAATGCATCCATGAAGCTGTTCACCTCTATAAGACGTCTAACTAAGACGTCTAACAAGTTGGGTAATTTAAAATAGTGCCCGCAGCGAATTCCAATTTGGTTTCCGCCGTGGACCGTCGATAGCATGTTCGTGCTCTCAGGAATTGCCCAATCCTACCTGGACAAGAAAAGGAAGCTCTATATATGCTTTATCGATTTAAGGGCAGCATTCGATACGATAAACCGTCACAGTTTATTTCTGAAACTAAGCCTTCTGGGAGTATCTACCAAATTCATTAACACTTTGATCAACCTATACGAAGAAAATACCTTTTCTGTTTGGGACGGAAGTGAGCTCTCGGATTGGTTTCCTAACAACACCGGAGTGAAGCAAGGATGCCTCTTCAGTCCACTTCTGTTTTCCCTTTACATCGACGATATATCTTCGTTCCTGCCCGGCGGGGTGGATGTAAATGGTAATGTAAAAACTTTGATGTACGCTGACGATATGGAGCTCCTGGCGGAGACCCCTGAAATGCTCCAAAGCATGATAAATAAGCTATACGACTACTGCCAGCTGTGGAGTCTTCAAATAAATGTGGAGAAGACAAAGGTAATGGTGATTAAAGACGGCCGCGGACGAACGCCTAGAGTCGATAAGTGGTTCCTAAATAACGCTGAGCTTGAGACAGTAACCAGGTTTAAATACCTTGGCGTCACCCTATCAGGGAACATGAAATTTAAGCCTCACCTCCAGGAGAAACTGCTGGACTCAAAGAAAGCGATAAACAGCACGTGGAAAATCTTTTTTGGAAAACCGCTCATCCTGCCAAGCACCAAATTTCGCCTGTTTGAAGCTGCTGTTAGGTCTGTAATGTGCCATGCATCGCAACTATGGGGTTGTAGCCAGTATGAAGAAGTTGAGCGACTTCAAAGGATGTTTATTAAACGTATTGTAGCGAGATTTGGTCAATCCAGTTGACTTCGCCTTGGTGGGTTAGCCGAGCGGAACTATGTTGTTTAGCGGAACTATGTTGATAGGGGCAAAAGTTATCCCGCAGTGGTCCAGGCAAGCCAAGCAAAATGAAAAGAGTAGTCTGCCGATCAGCGAGTTATACTTCAAAGCGTTTATTGTGAGGTATCCAATTGTCTTTATTCCAAAAAAAAAGACTAGAGAGCTTATTTGCACGTGGGCCATTCGTTCGCAGGAAAAATTAGAGAGGGCACTTCATGTGAAAGTGACACGAGATCAGTATTGAGATCAGGATCGTTACATGACCCTTAGCATTGACTGCGGTCATTAGGACTGGGTCGCTACATTACCCCCTTCTGAGACTCGAGCCTCCTGGCCGAGTAGGGTGGGCGAAGGGCCTTGATAGTGGGCGAGCCGGTTCACGTGGACGGTTTTGGTCGTCCGTTTTCCCGGCAAGCGGACCTCATAAACCAGATCCGAATGGCGTCGCACAACTGTGGCGGGGCCGATCCAATCCGATTGAAGTTTCGGACATCGACCAACTTTGCGCATAGGGGAATACAACCAAACTTCTTGACCTACTTCTAGCTCGATCGGGTGAGAGCGGAGGTCATATCGCATTTTATTGACAGCTGCAGCAGCCTGGAGATGTTTGCGAGCGGTTTCATTAGTCTGCCGAAGTCCTTCTTGTAGTTGTTCGACAAAAGCCGGATAGCTCTCCGGAGAAGTCGAAGGTCGGCCATACATCAGCTCAGTGGGCAAACGGAGTTCGCGGCCCAACATTAACCGGGCAGGCGAAAATCCAGTAGCTTCATGGGGGGCGGACCGATAGGCCCACAAGGCCAAGGGTAATAGTTGGTCCCAGTCACGCTGATCAAGGGCCACGAATTTTGCCAGATAGTCCAGAAGAGTTCGATTGAATCGTTCTACCATGCCGTCAGACTGGGGATGTAGAGGAGTAGTGCGCGTTTTCTCCACATCGAGTAGACGGAGGCACGCTTGAAATACTTCCGATTCGAAATTTCGTCCTTGGTCGGAATGAAGGACAAAAGGTGCACCAAAGCGGCAGAAAACTTCTTGGACAAGTGCGCGGGCTACTGTCTCCGCCGTCTGATTAGGGAGGGCGAGACACTCTGGCCATTTAGTGAAATAGCACATCACCACAGCGATGTACCGGTTCCCACGAGTGGTCGTTGGTAAAGGGCCCAGAATGTCGATAGCTAGCCTTTCAAAAGGTGCTCCAATAGATGAAGGCTGTAGACGACCAACCGGACGTCTAGACGGGCCTTTGCGGGCGCCGCATTGAGGGCAGCGAGCGCACCATAAGGCTACATCCGCCTTCTGTCCGATCCAGTAATAGCGCCTTTTGGCCTTCGCAAGGGTTTTCTTCACTCCAAAGTGACCTCCTGTAGTAGAGTTGTGTACACCGCGTAGCGTCTCTTCTCTTAGAGAAAGTGGTACCAGTGCTACAAAATTATCCTCCTTATCCTTAATGGTCAAAACGCCATCTGATATGGCCAAACGGTCAAACAGGTGCCAGTACGCTTTCGTTTCGGGTTCTTCGCCCCAAATATCAGTTTTGGGAGGCCGTTTTCCCGCGATGACCCAAGGCAAAACGCGCCCTAGGGTGGGATCTGCCTGCTGGCGTTTCGCATAGTCATCGGCTTCTATTTGTAGGAACATAATGCCTTGGTGATCATTTTGTTCAGCTCGTTCGCATGTCCGGCACTCACCGCAGGGCCGGCGGGATAAGCCATCGGCGTTTCCATGCTGTGTGCCGTTGCGGTGTCGAATCTCCATGTCGTATTGCTGAAGGCGCTCGATCCACCTTGCCACTGACCCTCTGGCTCCTTGAAGTTGTAAAGCCATTTGAGTGAAGCGTGGTCAGTGCGCAACAAAAATCTGCGGCCAAACAGGTAGTGATGAAAGTGTTTGGTGGCAAGTACAGCTGCCAGCAATTCCCTACGGGTGACGCAATAGTTACGTTCAGCTGGGCTAAAAGCCTTGCTATAGTACTCCAGAACTCGCTCCTGTCCATCCTGAATCTGGCTAAGCACGGCCCCCGCACCATGATTCGAAGCGTCAGTGTCCAGAATGAATTGACCATCAGGGTCCGGAAAGGTGAGGATGGGTGCCGTCGTTAGCTTAGTTTTAAGGAGGTCAAAGGCATGTTGAGCAGCAGCAGACCAATTAAATACTCGTCGGGCTTCGGTCAATTCGTGCAAGGGTCGTGCTATAGTTGCGAATTCTGGTATGAATTTCCGGTAATACGAGCACAATCCGACAAATGACCGAACATCCTTTTGGCAGCGAGGCTGTGGCCAGTCCACCACCTTGCTGATCTTTAGGGGGACAAGCTTTCAAACCTGTTTGGCTGACTATATGGCCAAGGTAATTGACTTCCGTACGAAAAAAATGGCACTTATGAGGGCTTAGCTTTAGTCCTGCTTTTGTCAGACGTTCGAAAACCTCCTGAAGGTGGACAAGATGCTCTTCGGCGGTACGAGAGTGAACAATGATGTCATCGAGATAAACCAGCGCCGCTTTCCAGGAAACGCCGGTAAAAAGACCATCCATCAGGCGCTCAAAGGTAGCGGGAGCGTTCGTGAGGCCGATGGGCATGACATTAAACTCGAACAAGCCCGCGTCACATGCGAATGCTGTCTTTGGTCGAGACTCTTCCTCCATTTCCACCTGCCAGTAGCCACTCTGTAGGTCCATTGTCGAAAAATACCGAGAGCCATGCAGCGTCGTCAAAATGTCATCCATCTTGGGAAGGGGGTATGAGTCCTTCACGGTGACTTCGTTGAGTCGACGATAATCCACGCAAAATCTGGTAGAGCCATCCTTTTTGCGCACCAAAACTACTGGTGCGGCCCAAGGGCTTATGGAGGGCCGAATTACTCCGCGTGACTCCATATCCGTGATCAGTCTCGCTACTTCGTCCTTGCGTGATAGCGCGAGTCGACGAGGCGGTTGTTTGATAGGGTGCGATTGGCCAGTATCGATTGAGTGTTTGGTCAGGCAAGTACGACCCATGTCGTCCTCATGTTGGGCAAACACCTGTTCATGCTCTCGTAGCATCAGTATCAACCTAGAACGCAGGTCTTCGGGAAGGTTATGCGGTTGCAGCGCGTCCCAATCTACGACTGCTTTGGACGGCAACCTTTCCGGGGTAGATGGCAGCACTTCTACTGGTTCCAAATGGCCCAGGATTGTGAGTGCTGGCAGCTTGTGTTCCCGCGGGCTCAGGTTAAGCACGCGCAGTGTGGCGGCGCCTCGTGTGGTGTCCAGGAGACCACTGCCTAGAACTAAGCCGGAGGGCAGTTGCGAATGTACACCACGTTCCAACATAGCGATAGATCGTGGCTCCTGTGCCTCGCATTTAAAGTGTATATGCGTGTCGCTATGGGCTGGAATGGTGATGGTGGCCGTGGAGTAAAGCAGATTGGGAAGATCCGTTCTGGGGGCATGTAAGCGCACAGATCCCCAGGCGAACTTCAGATGAAGCTTCTTAAGGTCCACGGTTGCCTGATGGTGTAGTAGAAAGTCTACACCCAACAGGCTAGGGGTATCACCTTCGACAATTAAGAAGTCGTGCCGAATTCGCCGGCCAGCAATGGTCAGACCCACAGTGGCTTTGGCTGTGGCCACGAACTGCTCCGAGGAAGGGCCCTGTAGCGTTACATGGCACGGTGTGACAGGTACTGGCTCCTTACAGTCTCTGCTGTTCAGCAGCGACACGGCGGCGCCTGTGTCCACGATTAGGCGAACCAGACGTTTCTGAAAAAAAAGGAAACAATGTAGGTTCTGGTCACCGGTGGTACCAACGATATACGTAGCTTTGTCAGGCGAAATAGTGGTCCCACGTGGGGCGTTCCATAGTGGAGCGCCGGCTTCCTGATAGTCGTCACCAAAAATCGTGGCCAGAGTGTTGGACTGTGAAGACGTTGACTCTTCGGAAATCTCGCGGAGCGGCGGCTCGTTAAACAACAGGGCAAGGACGGCCTCGGCTTCTTCTGAAGGAAGACTGGGTCCGGCTTGTGGTTGTTCGAACGGCGGCAGGCTCAAGGCGGGACGCATCGATGAGTCGGAGGCCAACGATATGGCTTGGGTCGCTCTGATTCCGATTGGAGAACTGGTGGCATGGTAGGATAGGGCGCGTTCATCGTCTGCGTAGCGTTGGTAGGCTGGATTGGGCTCGGATTTATTTGCTGAGATCGATTCTGAGGTGGTTCTGGGTTTGGTTTTGCGTTCCGTTTTGTTGAAGCGAGGGAAGCAAGAGGCAACTCGCTGGGGGCGCTGTGGTTTGTGGCCAACCTCCGCCCCGGAAGGCTGGCGCTTTCTAGTTTTCCGAGAACTGCGCAGGGGCCGGTGATTGGCCTGGGCTGCGCTGGGCAGGTCTGCGAGAATTGCGACCACTTCGCCTTGGAGATTGCGGCTGGGTTTCGGCTGTCGCCGCAGTCACGTTAAGAACGGCGCCAGCAGGACGGCGACGGCATTGTGCGTCGATGCGATTCGCCATATCCAACGCGTCCATTAAGGTGCTAGGATTGCTAGCAAGAATCAAGACTTGGTAATTGGTCTCTCGAATACCATCAATGAAACGCTGCGCCACTATGTTGTTGTAGGTTCCAGGCGATAGTTCGCTGAAAACGGCTCGTCCCAAGCGCTCCAAGTCCATGGCGAAGTCGTCAAGGGACTCCTTAGGGCCTTGAATGCGGTTGTGAAACGCGTGGTATCCCGTGTGAGTACTTACTGTAAAGTGCTCGCGCATGGCCGCTGTAAGGGCGTCACAAGACCGAAGGGTGGTCTCCGGCAACGTGGCGTGAAACCTTTGGGCCCGACCGCGCAAACTCATATACAATTTTCGGCATTTCTTCGCTTCTGACCAGCGGTATTCGTACGCCATGTCATCTAAAAGGCGATTGAATTCTGCCCCTCTTTTTCGCTGATAAGCGTTGCCTGGCGTTGGCGAGATGATTTCTTAGGCATCGCGGTCTGGGCTTTCGCAAACCTGATCGATGACCCCACACCTGACACCAATGTAGCGAGATTTGGTCAATCCAGTTGACTTCGCCTTGGTGGGTTAGCCGAGCGGAACTATGTTGTTTAGGTGATAGGGGCAAAAGTTATCCCGCAGTGGTCCAGGCAAGCCAAGCAAAATGAAAAGAGTAGTCTGCCGATCAGCGAGTTATACTTCAAAGCGTTTATTGTGAGGTATCCAATTGTCTTTATTCCAAAAAAAAAGACTAGAGAGCTTATTTGCACGTGGGCCATTCGTTCGCAGGAAAAATTAGAGAGGGCACTTCATGTGAAAGTGACACGAGATCAGTATTGAGATCAGGATCGTTACATGACCCTTAGCATTGACTGCGGTCATTAGGACTGGGTCGCTACAGTATTTTCAAACTTCCAAGTACAACTCCTAGTTGCGCCATACATCTTGAAATTGGCCTACCATAGCTCCACATACACTGCCTCCAAACTCACTTCAAATACATCCGAAAGGTCTTTGATATGCCCGTATTGTAGCAGGCATGATGTTAGCTAACAAAACTCAGGTGTTCGAGAAATGCCAAGCCACGGCATCTGCTTGTAACATTGAAATCGACCTTGATCGTCCAACCTTGGAACTCTGAATTATTTTCAAGACCGTTTAGGAATTCAAACTATCTCCATGATATGCCGCGCTCGATAAGAGATGCTCAATCTGAACTATAGGCCGCAAACTCCATCAGCACTGACTGCACTCTCTGCAACCTACGTGTAACGGAGAAGGTTGCGCATCTGATCGGGGTCTGCCCAATCTTGGGCTAACTACGCAGCTTGTACTTCAGCAAACCTTCCCTATCGGAAATCGAGGTTATAAGCTGGCTGAACAGAGAACAGTGGGAGATGCTGTCTTCATTCTTACAACATGCGCTAAAAAACCGAATTGCGATCTTAAATGAATATCTCTAAGTAGCCAAAAACCAAATTGGTTCTTTTTTCTTTCTGTTACTGTTTGTTACTTTAAATTCAAATTCTAATATTTCTGTTTTAAATTTAAGAAATTATAAAATATGCTAAGTTATGGCTGATGGTTATAAACCAAGCCATGTTATACCAAAATAAACTACTACTACTACTAGTACTCATTTTGTAAGGTGTATGCGGCTGTTTAGCTCGATTCATTGACGTATTTGTGGGCCAGCCAGGTAGGATGCACGAAGCTCGTGTATTCAAGACAAGCCCCTTATTTGCAAAACTTTCTGACGAAGCCGAGCCATTTCTTTTGAAAGAAAGACATTTAATTAAGTACTCAGCCTATCCTTTAAGTATTTATTTAATTACGCCATATAGATACAATGGGCATTTAAGTGTTTCTCAATTCAGATACAATACCAAAGTTTCCGCCATAAGAGCAGTAATCGTACGAGCGTTTGATCTATTAAAAGGAATATTTCGCCGTCTTAAATATCTGGATGTGGGCTCTCCCACTTTTGGCACCTATATTATAATGGCTTGTTGCATGTTAAACAACTTTATTTTGTTGGAGGGCGATGGAAGTGAAAGCGAGGATGGACAGGAGTCGAAGGAGTAGAAGACGAACAAGACCCACTTTTGGAAAGAACAAGTTGTGCGAGAATTCCACCAGAGGCTTCCCAAAAACGAGACTCGATTAAAAATATGCTTTTAAATTTATTAAATAAAATACTTTTTTCCCGCTTAAATGCTAACAAATTTTCTTAAGACTATTCATTTTTATTAAATTTTTCTATTAATTTTTGTAGCATTTCATTTTGGGCCAGCTGAATCTCGTTACTCTGAGCCTGCATATTATTGCTCGCCTCCAATGTAGCTCTCACTTTACGCAGCTCTTCAGTGCGGGCACAGTCGGCGTCAATGGCCTGTTTTTTGGTGGTACAGATCTCTCTGTGCACCTGCCTTTCGCTTGCTCGTGCTCTGCATCTCACCTAAATCGGTTGGGAGAGAGCTTTCCTCCGAGGCAATCATGGAGCTGCAGGAAGGCCCTCCAGTCAATTCCGCCAACCTGGCTGCCTGAAACTCCTCAAAGGAGAGCATTTGCAATGCGTTCTCCTCTTCGTTTACAAGGGTGGCCAAGGTTGGACAGCCAGAGACAGCCAAGTCGCCCCCGAAGAGGGCCTCCATATCGGCTCCTAAGATGTCGCTCACTCACAAGTGCTCCTGTTCTATTTATACTCTGTGCCGAAGGTACATAGAGTATTGTAAGTTTGTGCAAAAGTATGTAACATCCAGAAGGAAGCATCTCCGACCCCATAAAGAATATATATTCTTGATCAGCATCAACAGCCGAGTCGATATAGCCATGTCCGTCTGTCCGTCCGTCCGTCTGTCTGTCCGTATGATCGCACAGATCTCAGAGATGGTAAGAGATAGAGGTTTGACATGTATGGGACATATGCTTCTTATGTCTGCAGGCAGATCAAGTTTATTTTCAATTTTGGCCACGCCCCCTCCCGCCCCCGCAATTTAGAAAAAACGTCATATCTCCCACAGTTTTGAAGATAGATGGCTTGTTCTTTCTGGACATATTTAGTTATTAGGATAACTTATCGATCGAACAAATTTAGTTGGTACAGAGTATGTTATAGTCGGGCTTGACCGACTTTCTTTCTCGTTTTTTATATTGTCGTAAGTGACTTTTATATTGCGAATCTTTCGATCCATTTGTTACTCGGTCAGGCCAGTCACTCCACTCGCTTCCATTCCAGCAATAATTTCCCCCCAAATAGATTTTTTTTTGGGGTTGCGGAAATCTTCCTTTCTCTCAGCGTAAAGCGCCAACAGAAATTTGGTTGATGCGGCTGTCGACTTTTTATCAATTGCTGAGAAAAGTAACTATTAATATATGAAATGTTTTAAATTTTATCATAATATTTACTTACACTTGTTCTCCATTTCAATCAGCTGTCAAAATCAGTTGTCAAAATCATAAAACTTCCAAGCCGCTAATTAACTTTGTTGTCAAAATCATAAAACTTCCAAGCCGCTAATTAACTTTGACGCCGTGCTTTTTATTAACGGCGTTATTAATGACAGTCAATTACCAATTTGATGAATAGCACTTGATTTTATTTAAATTTTATTATATTTTTATTTTGACCGCCTTACATGGTTCATACGCTGGGTCCAATTTAGGCATATTCTTCAATATTGGCATACAGTGCATCAACTGTTGCGGGCTGTCGAACATGCGATAAAACGCTTTTAGACTATTTTTTGTGCGGCTTTGTTAAGGCTCATGTCTTCATACCCTTAAACAAATTTTAAAGAACGGCTTTGGATAGCAAGCAATTAAAAATAATTTAATTAGTTAGTACGTAAATTAAAAATAGACATTTACCCGTCAATGTGCAAAAAGTAGGTATTTATTTCGACCAAAACTAAATTTGATCGTGAAATTCTGAGATATGTCACGAGTGACTAGACAAAGAATCTAACCGTCTCGCCAGTCACAAACCTACTCTCATTAAGAAAAACGCAAGTCACGGCGTTCTTGTTGAATGAGCCTACGCATTTAAAGGTTTCATTTATAACAACTAAAAAAAACCCTGTTTGAGTGCATTTATGTAAACAAACTTTTGGTCACCGTTAATAGCAGCGGGGAGAGTATCTCTCACACTAATAACGGCAAGACAATGGGGACCACACACACACACAAAGGCGACTGTCTGTTTCTACGATGTATCTGCGCGCATTCTGCTTTGGGATTCCCAAACGGTTATGCTAAGAAACATTCAGTTGGTAGGCATTGATCGCTGATGATAGAGGGTGGTTCTTCTTGAAACAGCTGTACTATCTACCAGCCTCCTTTGTGGTGTTGTGTAACATGACCTCGAACCGGCTTAAAGCTGCAGGTTTACAAAACCAAAATAACTGTAATCAGGGATAATCACAGAACAAATCATCAAAGCTTAACCAACAGTCGCTTCAACTCCCTGTGTTCTTATCTTAGAACAACAACAACCATGGGGAAGCAGCCTCCCGACAAAGGCAAAAGCGCAATGCAATTGCAATTATCCACGGACAAAACTAAATTCCTAGACAACCGTTCTATCGGACCAAAGTACCTTATTTTGAGCAGAATAAACAGCACCGAGAACATGTCCAACGATTCACCTTTTCTGGTCAAAAAGGTCATTGACAACATCTGCAGTGGCGGAGAAGATGAATGCAAATCTCTTCGTAACGGGACTATCTTAATAAAAACGAGAGCGTAAGTTAAAGTCGGCCCTGGCCGACTTCGAATTACCCGTTACTCAAGGCAATAAGTGTTTAATAACCTCATGCGGCTCCGATAAGTAAGCAGCGTGTTTTAAACTCTGCCATTTATTTTCCGATTTTTATGAAAATTTGTGAGATTGTACATATTGGCCACATGCAAAATCTGAGCTCGATAGCTTACAAATTGTAGGAGATATTCAACATTTTTTATTGCGGGGACTGGAGGGGGCGTGGCCAAAATTTGAAATAAAATTTGATCTGCCATTGATTTGCACGACTTTAGTATACCCTTTTTACTCTTCGATTAACGGGTATAATTAAAGTCCTCATGCAAGCCGTAAAGCTCTTTCTTTGACATCGCTTTACAATATAATAGAAGTGGAAGTCTCCGAGCACCATTCTCTTAACAACTCAAAAGGAGTTATATATTGCAACTCATTAAGAGTTAAACCTGAAGAAGACATCACAAATGAACTCAAACCCCAAAATGTTACAGAGTGCAAAAAAATCTGCACCCACAACGTACCTACCGATATTCGCTTTGTCTACCAAATAACACCTGTATGCCCATACATCCCATTACCATTAAGATGCCGTAACTGTGGACGATTTGGCCACCCAACCAAAGCATGCAGAAGCCAACAACTCTGCTTAAACTGCAGTCACCCAAACAATGATCACATTGATCCAGAAGAACTGACGAAATGCCAGAACCTAAAGTGTTGCATAAACTGGAAGGAGAGGAACATACCCAAATATCATCACTCCTCTTTCGACCGCAAAGTACTCATCCACCGACCGCCAACCCACTGATTACTCTGACATGGACACCAGCCAAGCTGCTGATCTCAACCGTGTAGAACCCAGAAGCACCGTCTCGAATCCCACCTTGGACGACAATGAACTTGGTGAACCTAAAATTAAAATTTTCCAAAATTTAACAACTCCCCTAAGTCTTCATTCAAACCTATCCAAAAGAAAAACAAGCCAACTAATCTGAACAAATCAAACTGCAAGACTATCCCTTATCCGCTGCGCCCTAGCAAACAACTACTAGGTGTCATGTTGGACAATCCAACATTACGCCAGGCAGCCAACCAGCCAGAGCGCAGCGGTTTGTTATCAAACCAAACAAAATGGTCAAACTTCATGCGTATCTTTCTGCCGGAACACATTGAGCTTGAACACAGGACTGATCAAACACACACATAGAACCCTCAAACCTCCTTTTATTCTCTTTCTCCGTTGATATAGTTAAATGTTTTTAGTTTTACAATGGAATTGTAATGGCTAGGTGAACAATTATGATCAGCTCCAAGTAATTTTAGAACAATATAAGCCTAAGGTAGTGGCTCTTCAAGAGACCCACTTTCACACACTCAACAACAGTCCTATACCCCTAAACTTTACCATCCTTCACGAAAACTCTTCAATGAACTCTCATGGAGGGATGGCTTTGCTTATCCACGAGTCAATCCAATACGAACTAATTTCACTAAATAACGACTTTGACGCTGTAGGAGCACTCACTCACACGAAACTTAAAAAAAGACTAATATCCACATATATACCCCCAAAAAAAAGTTACAATACACCAAATCTAAGAAATAAGTTTGGAAACCCCAATGACCATTCCATAATTACAGGTGATTTCAACAGCTGGCATAGCAGTTGGGGTTCTCCTGCTAATAGCACAAGAGGTAACAGATAGATAAACTACCCATTAGATAAACCTTATCATTTTGAACGATGGTTCAGCCATCCATTTCTCAACACATAGCACTCTGACACACTCTGACAAAGACCAAAATTCAAATTAGACTCAGTCAAATGGACTTTATTCAGTTTTCTTATGGAAAAATTCCATAATGATAGACCAATCAGTGCAAACGTTAACAAAGACACAAAGCGCTAACATCGCTATACCTCAGACAAACCCAAACAGCACAATCAAACATACAGTACCCTGTTGGAACAAAACCCTTGAACAATTGAAAAAGAATAAGAACTAAGCTTAGTCCCAACTCAAGCGACAGATTAATACCAAAAACATTATCAAATTCAAAATAGCGAAAGCCTTATTAAGACGTGAACTTAAACAAGCCAAACGTATGTCAATACATACGTTCACATCAGAAATAAATTCAAAATCATCACCCTCAAAAATATGAGCCAACATTAATACCTTCTGTGGTCGAAAGCTTCGCCATGAAATCCATTGCATCGCATCACCCGCAGATCGCAACCAAAATATCACAAATTAATTAGACATAGCAGAAACATTCACCAAACACTGGTCAGAAGCCTCTTCAACCCAAAGTTTCAGCGCGACATTCCAGCAACAAAAGCACCTAGCCACAACAACAGTACACTCAAAAAAAAATCAATCCGAAACGGGATTTAAAACGGGGTGATGTCGGATATTCTTGAGCTGATCCCGGAAAAAGATTGATTTTACTTCAACTTTTTATTTTGATCCCGAAAAACAGGATCACTTCAAGCATGCCCCGGGATCACCCCGTTTTCAATCCCGAAATCGTTTTTTTTTTGCTTACCAATCTTTCAACCTTCCAACGAAGCTCTCTCGAAAACAACATATCATCAATCGAACTAATAGCCGCCTTAAAAAGTCTAAACGGGAAGACACCTGGCTTAGATCGTATCTCATTCCCCATGCTTAACCATCTAGCGCCACCTGTAACTAAAAGACTCTGTTCAGGAGAGAAACTCAAGTGGAACAATGGTATCGGGAATTAAACCTATATTCTTTACATACGCAAATAAGATCACTCTACTCTATGTACACTTGGCGAGCAGACCGATCACGGAACAATAATTTGAAGTCCCTCTTTTATAACGTGAAAATTCACCAACCGAGCCTTCGTTATTTTGTGCGCGCAGCTATCCAGCCTTCTCCGTTCATTTTGGTCCAACGATCCAGATTTATAATCAACCCCCCTACGCATCGCTGGATTAGTTGCAAGTTGAGTAAGCGAAGGCACTTACATACATACATACGTTCCAGACATACATATGTACTTGTCATTGCCGCCAAATTATTAATTAATTAATTAGCACAACACCTGCATCCACATTTCTACATACTTCCATATGTCTTCAGTGCATGTGCTAAACATTTAAACAAATAAAACAACATTTTCTAATTCCTACTAACACACATACAGGGTTGTCCATATTCGACGGACCCATCTGGCAACGCCATAACTTTTGACAGAGATGTCAGATCGCTTAATGACATACCGCGTTTGAAGCGTCAGTCCAAGCAGATTTTTACCATGGAACAATACACGCCACGCGAGCGCTCTGAAATAGTTGAAATTTACATTCAACAGAACAAGTCAATTGTGAAAACAAAATTATCATGTCCGATGAAGCCCATTTCACATTGAATGGGACCGTAAATAAGCAAAATTGCCGTATTTACGCCACTGAAAATCCTCAGGAGATTCAAGAAGTGCCTCTTCATGACGAAAAAGTCACAGTTTGGTGCGGCGTTAGTGCGAAAACGGTCATTGGGCCGTTTTTCTTCCAAAATGAAAATGGCCATGCTGTTACCATCAACCAGGAGCGTTATCGCGACATGATGACCAATTTTGTGATGCCAATTATTCGTCGAAAGCGTATGAGGCAGTTCTGGTTTCAACAAGACGGCGCTCCACCGCACACAAGTCGCATAACAATCGATTTTCTGAAGAAATTGTTTCCGGGCCGTTTGATGTCGAAAAGTGGTGATTTGGACTGGCCACCGCGTTCGCCCGATTTGACGCCGCCTGACTTCTTCTTGTGGGGATATTTGAAGTCAAAGGTTTACGTTAACAAGCCAAGGACCGTAGAAGAGCTCAAGGACAACATTCGTGAAGAAATAGCCGCTATTCCGGCCGAAATGTTGGCGAAAACGATGGAAAATGCTGCAAAAAGGGCACAATACGCCATCATCATACGCCGCCAGAAGCGGCCATTTGAGAGATATCATATTCAAAAATTGATGTAAACAAATCTACTTGGAACAAATTAAATGATTAAGATTGCCAACCGCCAAATTTTTATTTTTTTCTTTGATTTTTTTAAAAAAAACATGGGTCCGTCGAATTTGGGCAACCCTGTATACACGTCCATACACTTACACGGCTGCATCCAGTGCATATAGTAACACCTCCACATACATGTACAAGTTTTTGCCGCCAAATTAATTTTGCACAGCTGCATCATCTCATACATACAAACACACATTCATCCCCACAACTATACAAGTTTAAACACACATTCATCCATCCATCGCCACATTGCCAAATTAAATACAACTTAAAATACATATTATATATATAATCAAATTTAGGAGGCCTGTCGTTTACACGACGCTATCTACGTGATCATATCTACACCAGCCAACCAAACGTTTGAAGCGTACATACAAACAACAAATAAATTAATAAGACAATACAATAATTTCCAATAAAATCCGATAAACAAAATAAAATATAAAAATAAATAAAGGGAAATATCAAAATAGCTCCTTGGTGTTATCGCATTTATTTATACACAAATTGTTGTCCAATTACAGTGAAGCGATCATTTATGTGGGTTTTTTTTCTTAGTTTTGTTGAGTACAAACATTCCCAATTCCACTCGTTCCGATTACACAAATTGCTTTTTTACATTTTCAACTAAATTTTAATTGCATTTGGAACTCCAACTAGAATCATTTTATTAAATTTTGAGAAAAGCTCCTCGTCGCACCCCTATAAAATTTCAAATAGATTTAAGTGTAAAAATAACCCGAGTATAGCTTTCCGTTGCCTTAGATTGCGTACCCTTCGGTGAAAAATCTTTTTAAATACCAGTCGTCAATCCATTAAACTCGAGTCGTTTACTGATATCAGCTTAGCATTCGAATGGTTTTCCCAGGCGAAAAAAAAAATTAATTGGCAGTGCCCGCCGACCATAATGCGAAGGGAGGATCCGGTCCTATTACACCAAGAGACAGCACTACAACAAAATCCGTTGGGCGAGTAACCCGATCAGTCTCGCAGCCCAATCAACCCACAGGCCCAATGGCACTTAACAATTTTATTGCCTTCAGCGATCGGCTTAGTCAATTTGAGGCTAGAATTAATACGCCAGTTGCTGAAGAGGTGACTCTGTTCACACTCAAGGTCCGTCGGGATCAGATCTTGTCCTTGTGGAACAAGTTCGAAAAGGAGTACGAGGGCTGTTTCGCAGATTTAAATGCCCAGGCTGGCATAGAGTACCTTCCGATCCTAGAAGCTAAATACAATTATTGTTATTCCGTATACGAGCGAGCAACAGCGACTTTGAGTGAACAAATAGAGCAGACTTCGACCCTAGTAAGACAGACGATACAAGCACCTACAATTTCTCCTTCCCCAAGAGGTTGTAATCTTCCACCGTGCGACACAGAGGTTTTCCATGGAGACTACCTGCCATGGCCATCTTTTCGCGATCTCTTTACAGCCATATATGTTAATAATCCAAGGCTAAGTCCGGTCGAGAAATTATTTCACCTTAATGCCAAGACCAGTGGCGAAACCAAAACTATCGTCGCAAAGTCTCCACTTACCAATGAGGGCCTTGCATCCGCATGAGGAGCACTGCACGACAGGTTCGAGAATAAGCGGTTATTAGTAAACAGCCAACTCAAAATCCTATTTAATCTACCTGAGGTGATCTACGAATCTGGAGCCGCCCTAAAAAATCTCCAAAGCACCATCCAGGGCTGTTTACTCGGGCTTCAGCATTCCAGCATTTCGATTGATAATTGGGATTGTCTTCTCGTATTCCTTTGCTCTTCCAAACTCCCTAAATTGACTTTGTCCTTATGGGAGCAGTCGCTATCGAACAAGGCAGAGATTCCATCATGGCAGGAGATGAACAATTTCCTAAGCGAGCGGTACCGGACCCTAGAGGCGATTGAAGATGTTAAGCCAACATCAAGCTCCCAGGCTATTGTTAGACATGCTCAAAGCAAACCTCCATCTAATAGAGTTAAATCCTTTAAGGCAAAGATGACGGTAAAGCCTAGAACATGCGATATTTGCTCCCAAGAAGATCATCCCGTTCGGCTGTGTCCTAATTTTCTTCAAATGCCTGTTAGTGAACGAAATATTTACATCCGCAATAAAAAATTATGTTTAAACTGCTTTGCCAGAGGGCATCAAATGCGTGAGTGTCCAAGCGCTCATAGTTGTTTCACTTGCAAAGCGCGGCATCACACACTATTGCATCGAAATGACACAATTTCAACAACTGCAACTCCAATTGCAACGACTTTAAATTCAAATAGTAATATACAGTCCACTTCCTCTCATGAAAACTTACAAGTAAACACCTACTATGCTTCCAATAACCAAGGAGTGCTGTTGGGTACTGCTCTGGTAAATATAAGCCACCTGGGTGTCAATTATAAGGCGCGTGCTCTTATTGACTCAGGATCCGAAGCCACATTTATATCTGAACGTCTTTTCAATACCATCAAGCTACCTTTCCAAGCCATTCATGCCCAGGTCTCTGGTCTGAGTCAGACGATATCGGCTCAACCACGCAAACTGTGCCATTTTCAGTTAGTTCCCTTAAACAAGCCGAGGTTACAGGTAGAAACGTTTGCATATGTTCTTCGGAAGCTGGCTGGAAATTTACCGTCTTGCATGACCCTGGATTCCGTTTTGAGAGATCTGCCTGATCTGCAGTTAGCAGATCCTTCGTTTTCAAAAAGTTCACCGATTGATATTTTAATCGGTGCCGACATCCTTCCATCAATCCTCCTGAGTGGTTTCCAATCCAAAATTTGTGGTACACTTGTTGGACAGGAAACTATTTTCGGCTGGATTCTTTCCGGGCCAGTACCAGCTTCCACAGGCAAAAGAATTTCATCCTTTTCTACTCAAGCCATAGTTTCTACCGAAGAAACGCTTGAAGAACTGTTCACAAGATTTTGGGTACAAGAAGAACTAACAACCAAGGTGAGTCCGATACGGTGTGTGAGCGAAACTTTGTACAGACGACACAGCGTGATGAAAACGGCAGATATATTGTATCTCTTCCATTCCGTGATCCAGAGAATGTTCAGTTGGGCCAATCAAGATCGATAGCGTTAGCGCAATATTTAAAGGTCGAAAATCGACTGAAAAGAGACGCCTCCTTAAAAAAGCAATACGACACAGTAATCCAAGAATACTTGGATTTGGGCCACATGGAACAGGTTACAGCAGACGCCAATTTAAAGCATTTTTATCTTCCTCACCATGCTGTGTTTAAGCCCGATAGCACAACTACAAGTGTACGCGTTGTTTTTAATGCTTCCAGCAAGTCTACAAATGGGCTCAGCTTAAATGATGTTCTCCATACAGGGCCAGTGCTTCAATTAGACTTAACGATTCAGATTTTAAAGTGGCGCTTTTTCGAGTTTGTGTTTAACGCCGACATTACTAAAATGTACCGGCAAATCCGTATCAACCCAAAGCATACTCCATTCCAATGAATACTATTCCGCAATGCTAATGAGGAGCTGTGCGACTATGAGTTGAACACGGTCACGTTCGGTGTAAATTGTGCACCCTTTCTAGCCATCCGTGTATTGCAACAGCTTGCGAGTGATATCCAGCTCGAATGTCCCCGAGCTAGTGAGGTCCTCAGCGAGTTTATGTATGTTGAAGACGTACTGGCTGGGGCTCACTCAGAAGAAGAAGCCTTGTCTACTATTCGCGAGCTCCGGGAGGCTCTGAGCGCAGCAGGTTTCCCGTTGCGAAAATGGTCATCCAATAAAAAGAGCCTGCTTAGAGGTATCCCCAGTAATCACTTACTACGGGCAGATTTATTTGAAATTGACGATACTACCGCGAAAACGTTGGCAATTCGGTGGAGGGCCACTACCGATGATTTCTATTTCACTGCGGACGAGTCAACAAATAAGACTGCTTTTACTAAACGCGAAGTTCTGAAGTACTCGAAAAATTATTTGATCCAGCAGGCTGGCTATCCCCATTTGTGATCAAGGCCAAGATCTTTATGCAGGAGATTTGGCTCAGAGAATTGGGATGGGATGATGAGCTGCCTAATGAGCTGCTAAATCAATGGTATGAATTCCTTTATAGTTATCCTGAGCTCAACCACATTCGCGTCCCCCGGTGGATAAAGTTTGGTCCTACTAGTAAGTTCCAGAACCATGGATTTTGCGATGCTTCGCAGCGCGCCTATGGCGCTGCCCATTACATCCGGGTAGAGTGTGGCCAGTCCGTTTATTCTTCCCTTCTTACTTCCAAAACAAGAGTTGCTCCAATAAAAACAGTATCCTTGCCCGTTTAGAATTATGTGGCGCAGTACTATTAGCCGAGCTTTCTGCGATAATTTTTCCTAAGCTACCTATTTCTGCGATCGAATCTTTTTTTTGGACAGACTCGACTATAGTGCTGGCATGGATTCGCCAGTCACCCTGCAAATGGGTCACCTTTGTCGCCAACAGAGTGTCGAAGATTTCTCAGGCCACATAGGCAACTGGCGCCATGTGCGCTCAGAGGAGAACCCGGCTGACTTGGCTAGTAGAGGTGTCTCGTTCAAAGATCTAGTATCTAGTGGGATACGTAATCTCAATCCGTTCCTATACTCCCACGGTGTTTTAAGAGCGTGCGGTAGATTGAGAGCATCCGGTTCCTTAAGCTATGATGAACGCCATCCAATCCTGCTCCCCTATGACAGTCTGTTTTCCCGACTTTTAGTGGAATTTACCCATCGTATAGCACTGCACGGTGGGAATCACTTAATTGTTCGTCTTATCAGGTCTAAATACTGGATTCCGAGACTTCAAAATATGGTTAAAGCAGTCCAAAATGCGTGCAAGATCTGTGTGGTCCACAAAAGGAAGCTGCAAACCCAATTAATGGGCGACTTACCCGCAGAGCGAGTCACATTTTCACGGCCGTTCACTTATACCGGCATAGATTTTGCAGGGCCTTTTGACATCAAGAGTTATATCGGACGAGCATGCCGTATAACAAAGGAAAACGTGTGCGTGTTCGTGTGCTTTACCACGAAGGCAATCCACTTAGAGGCTACTTCCGATCTGACGACGGATATGTTCCTGGCTGCCTTTGCTCGGTTTGTGGCGAGGCTAGGTTGTCCACACCAAATACAGTCCGATAATGGGAAAACCTTTGTAGGCGCGGCTAAGGCCCTTTAAAGAGACTTTCTAGAGGCGACCAGGGCCAGAATTGTTACCACTTACAGCCATCAAAATGTATCATGGCGCTTTATCCCACCAGGTGCTCCACACATGGGTGGCCTGTGGGAAGCAGGGGTAAAAAGTTTTAAGTCCTTATTTTACAAATCCATGTCCACGTTTAAATACACGTTCGAAGAATTTTCCACGCTCCTATCAAAAATTGAGGCTTGCTTAAACTCCAGACCTATTTCCCCAATGTCCGAAGACCCAACCGATCCACTCGCCCTGAGTCCAGGGCACTTTCTCGTTGGAGCTCCTTTGTTGTCGATGGCCGAGCCTGAAATCCAAGGCAATGTTGAGTCTATCCGAAATCGCTGGCAACGGTTGAAAGCTTTAAATCAACATTTCTGTCAGCGCTGGAAGAACGAGTACCTAATGGAGCTTCATAAAAGTAACAAATGGCAACTTCAGACACGAAACCTGCAAGAAGGCGAAATGGTGGTCGTCAAGGAGGACAGTATCGCTGCTTGTAAATGGCGTCTGGGCAGGGTTCTAAAAGGATTTCCAGGAGCTGATGGCAAGGTCCGCGTGGTTGAAGTGGTTACTACACGCAGTACCATAAAACGCCCTGTTGCCAAACTAATACTCCTTCCAGTCAAAATTCAATCCATGTGTTCCTCTTTTAAATCCACTCCCTTTTCGTGCTAAGTTCCTAAAACTTTTCGTTCCTGTTCAGTGTCGTTTCCATGTGCTCGTTTGTTCAGTCCGTTCCTAATCAAATTATTAATAGTTTTGTTTTCATTTCACCGACGCAGTTTCAACTATTAAGGAGATGACCAGAGACGCGAAAGCCAATGATGACAGACGTGCCCGAGGAACTGAGTCCTTCCGATGCCGAGTCTGTCGAGGCATCCATCCGTTGGCGAAGTGCAGGCGGTTTCTGCGACTCAGCGCAGAGAAGCGTTTGCGGGCCGTCCTCATAAACAGGTACTGCGCCAACTGCCTGGCGCACCAATACTCTGGCCGGTCCTGCCGTAGTGGAGATCGCAGCCGGTATGTAAACGCGACCATCACACGTTGCTTCATGCTCACGAGAAGAGCCGGGAGAAGTCTACTCCCATCCGAAGCCGCAGCCGGAGCTCATCCCCTCACAGACAGCCTAAATCCAGCCTGCAGCCGCATTCCGTCATCACGCTGCTGATGCACAGAAACCCCAAGGTGTTGCCGACAGCCAGCGTGCTAGTGGATAACGGTGTCAAGCGGTACAGCACGCGTGTGCTGATTGATTCCTGCACACCAGTATCCCGCATTAGCGCATCCTTGGCTAAGGCGTTCCGACTGCCAATTACACGGATCGGCAAAGAAGAGGCGTGCACAGCGGTAATCCGATCCATGACGCGCGAAAGCTTCCGGCTAGAGGTCATCCTTCAAGTGGATCCACAGCTGTCCTGCCGCACTCCGATCAAACCGATCGAAGAGAGCGCGCGGGATAAGTTTAAGGACATCATACTGGCCGACAAGGATTTTCACAAGCCGTCCACCATATCTGTGGTGCTGGGTGCGGACGTGTACCCGGACATTATTCTGCTTGGATTTTTGCCAGGCACAGGAGGCCTTCCCGTGGCTCAAGCCACTCAATTTGGGTGGATTCTCTCTGGGACTTGTAGCCATTAATCTCTTTTAAAAATTAAT
Source organism: Lordiphosa andalusiaca (assembly GCA_035044965.1). Taxonomy (NCBI): domain Eukaryota; kingdom Metazoa; phylum Arthropoda; class Insecta; order Diptera; family Drosophilidae; genus Lordiphosa; species Lordiphosa andalusiaca. The sequence goes on from JAWNNM010003341.1 coordinate 41,487, forward strand.
TAAGTTCTTAGTTGCAAACTGAGATTTATGGAGTTTAGTTTTAAGTCATCATGAAGTATATTATTGCGAACTGCGTTGAAACGGGGCCGGGATGTTCAGGCGAGAAACTCAAGTGGAACAATGGGATCGGGAATGTAGGTTTAAGGTATTCTTTACATATGCAAATAAGGTCACTCTACTCAATGTACACTTGGCGAGCAGACCGATCACGGAACAATAAATTGAAGTCCCACGTTTATAAAGTGAAAATTCACCAACCGAGCCTTCGTTATTTTGTGCGCGCAGCTATCCAGCCTCCTCCGTTCAGACTCTAAGACTTATTTAATAACATCTTTAAAAGCCACATATTCCAACAATTAAAATTAAGTAATATCATCCCCATCCTCAAACCCAAAAGTAAAAAAACAGCCCTAAATTCATATCGCCCCTAAGGTCATTTTATCTAAGGTCCTTGATAAAATAATGGCAAACCTACTATGGTGGCTTGCTAACAACAGCAAGCTTATCGACAGTCGACAACTTGGATTCCGAAAATTCAAATCGGTAGCTGACTGTCTTATTTTATTCGACTACCAGACTACCTCAGAATTATCAACTAGGAACCACCTTTCGGACATAAGTCTCGACTTTGAAAAAGCATACGATAAAAGGAGGAGGAGGAGCACACGCTATTATAGACGAACTGTTAAAATGGAAACATGGGCCTTAAAAACTTTTTCTCAAATAGGAAAATAAACGTTCAAGTAAACAACTACCTCTACAACGGAATCCCTCAAGCATCCCCTATATCAGTAATCCTCTTTCTTATTGCTAACAACAAAATGTGCCAGACCCTATCAATACATAGAAATTACAACTTTTTCGCATGCGCAGACACTTTACATAGTTAAAAAAATCTCAAAAAAATCATTCACATTACTGATATTCTCAATTGGTGTGAATACTCAGCAGCCAAACTTTCGATTCCGAAGTGTAACCACCTACTCATTTGCCGAAATCTGAAATGTAATTTACAAATCAGTTCTCACAACTTCATGCTTAACCAGACCAATGCTTTAAAAATTCTAGGTATTACTATTACAAAAAAACACATAGAAAATCTCACAACACAGCTGAACAGCAGAATAAACATAATTAAATGGCTTTCAAACCAGAGATACAACTGCGACACTAAAACCTTAGTATACACAATAAAGTCCCCGATAATGTCTAAAATATACTACTGTTTGCCCTTCTATGAGAACTGCCCAAAATACTATTTAAAATCTTATAAAAACTTAAAGCATCGTACCACACAGCTCTAAGACTTGCTTTCGGAGTTGTCCGCACAACCCCCATCAACAATCTTTTATTTGAAGCCGACCTAATGCTAATAGAAACTAGGATTCAATTAACCTCCGCAAAGCTCTACAAATCAATTATGCTCTCAACGAACACCCCCATTCGTAACATAATAATAAAAGTTCATAAAGCTCATCGTTAAGATAAAATTGCTTCTATCTTAAAAAATTGACTAAGATTTTGCAATGACAATGGCACGTGCACTGTTGCAAGACAGTCAAATCGACGCTACGCAATCTGCTCCGACTCTCTCTCTTCCCTTCAATTAATTTCCAACATATACAACCAAAATCACTATACCACCTCGATCCGAGATATTCTTACCCAACAATATCCAAAAATTATACTGGTATGGATACCAGGTCACACCAATACAACAGGCAACGAAACAGCAGACACTGGTGTCAAGCCAGCACAAAATTTTCCACTAGTATACGAAATCAATTACAACATAGCTGATGTACCAAAACATATCAACACTCAGTTTAAGTCCTACAAGGAATCTCTAGGTCAAAACACATCCACAACACTACAAGATAATCAACTCGAATAAACTCTCGATTAAAGTCTTTAACACAACAAACCAGGACTATGTAAGCAGAAAAGACACAATAAAATTCTTCAGACTCCGCCATGGACACTCTAACTGAAAATTCCGTGAAAGTTTTCACGAAATAAAATTACAAGTTAATGAACGCCGATCCAGTTGGCTTGGTGGCTGCCTTGCACAAAACAACACTTTGATGTCGGTTTCAAGATTTAATGTCTGGCTGCTGCCAATACTTTATCGCAACTGATTTACAAGCAAAACGTTGACCACAGGAGTGTCCTAAGCAAACAATTCTTTGTCGCTCGCTTTACACGAGCGCCAAACACACGATAAGAGCGAGATAAAATAGACAAACAGAGAGATGATGCAAGCCTCTCTTAATTTAGTTGCTACACTATTGCTTATTATGTATTTGTTAACAAACTTCATGTATTCTATCTTAATATCTAAGTATCTGCTCCAACATTCCGGCCCCGTTCAAGCTCTATGGGTCTTTAACCACTGGTAGTACGGCTAGCTTACGAATTGGCCGTTTGGGCACGCCCGATGATGTGCGAACTTCAGCTACTCGCACGTCGGTTCCAACGGTTCCACCACGCGACCCGTAGTCCATTTTTGAGGCGGTATGTTGTCCTCGTGAATAAGGACGAGCCTGCCAACCTCTAGATTGGGAGCGTTCTGGGCCCATTGCGTGCGTTGCTGCAAACTGACCAGGCAGTCCCTAGACCAGGTCAGCCAAAACTGCTGCTTGAGATCCAACTCCCCTTGCTGTTGACTCCTCCTAGCGCGGATTCGAGCGGCAGCGAACGAAGAGGCTGCCCTATCAGTTGGTGGCCTGGAGTCAGAGCTTCTCCGTCGTTGGGGTCGTTGCCTGGAGACACCAAGGGGCGTGAATTGAGCAGCGCTTCCACCTCGACGAGATGAGTTGCCAACTCGTCCTGAGTCAGACTGGCGTTGCCAACTCCTCGCACCAAACGATTCTTGGTGGCCTTTATGGCTGCCTCCCACAGCCCACCGAAATGGGGCGCCCTTGGTGGAATGAAAATCCACTCGACGCCTTGCTCCGCTGCGTCTGCCTGCAGCTTCTGTTTCTGCGCCTCGAATGCCTCTTAAAGACAGATAAAAAACAATCAGTTGAAAGGTCTACCACGAGTTCATGGTGAACCGCCTTTGACGAAAAACAGACGAACACAGCAACATAGGTTTTTATTGGAGGCCAGCCACGAATTTTCAGGCTAACATAAAATGGGCCGCAAAAGTCCACTCCACTAACTAAAAATGGTCGTATTTATGGGCTGGTAAGTTACCCAGAGTTTCGGCTTGTTTCTATAACAGTGTACACAGTTCTTGACAATCTTTTTGCATGCCTCTCGAGTATTGATGAGCCAGATCTGCTGCCTTAGGAGAGAAACCATCACCTTGACATCAGCATGATCATTTTTTAGGTGAAGGTCACGCTAAAACAACTTAACGAAATCAGAATTTCAAGACAGCAAGAGGGGAAATTTCGCATCATATGGAATAGGCGCTTTAAGTAACCTTCCACCCACATGAATAACTCGCAAATTGACTCCATCTTCAGTCGTTTCGTGTACAAACGGATTCAAACTTTGAAGATGGGGAGCCAAACATTCACCCTTTTCCAATTGGACAAATTCGCAGCCGAATTCCAACATTTGCATGGTCTGCACCACTCGCAAGAACGCTATACGTAGCTCCTTTGCAGAAAGCACATTTTCGAGGTTTCGCCTCTTTGATTGAATGAACCTGTTGACGTGTGCTACTATTCGCACGAGCCTTGTGAACGATGAGCATCTTTGAATTAAAACCATGATGCCATTACGGTTTGCCATGGTGACCGAATGAACTGACACAGTTTTCTTATTTTCAGACGATTGTAACTCAGGAGATATCTCGAATTGGTGCAGATTCGGCCACTCAGTAGACTCTTTTAACAAAAATTCTGGACCATTAAACCAAAGCGGGCAGATCAGGTCATCTACATTAGTGCCACGTGAAACCAAATCTGCAGGATTCGACTCCGACGGTACATGGCGAAATACAACATTTGTGGTCAATTCCTGAACGTCTGCTACTCTGTTGGCAACGAATGTTGCCAAAGAACTTGGTTCTCTTTCAAGCCAATAAAGAGACTGTCTATTTTGAAATCTTCAATTAAAGACACAGTTTGTGACCAAAGGGTCGCTAAAAGATGGACTGCACATAATTCGAGTCTTGCGATCGATTTTGTGCTAAGTGGGGCTACTCGAGCCTTGGCTGTAAAGAGCCTACACAATATATTGCCATTGTCATTGGTGCGCACGTATATGCAGCAACCATATGCACGACTAGATGCATCCGCAAAGCCATGAATTTGCACATTTTTAAATTTGGATTGAAACATGCTTCGAGGGACCGATATCTTGTGCAATTCAGATAAGTTCTGTTTGAATTTGACCCAGCTTGTGTGTAGATTGATGGGAATAGCTTCGTCCCAATCTAATTTATTTCGCCAAAAATCCCGTAACAAAATCTTTGCCTTTGTAATTAAAGGACACAACAAGCCTAGAGGATCGAACAATCGAGACGCAACTGAAAGTATGTTGCGCTTAGTGGGCTTCAACAAATCGAATGAATTCTCAAAGGAATAGGAGAATTCATAATTTTTCGGATTCCATTTCATTCCGAGTGTTTTTACCGATGTTGAAGGATCAGACTTTAAAATCTTCTCTTCACAACTATATTCTAGCAGACGTGGATGGTTTGTAGCCCACTTGGCCAGCTTGAATCCCCCACGCTCTAACACTTCACTAACTTCTTGTCGAATGATTTCAAGCTCTTCTACCGTATTCGCTCCAATAAGCATATCATCTACGTAGAAATCGCTTTTTATGACCTGCAACGCAACAGGATGAGAATCCGAATGTATCTCTGCCAGTTCTACCAATCAACGAATAGCCAAACAAGGCGCAGATGCAGTACCGTACGTTACGGTATTCAGACGGACACTTCCTCCACACAATTAACTGGAAATCGCGATCATCTACAGCGACGTTTACCTGTCGGTACATTTTCGAGATGTCGGCTGTTAAAGCATACTTATGCAATCGAAACTTGGCGTAGATCGAATAAAGTTCCCTCTGAATAAAACTGGGTGGTGCTACTATCAGGACGAAGGACGCACTGATGGGGACTGTAGTAGTGCAGTCCTCGAGGAATAGAAGCAAATAATGTCATATGGCCAAGGTCTCGATACTCTTGCATAAAGTCATTATACATTTTTCGCATTGCTTCATCCTTTGACAATCGGCGCTCCAAAGCTAAAAAACGCCGTTTTGCTGTCTCAAAGGACAGCCCCAGTACCTTTGGAATTATTTTGAATGGCAACCTAACTTCAAATCTTCCAGATTCCCGCCTTCGTACTGTCTGTTTAAAGATGCGTTCACACTCTATTTGTTCAGGTGAATATACAGCCTTCGACTTCTCTGGGAACTGTTCTAATTCCCAGAATCGTTGAACCAATTTGTCGAGAGAACTCTTGTCACTATCGACAAATTGGTTCAACGATTCTGGGAATTAGAACAGCTCCCAGAGAAGTCGAAGGCTGTATATTCACCTGAACAAATAGAGTGTGAACGCATCTTTAAACAGACAGTACGAAGGCGGGAATCTGGAAGATTTGAAGTTAGGTTGCCATTCAAAATCCAGGACGGGGCTGTCCTTTGAGACAGCAAAACGGCGTTTTTTAGCTTTGGAGCGCCGATTGTCAAAGGATGAAGCAATGCGAAAAATGTATAATGACTTTATGCAAGAGTATCGAGACCTTGGCCATATGACATTATTTGCTTCTATTCCTCGAGGACTGCACTACTACAGTCCCCATCAGTGCGTCCTTCGTCCTGATAGTAGCACCACCCAGTTTTATTCAGAGGGAACTTTATTCGATCTACGCCAAGTTTCGATTGCATAAGTATGCTTTAACAGCCGACATCTCGAAAATGTACCGACAGGTAAACGTCGCTGTAGATGATCGCGATTTCCAGTTAATTGTGTGGAGGAAGTGTCCGTCTGAATACCGTAACGTACGGTACTGCATCTGCGCCTTGTTTGGCTATTCGTTGATTGGTAGAACTGGCAGAGATACATTCGGATTCTCATCCTGTTGCGTTGCAGGTCATAAAAAGCGATTTCTACGTAGATGATATGCTTATTGGAGCGAATACGGTAGAAGAGCTTGAAATCATTCGACAAGAAGTTAGTGAAGTGTTAGAGCGTGGGGGATTCAAGCTGGCCAAGTGGGCTACAAACCATCCACGCCTGCTAGAATATAGTTGTGAAGAGAAGATTTTAAAGTCTGATTCTTCAACATCGGTAAAAACACTCGGAATGAAATGGAATCCGAAAAATTATGAATTCTCCTATTCCTTTGAGAATTCATTCGATTTGTTGAAGCCCACTAAGCGCAACATACTTTCAGTTGCGTCTCGATTGTTCGATCCTCTACGCTTGTTGTGTCCTTTAATTACAAAGGCAAAGATTTTGTTACGGGATTTTTGGCGAAATAAATTAGATTGGGACGAAGCTATTCCCATCAATCTACACACAAGCTGGGTCAAATTCAAACAGAACTTATCTGAATTGCACAAGATATCGGTCCCTCGAAGCATGTTTCAATCCAAATTTAAAAATGTGCAAATTCATGGCTTTGCGGATGCATCTAGTCGTGCATATGGTTGCTGCATATACGTGCGCACCAATGACAATGGCAATATATTGTGTAGGCTCTTTACAGCCAAGGCTCGAGTAGCCCCACTTAGCACAAAATCGATCGCAAGACTCGAATTATGTGCAGTCCATCTTTTAGCGACCCTTTGGTCACAAACTGTGTCTTTAATTGAAGATTTCAAAATAGACAGTCTCTTTATTGGCTTGAAAGAGAACCAAGTTCTTTGGCAACATTCGTTGCCAACAGAGTAGCAGACGTTCAGGAATTGACCACAAATGTTGTATTTCGCCATGTACCGTCGGAGTCGAATCCTGCAGATTTGGTTTCACGTGGCACTAATGTAGATGACCTGATCTGCCCGCTTTGGTTTAATGGTCCTGAATTTTTGTTAAAAGAGTCTACTGAGTGGCCGAATCTGCACCAATTCGAGATATCTCCTGAGTTACAATCGTCTGAAAATAAGAAAACTGTGTCAGTTCATTCGGTCACCATGGCAAACCGTAATGGCATCATGGTTTTAATTCAAAGATGCTCATCGTTCACAAGGCTCGTGCGAATAGTAGCACACGTCAACAGGTTCATTCAATCAAAGAGGCGAAACCTCGAAAATGTGCTTTCTGCAAAGGAGCTACGTATAGCGTTCTTGCGAGTGGTGCAGACCATGCAAATGTTGGAATTCGGCTGCGAATTTGTCCAATTGGAAAAGGGTGAATGTTTGGCTCCCCATCTTCAAAGTTTGAATCCGTTTGTACACGAAATGACTGAAGATGGAGTCAATTTGCGAGTTATTCATGTGGGTGGAAGGTTACTTAAAGCGCCTATTCCATATGATGCGAAATTTCCCCTCTTGCTGTCTTGAAATTCTGATTTCGTTAAGTTGTTTTAGCGTGACCTTCACCTAAAAAATGATCATGCTGATGTCAAGGTGATGGTTTCTCTCCTAAGGCAGCAGATCTGGCTCATCAATACTCGAGAGGCATGCAAAAAGATTGTCAAGAACTGTGTACACTGTTATAGAAACAAGCCGAAACTCTGGGTAACTTACCAGCCCATAAATACGACCATTTTTAGTTAGTGGAGTGGACTTTTGCGGCCCATTTTATGTTAGCCTGAAAATTCGTGGCTGGCCTCCAATAAAAACCTATGTTGCTGTGTTCGTCTGTTTTTCGTCAAAGGCGGTTCACCATGAACTCGTGGTAGACCTTTCAACTGATTGTTTTTTATCTGTCTTTAAGAGGCATTCGAGGCGCAGAAACAGAAGCTGCAGGCAGACGCAGCGGAGCAAGGCGTCGAGTGGATTTTCATTCCACCAAGGGCGCCCCATTTCGGTGGGCTGTGGGAGGCAGCCATAAAGGCCACCAAGAATCGTTTGGTGCGAGGAGTTGGCAACGCCAGTCTGACTCAGGACGAGTTGGCAACTCATCTCGTCGAGGTGGAAGCGCTGCTCAATTCACGCCCCTTGGTGTCTCCAGGCAACGACCCCAACGACGGAGAAGCTCTGACTCCAGGCCACCAACTGATAGGGCAGCCTCTTCGTTCGCTGCCGCTCGAATCCGCGCTAGGAGGAGTCAACAGCAAGGGGAGTTGGATCTCAAGCAGCAGTTTTGGCTGACCTGGTCTAGGGACTACCTGGTCAGTTTGC
>JAWNNM010003343.1:0-36482 GCA_035044965.1 Lordiphosa andalusiaca
TACATGTAAGGATCGGATGTGATCCAAGTTTAATTAAGTAAATGGTTCATATACGACAGGTGAATAGCTTAAATTTAATCAATAGCACACGACGACTTAAGAGACAGTAGATGACTGATCACCGCAACAGACAGCAGACGACTGACTCCGTTCGCTCTGCCAGCGCTGCATCAACTGGGATGGGTTGGCAGTCCTGCTGAGCTCTGCCATCTTACATTCGGCCATCCTGTTCATCTTCATCCGTCCCGGATGAAAGTAACTCCTCGTTTTCTGTGACAAACTTCCACAACTTGATGTTATCACAGCTGGTTGCTGTGACGTTCGGTCCTTCGACGTTTGAGGCTGCTTTCTTCACATCGTATCGGCCGCTGCGTTTGACCTTTACGATCTCATACGGACCTAAGAATTCGCTTGCCAACTTGCGACCTGCAACGAATTGAGTACGCTTAATTGCAACTAGGTCGCCCATCTTGTAGCCATGTTCGGGACGACGTTTTTTGTCAAAATTCTTCTTGTAGGCCTGCTGCGCCTTCTGTATATTGCGCTTGGCCTCAGCACGTAAAAGATCACGCTCATCGTTAAACTTTTCTACCATTTCTTCATTCAGCAACTCCAGTACTCGATCATCAGCTTTTTTAAACATCTTGGTCCCAAACATAATCTCGAACGGGGACGTCTTGGTCGACATGTGTACATGCGCGTTAATGGCCCTCTGGACATCGGGCACATGTTTGAACCACTTGGAAGGTTCCTCTGCTGACAGCTTTGCAATGATGGATAGTATTGAGCGGTTGATACGCTCGATCTGCCCGTTGCCTCTGGCAACACCTGTGGTAGTCCATACGTGCTCTACCATGTTTGCGCTCAAGAACTCTCCAAACGCAGTGGAAGTGAACGCAACGCCTCTGTCCCTTACAAGACGCTTGGGAAAACCAAAAACGCTTGCCCATTCTCTCAGCTTCTTGACCACTTCTTCTTGACCCGTAGACTTCGTCGGAAACAGCCAGACGAACTTAGAAAAAGCATCGACTACAGCCAGGATGAACTTGTACTGCTTAGACGTTGCATCCATTGGCCCCAGATGGTCGATGTGCAGCGTGTGAAGTGGAACATCCCCTTTATCTATGCATTGCAAGAATCCTTCTTGTTTGCCCAACTTTTTGCTGTGGATTATACAGAGAATACAATTAGCAATAAACCTTGATACCTTTACTTCCAAATGTGGAATGTAAAACTGCTGCCGGATATTGTGTATCGTCTTCTGAACTGCGAAGTGACCCGTTTCGTGAGCATTCTTGATCACCTCTCGTTCCATCATCTTTGGTACGACCAACAGTTCGCTACCATCCACCTCTTTGAACAACAGTCCCCCTTTCAGCTTAAAGTCTTCATACGGAACATCTTGAAGGATTTTAATGATCGCTTTGATGTGATCATCATCCAACTGCGCCTTCCTCAAACGAGCCGTCAACTCGTTTGCAACTGAGAACACATGTTGTGGGTATCGGCTTAAGTGGTCAACATGTCTCATCTTTACGCCTGGTCGGTGCTCCATATCAAAAGTAAAGTCCTGTAGATACAGCACCCACTGTGCAACTTCTCTTGGAACATCGTGCTTGCTTGTAGTCTGCTTGAACGCAATACAATCTGTGACCAACTTGAAACGAATGCCAAGTAGATAATGGCGGAACTTCTTAAGCGACAGATATGCAGCTTTCACCTCCAACATAAAACTATGCTGCTTTTCTTCGGCTGGCGACGTTTTCTTGCTCCAAAAATAGACCGGGTGAAGCTGTCCATCAAACATCTGCAGCAACATAGCTCCATAGCCCTCTTTAGATGCGTCTGTATGAACTTCTGTGGGTGCATCTCTTGCGTATATTCGCAAAACCGGCTCTCTTGTGAGCAAACTTTTTAACTCCTGTATCGACTGCATTTCTTCTGGACCAATCTTGAATTCGACATCCTTCTTTAAAAGATTTGTTAGAGGACGAGCTACTTGCGCATAACCCGGCATAAATTTTCGGAAAAATCCAGTCAGACCAAGAAAGGATTGAACAGCTTTGATATTTTTAGGCTTTCCGAAACGACTGACTGCTGATGTCTTCTCTGCTCCAGGCCAAATTTTGCCATCCTCAACAAAATGACCAAGGAAGCTTATACGCTGCTGTAGGAAACTGCACTTTTTCCATTTAATTTTCAGATCATACTTAACAGCTTTTTCCAAAACTTGTCTCGTTTTCTGCAGGCATTCTTCTGCTGAGGCGGCATACACGATTATGTCATCCATGTAGAGCTGCATAATGTCTTCGTTTACAAGCTTTTGAAATATGTGGTTCACGAATCGAATAAAGGCTGCTGGCGAGTTTCGGAACCCAAACGGCGCTTTTGTGAACTCAAAAAGTCCCTCTCGTGTCACGAATGCGGTGTATACTCTGCTGTTTTCCTCAACGGGCACATGGAAAAACCCATTTTCCAGATCCAAAATGGTAAAAAACTTCGCTCGTTGTAGTTTTTCGAGAATATCTTCAATCATGGGTACAGGAAAGCGATCCTGCAGTACCATCCCATTTAGAGTTCGATAGTCGATGCATACCCTCAATGTGTAGTCTTTCTTTTTTACCACAACGACTCTACTGGCGACGTGCGAGGAAGATTTTCTGACAATGCCTTCTTCTAGCCACTGTTCAACTTGCTTTTTAACGGCTTCGGCTTCATCTGCTGATAAGCGAGTTGGAGAGTGGCGAAATGGCTTCACAACTCCATCTGGAACGATTTTCAGCTCGATCGGACATTCAACGTGTTCAACTGGCGACTGGTAGCAACTTTCAATCAACTGCTCTACACTCTTCTGATATGGAGGTGGAGCTGTAATGGGAGTCGAATCTTGAAACACATTATACACCTCAATGGGATACTCATCTGTGGACTTTGGTTCTTCTTCAAGGTTTTGAAATGAAAACCCCTTTGAATCGGCAGTAAATTTGAATTTTCTAATGAAATCATAGCCCAAAAGGGCATTACAGTCCATTTTATAATTTGCAACTACCAAAAACTTGTGTTCTGTTTCCAGCTGATCTACTTTTACACGTGCATTAAAAAATCCAATCGGCTTTGTGCTTGCATTGCCCAAACCACGCAGTGTAGTTGTACTTTGGCACAGTTCAATATTGTTCAATTTGTTCAACATACACTCTTTGAGAATTGTGACATCTGAGCCTGTGTCAACGAGGCATTCGACACTAATATTGTTAATTAAAATTGTTTTTAGGCGACTTTGATCCGAAATTACGCGCACTTTGTCAACTTTTTTCTTACAATCTCGAGAAATGTGTCCATTTTCATTGCAGTGAAAGCATTTTGTTTCCGCCTTACAGTCTTTCCTTTTGTGCTCTGATGAGCCACAGTTGAAACAAAATTCTTTCTTTCTGTCCACTGCCGGCTGTTTACTTGTGGTGGCCACTGTATTTTTTTCACTGCTCTTTTTCTCGTTCTCGTGAACTAGTTCGTATACTTCATACTCTTCTCGTAGTTGTTTATATGTCTGGCAACGATACATCGCATATTTAAATTCGGCTTTGATTTGTAGGCCATTTACAATATGACGCAACACGGCTGCTTCTTCGACATTCCCGACACTTGCTATTTTTTTCATGTGCAGCAAATACTCATGAAATGATTCCGACTTTTTCTTTTTTCTTTCGCGTAATTGTTGATGAATGTCTGCACTATTCCAGTGACACTCAAACTCTTCGGTCAACTTTTCTTTCAGGCCACTAAAATCACCCACACACTCAGATTCTAGGAACAGTCTGGCAGCACCGCACATCTTGCCTCTCGCTTGAACATATTTCTGTTTCTCGTTCAACCCGTATGCTTCAGCATTTCTCTCAAAATTGTCAAACCATGTTTCAACTGGTACTGAATATCCGTCAAAATCACTTATAACTTTATCAAAATTATCCACCGTAATTTTCACTCGGCTGTCTCTTTGTTCGTCAACTTCAACTTTCAGTGCAACCAACTGGATAAGTTGTTGTAATTTGGCACTGACGTCATTGATGCTCTCTGCATCTGCTGCTTCACTGTTCGGCATTGTTGTTTCTTGTGTCTCTCTCTCTGCTATGATGTCGTCTGCACTCGCGTCAATTTCCACTCGTTTTTTCGGCGTTCTCTTTGTCGGCATGTCTATATCAAACTGTAAATCTCGCGGCGTCTCTTTTGCACTTATTCGTTTGTAGGTATTTCACAACGCGGTCGACTGAAATACACACACAACCATACAACTTTTTCTGGCAGCTTCTCTTTTGATCTCACGAATTTCACAACGCAATAGACCGAAATGCTCACAACTGTACAACTTTTTCTGGCTTTTTTGGACTGAATGTTACAATTTCTCGACTGATCAACTTTCAATTGGACAACTTTTCATTTTAGAAACGAACAACAGCCTTTTCAGCACAGACAACTTTAGGGTCAGCGGTCAACTTTTACATTCACGAGCGTACGAACGGACGAGCCCCCAAATGTAAGGATCGGATGTGATCCAAGTTTAATTAAGTAAATGGTTCATATACGACAGGTGAATAGCTTAAATTTAATCAATAGCACACGACGACTTAAGAGACAGTAGATGACTGATCACCGCAACAGACAGCAGACGACTGACTCCGTTCGCTCTGCCAGCGCTGCGTCAACTGGGATGGGTTGGCAGTCCTGCTGAGCTCTGCCATCTTACATACATTGGTGGATGAATTCCTTGAAGGTCGTCCAAAATCGGTAGATGCGCCAGAAAACACTGATGCTATGCGAGAACTGATAATGCAATATCGTTATGTGACATACCGTGAGATTAAGGCATCCCTAAACATTAATTTTACCAGCAATTGTTAGATATGCCGCAAAAAAGGTTTTATGCCGTTGGATTCCGCCAAATTGCATTGGTGCAAAAGACGTTTCAAAAGACGTTTAAAACATGGTCACAGCTGATGATCGCGAACGGCGTACGAGCCGGAAATAAAACGGCAGTCGAACGTATGGGTGTTCCAAGTCTGTGGATTGGCTCGACTAAAGTTGTAAGTGCACGAAACACTGCGAAGCAAATGGTCGCCTGCTGCTCCGGCCGAATGAGTCATGTGGTCACTTTACTGCTTCAGGATCGTGGGACGATCAATTCTGAGTGGTACATGACCTAAGTCGAATTACGTCACACGAGCGATAATTTGAGCGGTGAAAACTTGGGTTTGATGGGTCATCCACCCTGATTTAGCACCCACTGATTTCTTTTTATTCCCAAACATCAAAAATAAACTGCATGGTGAATGTTTGCCTAAGCCGTACGAAACTGTTGATGCGTTTAAACCATTGATTGATTTGGAGGTGCCTTAATTAGAGTGGAAAAACTGCATCGAAAATGGGGTTGAACGAATTCGAAACTGCATAAATTTTTAATGGAGAATACCTTGAAAAACAATGCAGCCATTTTTATTGTGTGTTTTTATATGCTATTCCCAAAATTTGAATAGTACCCCGCGTACAATGGAACCTTCTAAAAGTGTGTAACGGACACATTCTTGAAACTCCCGATTGTACCAACTCTTTACCAGGGTTCGGAATTGCTCTGTGCTCTTTGCTTTCGAGAGCCAGCTCTTGCTCTCAGCTCATAGCACTCGACCCTTGGCTCTGAGCTGAGAGCCCTACGTCGAGAGCCGTGAGCCATCAACCGGCTCTCGGCTCGTGAGTCACAGTACACGGCTCTGAGCTTTGAGCCACTGCTCGGGATCCGTGAGCCCTCAACCGACTCTCGGCTCGTGAGCTTTAGCACACTTCTCTGAGCTTGAATCGGGATTGACCTTACGACTATAACAACCCAAACCCAAATATTTCAAGATATACTCAAAATATCCCTAAACATTCTTAGATTTAGAATTAAGGGGCTGAATATCGTATTGGAAATATGAACTTTCTACTGAAAATGACAAATTTTCTTGTATGTATCATATAAATTATTTATAGTTCTAACCCACCCAATCTCTGATTCTCATTCCAACCTACGATTGATTGGATGCCCCCCAGAATATTTTTACTCGATTATCCCATAACTCTTTAGAGTCTATGTTCCATTTCTACCCAAAGGGGTTTGCAAACTTAACTCTAAAGTGGCAAGTCGGGATTCTCCTTCTGCCTTGGCTTAAGTACAAGAGAGTGAGGAACACTGTTTGAAGCAAAGCAGTAAACCGGTACAGTGCCAAACTCGGCGAAACAGGTTCGAACCCCCCGAATCTAATCTGAATTCGACATTATACGACTTGTAAAAACAATATTAGATTGGGGGAGACCTGAAGCGGAGATATGAATGAATTACCCTATTGACTTAGGTAGTTTGGATGCTACCACCAAACACAAAAAAAATATCGACCTTTTATCGAAATAAAGCCGAGAAGGTCTACATTTTTACAACATTTCCGAAACTATCCGATAATATGGGGAAAATTTATTCAGCGATTTCGATCCAAAACAGACCCTTAAATCGAACTTTAAGCTTTTTCACCGGGTAGAACCTCAATACTGAAACTTTTTGCAAAATCTGAAATTTAATTTGCAATTAAACTTGCAAATCAACCGGCACGATAGAGATTCCTATGGCTACGTAAATGCTTTGACCGAAAAGCGAGCGTAATACGGAAAGCTACAGAACTGTGGACAAACCTCTCTTGCATGCAATAGGTACACTTGATATGCAGTTAGCCTAGGTCAGAGTCAACCTTTAGAGCAGCAATGCCCACGCTTTATACGCTTTATCCGCCAATGTTGTTGCAAAGCGCGAACGCATAGGCATAGGCTGGCTGCTATTGCGGAAAAACGCACTCATAAGAAGCTTTTGGGCACCCCTGCTTTAGAGGCTACTCTGCAATGGGCCTATGTGAGAGATCTTGAGAGATCGCTAACTATCGTGACCTACATCACGTTGGAAATGCGTTGTTGCGTCACGAATAAACTCGACAAGCTCACTTTGTATTTCGGGTCTCATTTAAAGGAACTATGAAAAGTTTAATGTTCGAATAAAATATTGAACATTTAAATTTACAAACTTCCGGAAAACCTGTTTAGAAAGATGATAGACTCTAATCCAAAGTGTCGCTTCATTTCGCTTTTATCTCAGTCTCAACCGTTGGATCTCCACCTGCGCCAACCCAATCCATCCACTTTTTGGGATTGATACAAGCGTACAAAGACAAAAAGACGCATTTCAAATTTGTCGCCCCTTTGGCCTTGTTGGTCCAACGATTGCGCCACATTTTGTGAGGTTCATGAATATGCAATGGGATTCACTATGCTGCCCTCACCACCCTCTCTCTCTCCGTCTCACTGTCCCACTGCTTCTCTCGTGCTGTCCATTATTTTCCAATTTATTAAACGCCTTTTTATTGGCAGTTGTGTTGTCTCATGGACGTTTTGTCACCATCTCTTCCGCCTTTCTCGCTCTCTCTCTCTCTCTCTCTCTCTTTCACACATCTGCAGTTCCAGTAATCGTCATCGTTTCGATTGTTTGGATATGTATGCAAATTTTCTGATTTTATTTGTTCAGAAATTATTTTCATTATGACATAATAAAGAGTCGAATGCCTCATCATCATATGGTGCAAAGTTTGAATTTGTGGAGCGCAGTTCATTCAACTCTTAACAGGAGAGAGATTCCAAATGGTTGGAAGTTGACTTCCTGCTTCCCCCCACATTATCCGAAATCAAGAATTATTTTAAATTTTTTTGCCCTCTGCAAAGTTGAATGCACTTGCATGTTTTTATATTTGATTGCGCGGAAACGAAAGAAAAGCGTAAATATACAAAGGGTCCTTCATGAAGTTGGTATTGGTGTTCCCATCACTTTGTTCAATTCCCTTTGTTGAAATTGTCAACGCATTCTCGTCTGATGCGTATTTTAAAATCTTGTTCAATTCGATTATTTTTCATTTGGTTTTACATGCTGGTTTTATTTATATAACATGACCATGACTCACTTTTCCGTCTCATTAAATTGTGCGTGCAATCCCTTGCCGGACCCCTGTTCCCCCCGCCAATCATTTGGCATTGGCGACAGTTTTGTAATCTTAATAAACGAATTCGTGAATTGGTTAATTACAGAATATATATCAAGGGAAACTGTTTGTCTTATAATCTTTGTGAGAGAAATTTTTACTTAGAAGTTAAACCACTTTCATTGCAAAGATTTATAATGAAAGCGAATTGGGTTTGATTGTGTCGATGCTTCGATTTTTGGAGTCTTATTCTTTGACTAAAACCAACCTTAATTGACATCCAAATATCGCATCGACATTGATATCGCAACAGGCGAAGGGGTCAGAAACCATTTCGTATAAATCTCTACCAGCTCAAGTTAAGTTTAAATGGGTACGAGATGGCCAGAGTTTTGTCAGCAATCCTCAATGATTTATTTAACATTTTAAATACTTAAAACGAGTTTTATTTGTATTTTTATGGCAAAGTACTTAACAGTTTTCTCTCTCTCTCTCCATTTATTTGCAGGTAATTAACATGGCTGCACACTTGTGAATTTTAAAATGTGACTTTTATGCAAATTCTTGAGAAATTCGTTGATGGTTTGGTGGGTGAGAGACAACATAAAATCTATTGCTTTTGGTACATTTTCCCGCCTGTGAATTGAAAATTTTCAATTAAATTAGACATTTAATTTCCAGCTTGTAGAATTGTGCAGCAATTAAATTCAATTTAGAAAATAGTTATAGACATATAAAAATGTTTGCTCCTTTCCATAGCTCAATTAACCGATTGGGGCAGGTGGTGGCCGACAATTTGCTTTTGCTTGTTAGGAGGTCATGCCATTTGGTCTTCCACCTCAATGAGACATTTCGGGATGTGTGTGTGTGTGTGTGTGTGTGTGTGGGCAATCAAAGTCTCCAATTGCCAACAATAGTACTCAATTGATGGCTGATTGAATGAATGTAAGAAGTGATGTACGTAAAGACTGAAGTACTGTTATATGCGTACGCGTCCCTCAGGGTGAGTTTTCAATGTCAAGTGCGTGAATAGACTAGAATAAAGATACCCTGTGTCTTCATCCAGCCAAAGTGACGCCATTGCATGTCAATTGCATTCAAGTGTCTCTCTCACATTGCGTTTCCCACGTCAGCAATTTGGTCCGTCGAGGACAATCGCCTTGGGGTCTTGGCCCCCCACTTCCCCCTCTGCGGCGTCCTTGCTCTGGGCTGCTCAAGGACTTGGGACATACGAACATGTGCAACCACCACTGGTGCCAGCTCGCCTGTTGCTTTGTCGAGGCTTTTTGTGGTCACCTGTGACGTCAGTACAAACTTCTTTTCAATGCAATGCTGAATGACGAAGCGCTTTCTATGTGAGTTGTATTTATCTATTAGGTATCAAGTTCGAAGTGCAAAAGTATAATACTCCTTGCAAGTGCAGAATAACAAACGGTGAGATGAGAAGTTGGTACTCAGTTCATCAGTTTGTAGCAAGGCAACGGGAAAAAATTCCTTGAAATTTTAGTGGTAACTCATAAACTCACAACTCACAAACTTTTCTATGTCAGTTGAGCAAAAACTCATTAAATTTGTACACAACTTAATCTTTTAATTGTTAATGGATTCTCTGAAATATATAATAAAAGCTTTTAGTAAAAGACTAACTAGTAGTTATCGTTTTAAAACTCATAAAATAACAGTTATAGAAAGTTATTATAAAGTAAAGTAAGTAAAGTCAGAGATAATTATTTGTTTTTATACCCGTTACTCGTAGAGTAAAAAGGGTATACTAAAGTCGTGCAAATGTATGTAACAGGCAGAAGGAAGCATCTCCGATATCATAAAGTATATATATTCTTCATCAGCATCAACAGCCGAGTCGATATAGCCATGTCCGTCTGTCCGTCCGTCCGTCCGTCCGTCTGTATGAACACCTAGATCTCGGAGACTAGAAGAGCTAGAGCAACCAAATTTTATTCTTCTAGTATCTGAGATCTAGGTGTTCATACAGACGGACGGACGGACGGACAGACAGACAGACGGACGGACGACTTTAGTATACCCTTTTTACTCTATGAGTAACGGGTATAAAAATATTTATTTTTGCTCACTTAGATCTTTGGACATGTGCTTCATAGTTTTATTTCTGTAAGTGTTTTGGAAAAGTAGTGTTTTTTTTCCTACCCTACCTATTTCTAAAACTTGTTCGTATTGTAGACTTTGATTTCGTAAAGACAAAAAGTGCTAACTATTCTCAAGTCACTGATCTAAGTGTGTCATTCGCTCAAGCAGAATCATAAAGTCATATTAGATCAAAAGTGGGCTAACAAAAAGTACACAAAAATCTAAAAGAAATCATAAAGTAATTCACTTCTCTTTTTTAACTGGAACTCAGCCCGCCCACATCGCCTTCACATTTCTTTTCTCCGCTCGGCCTACAAAAGTGTTAAATATACATATATGAGATTGTGTTTATATGAGTGTGTGAGCCAGTGTTATCAGCCATATATGGTGGGCACTTGGTTTGTCGAAAGTGGGGCACGAAGGGTAGCTTCTTGCTCACACCTAATTAGTTTATTGAACACACACGGAAAACCTGTTGAAATAATAAATAAATGGCCTCTGATATGAACTGTTAGAAGTACACAGGGGTGCGGTTCAACTATCTAACTAAATATCATTGGCAAATCAGTTTCTTAAACACTGGGTATTTCCACAATTCTCTGTTATTCAAATATGATAAATTCCATTTGTGAAGTGATTTAAATTCTGGTCCGGGGAATTTTACACCTAAATTAAAGCCCTTTGTTTTATTTTATTTTAAGTCAAAAAGCTTAATTTCCTGTGTGCCACATTACAAATTTAACCATAAACGCAAAGAGTACTAAAAAGCTTACAGTAATAAGGCATCCTTGAAGTTGCCTTCCCTTTTGCTTACTTATATGATTCGCTTGGCTTGGAATTGAATTTCAAAATCGTTAATTATGCTTACATGTCAGTCGTTGATTATACCATGTGCACATAAAGGTTTTATGAAGTAGGCAGAAGGAAACATTTCCGAACCTATTAGACATTTATATTCTTCCTCAACGCAGAGATCTCAGTTGGTTAGAGGTAGAGGCTCGAACTGTATGGCAAATATGCTTCTTTTACTTGCAGACAGATAAAACTCCAGCATCCAAACTCACACCGAACATTCACTTTTGTTGGCACAGACTATGTTACAGTGGCATATATTTATATTTCGGTTCCAACTGTACTATGGGAAAAGACAGGTTGAAACTTTCTCATACTATTTAAAATAGACCGAAAGCGATTTTCGTTTGGTTTGTATACCCCGGTTTCGAGCCATACATATGTCATGCACAATTTAAATATGGACAGTATTAGACAGTTTTTTTTCATTACATTAAGGAGATGTCGAAAATTTAAAAATGTTTGATTTAGACTGTTCTTTATCAATGACAACTAAGTTCTCCGTGATGTGAATAAAGTATCGTTTAAATTGTTGAGTTACTTTCCATATCCATATCATGTTTCTTAACCCAACCAAACCGGTTAATAATTTGTATTCGTAAACCAAATTACTTACGAAAATTAACTTCGGTTCCCCCGAAGCTTAAATGACCTTTCTGTTCATATAATGGATCTAAATAACGAATTCAAATGAGTTTGATTTAAAAACTTAATTTAGCTTGAAGAATGCTGGTTGAGTGTGCAGGCTGAGCAGTAGATGGCGTCTATACTATGCTCCTTTGGCTGGTCACTTTATTGTATGGCGGCTTTATGATGTACTCAACCGATTTGGATGAAATCGGGCCAAGTTCTGCTCAAGCAGATAATATTACTAACTGGTAAATTTGAAGATGCCAAAAAATGTACATCATGCAACTAATAAGTCGGTCCAGCCCTACTATGATATACTCTGCATTGAAAAGTTAAGCCACTAAAGCTGGTTTTTCGAACGATCGTTCCCATATCAGCTATATACAATGGACATCCGAAAAGTGTGCAGCTCATTTCAACCAGAAGACTTCTTACAAAACTTGTTCAAGATAGCTTTGAACTGATGGAGAATATGGCATAGATACAGAACTAGGGTTGCAGGATATTTAAAATATCGATATTATTATCGATATTGAAAAAGAATCATTTCGCTATAAATATTTTAGCGTGATTATTATTTTCAATGTTTTCAAAATTTCTTTAAGTCATTAAAGTATACGTTTTAAAAGTTACGTTCTAATTCAGTTCAATATCTAGCTATGAAAGATCAAAACAATACATAATATCAAGCAGGCAAACCTCTGAGATTCTGGGAAAGGTTCGGTCCTGGGGTGCTTTTATTCCTTTCAAATCCGTAAAATACCGCGCTTGGATATGGATTTGAAATGATAAAGCTCCGATTTAGCACTATTAAACTATTTTTTGTGAGATCAATAAACTGTGATTGTCTAAAAGTAGTGAAAAAAGGGACTGAAAAGATTAAAGTGATTCTTCGTCATGATTCAGGTTCCAAGCAGAGGGGTCCGTTCAGTAATGCTAACAATTAATAAGGTCCAGTTCTGGGTTTAATGTCAATAAAGTTATCAAGAAGTTTCAATTTTTTAATGAAAAAATTTCGCTCATTTCAGTTAAATTTTTTTAAAATTTGTTTGTTTTGAGAAACTTTATTTCTCGTCATATTTAGACATTGCTCAATTTACTTTTAAATTTATTCGAAAACATGTATCGAAAATATTTCCGAAAAATAGATCGATAACGATAATGGTTATTTGGCACAAATATATCGATATATCAATATTATTTCCAAAATTCCTAGTATCAATTCAGCTCTACGTGCTGAACAAGAAAATATATATACTTTATGTGGTCGGAGCTGATTCGTTGTGTGCTGTACAAACATCTGGAAACCGGACAAAGTAACCTCTGCTGGGTTATAAAATTCGTATTCGGAAAATGAGCTTTTTGAAAGGCATCGATGCATCGATATAGCAGTTCCCTTGCTGGGAAATATTTTTCCTTAGTCTTTCGGTTCAGCTATGTTACTCCGTACGACTCCAAAGCAAATAGATCTGACCCAATGAAAAATTTCGGGACCTGGCCGAATGTGTTTCTTAGCGTCTTTCTTTTGTAAATCAAACAGAATCTTTAAAATCGAGAATCTACAAAGATGATATTTTATTGTTGATACCTGAACCAGTTCAATAGCACTGGCATATATATTTATTTTGACATTAAAAAAAATCAATTTGAAAATCAATTTTTTTTCTTTTCCAAAATTAAATGTCAAAAGAAATTTTAATGAATTTTAAAACAAGTAGTTTCGAAATAAACTGCAATTACTTCGAATCGCTGTAACTCATAAACGGCGTAATTTAGACACATGGTGCAAGAACAAAAAATGTTCCTCTTTTTGTGTTCCATTGGGCATTTAAATACTTGTAAAAGTTCCCGGGACACCCTGTATGTATATATTCCACATTATGATATTATCGTTGACTTTCGAAAAAAAAGTAGATCTCAACTTCTCCTTCTCGTCTCAATTTTCTTACCAACATTGGCAATTCCTTAACGTTAATTGCGACGCAAGTAAATAGCCACACCAAACATCCAAGACTCCTTCTCGTCGAGCAACATGTTTTGGACGTTGTCATGCTGACGACCAGCAGAGAATGAGAATGTGTACAAGTGTCTGAGCGAGAGGTGAGCACGCGTTGACGAGTCATTGAACTATTTACGCACGGCCTTGCACAATTTATGTACAATTCTCAATTGGTCTCATTGTTGTGGTATGGAGTGGCCGCTGATATTGCCGGCGATGTGGCACGGGCGTGCTCATAAATACATGGTCCAAACATGCCATTTGGCTGCGGGAGCTTTGCACTTTTTCTTTGTTGTGTAAACAAACATCAAACATTGCCTTGGGGCCTATGACGCGATATCCCTCATTGCATCGATTCATTGATCCATGGAGTGATTCATTCGTTTTTTCCGTTCACTTGAATGGACTCCTCAATTAGAACTCGTTGGAATTGTAAATGTTGTAACTGGAAATCTAACTGATAATGTAATTAACCTTTGTTGTTTGCGCAAATTTCCCTTGAACAATTTGCTTGTTATATGGTCAACGTAAGTACATACATTCATATGTGCAAGTGTGTGTTCATTTGTTTGTACATATGTATGTCGAAGTTTCGCAATACGCTGCCTTCTCTCCCTCCCCCCAGTCATAACGCCGCCGCTTGTCGAATTGCGCAGTTGAAGGCAACGGCATAAAGTCAACGCTTTTGACGTGTTTACCTTTATAATAAACACATTTCGTACATTTCGTTTCCTTTCCACCACATTTAACTGCTCTCGTATCGCTCTGAGAGTAATATTTTTATTTTTGAAGTGGAAGAAGAAAAGGCAAACACAGAAGAGTGAAGAAAACAAGTTCAAGTGCCGATAACTTGTTCATTTACTAATTCCACTCTCTCGCGCTCTTATCGTGTTTTTACGCAGAGTTGGCAGCACCGTCTAACCGCCATTTGACATCAGCCACGTGATTTGAATGGATCATTAAAATTGTAAATTCACAGTAAAACCTGTTCCTGGCACAACGCTCAACAAATGACAATCCATTCACCCTGCATTACATTTAATATAATATACATATTGTTGCAGTGAAACTTCGAATATTTCATTAGCTTGCTTTAAATAGTAATGATTTTATATGAGCCTTAAGGTTGATACAAGGATCGAACATTTTTTTTAGTATCTTTCATTGCATACATATTGGTCTCAAAGTCGGCCAATCCAGTGGAAGACCAAAAAATCATCAGGATACGTAAATAACACTTGGATGCTGAACTTCCAATTTTCGTGTTTTGTAAAAGGGTTTGTTCGTGCGCATTCCAGATTATATTCGTGTGCCAAAATCACGATTCTAACCAGATTGCCGAACAGTTCCACCTATTTACATTGGCGACTTCCGAGCCTAAAGCTCAACCGAACGTCTTCTGTTTGCTATAAAGTTTGCTTCCAAAAATTTTAGGGGTACAAAATACTTAGCATTTCGAGCGTAAGAATACCATTTATTTGAAAACCATCCTCCGTAACAACCGCAGAATCTTTCAGAAATTAGAGGCATACTATTAAGACCAACGATGCCCATGTATATACGCTTTATGCGCTAATGTTGTTGTAATGCGCGAACGCCTCAGCCATGCGCATAGGGCTGACGCAAAACGTATGTGTGTTTCTTCTCCTATGCTCTTGCGGAATTAAAGGCAACAACAATCTGTAGCTGTATCAGACAGCCACAAGCACACACACGCAAACGGCAGTAAACGGTTTTCTCTTTCGTTTTCATGTGGTAGTTGTTGTTTCTGATTTTGGTTTTTTGTTTGTGTGAGTAAAAGCGCACTCATAAGATGCTGTTGAGCACCCCTGATTCAGACGATCAATCAAGATGATAACCAATTTTCGAACCAAAATCTTAGGTTCGAAATGATTAAAAAGTGTCCGCGACCCAACCTTCCGCAGATCTTGAAGATGGAAAACTTTTTATCTCGAACCGGCATTGCTCGGAAATGGCTGAAACCTCTACCGAACTCGCATTAGAAGTACAAAAGAATCGCTGACTTTTACGATTTCTTTTCATTAGTACGAATTTCTAAATTGATCAAAGAATTAAGGAATGTTCACTTTAAGTACATCTAGCAACTGTACCATTGTACTTTTCATTTTCACTTGGGGGTTGAAATAAAGCGTATCAATTCCACATTCGAAAGGTTGCCGTGGTAGTGGAATTGAGTAAATGCCTGTGTATATAAAGACTACCACATTACAGTAAGGTCGGAACATGGGTGTTAGGGCTGCTTTGTGTGAAATAAACTCAAAATTTAGGGTCGACTTCAGATTTTCTACAAAGACCAATCTGTCACTTAAACCTACAAATAACAGAGCAAAATCAATGTTTATCTGACACATACAAGCAAGATGAGAAATCTGCCCTTACTCCGTTATATGAAAGATTAAGTGACACATATGGCTATATATAGAAGATATAGAATATGAAAGAAAAACTCTTTTCAAGGCATCACTTTAGTACAGCGGTGGTCACTCCTATGCTCTCATTGCTCCATTAAGAAACTTCCTCGCTCCGAAGTGAGTTAACTTACAAAACCAATGCAGGTCGTCGATTGAAAGCTTAAGCTTTTTCAATATGAGTAAGGATATATATCATTCATACTCAAGGAAAAATTGTGTAACAAAAAGTTCTCTAATATTTTGAAAGCCCACAGACCACGGCCCATACCAAAGGTTTTCCGTAATACATTAGGTAGACCCCTGCAGAGGGTGTATTGAAATTGTCCAGATGTTTGTAACGCAGAAATGGAAGCATTTCCGACCACATAAAGTATAATTTCTTGATCAGCATGACGAGCTGAGTCGATATAGCCATGTCCGTCCGTCTGCTTCTATGCGATTTCCTCCGTCAGTTTGAAAGCTATCGAGACCCAACTTTGCACGAATTCTTTTAGTTCAAATACGCTGTTCAAGTATCAGAACCAGCCGGATCGGATGACTGTAGCATATAATTGCCATAGGAATGATCGGTCGAAAAACTAGTTTTTTGTTTTCAAAGCTAACTTCTCCATACTTTGTATTTCTTAGTTTGCTATGCTTTCCCATGATTCCGCAAAGTTTGGTCGCAATCGGACATCTATAGAGTATAGCTGTCATAGAAAAGAAGAGTCAGAAAAAAGTAGTCTATCAGAAAACTTAATTGCTTTCAGAGGAAATGTTCTTCAAATTAGTTAGAAAAAGGGTACACAAACTTCAGCAGAGAGGCGAAGTTAACTTTCCTCTATTTTTTTTTTACCAAATTGAATTGGTTTTTGCGATTTAATGATTCGTCAGCATCAGAAAATTGTTATGAAACATTCTCCCTATGCTCTGGTCTATTTTCTTCACCATCGGTCATCCATGGTATTTCATCGCGGTTCAGTAAAATAACAATCATTATTTTGAAGTTAATTAAACTTAAGGTTTCCTCAGTATTTTACCGTAAAGTTACCATTAAGAGAATAACTTCCATATAATAGATCTGGTATGTGACTGGGCACTTGATCGACAGAAAAGTTTAACATATTTTTATTCTCATTGTTTTTGCGTGATAAAATGATTTGAAGTGCGATTTACCTTACATAATAGGCTATCTAAGATGAAAAGACGCCTGCTTGGGACCATGTACTTACAGTTTAAATATGTGAAAGCATTTTACATACTCCAAAATAAGTCAAATTCGGTCGAAATATTCTCAAATATGTGTTTAAGTTAAAGGTAAAAATGTCAAATATGCAAACGGAATGAGGATTCGAAATATTCGAATTTTTAAGAAATATATTTGTGTCCAATCAGATATTTTGAGAGACCATCCATTAAAAATATGATTTACCTAAAATCCGTTGTCTAGTTGTGCATGACTAATTCCCCTAAGTAACAGGTATATCGATGTCGTGCAGGGACGACTTTAACTTACGCTCTCGTTTAGTGGGCAATCCCACTGTTCTGTATGATATATCGAAATATCTTAAAGATCGCGGAAACAAAATGCCCAGTACTTGCATTTAATTATCCGCACTTACTTATTTTCGCCTTTATTTCTCTATTTAATCATTCGGCTTTCCCCTGCTTTAACGTCTACCAACAAGTCTAGTAAGTCGTTGAGTCATCGTCAGAGTCAATCCCCATCCGTTGTCACAACACTCGTTCAAGTTCAACCATTGCCTATAACAATTTGTTGCATTGCCAGCGCGATAAGTCTATCACCCATGGGGTCTTACATCTTATCTATGAGCCGTTACTCACTTTACATCTGGCTCGTGTCTTATTGCAGGCTGATGACAAATCGTTGCTGGCTCGATTCTATCACGCAGATCGCTCCCTGACAGCGGTGGCCAGTGAGCTGGACAGCTTCGATGGACGTGCGGAGCCTGATCGTTGTTCCCGACTGGTCAGCAGATTGCGACAGAATCAGGTAAGAGTACAAACATTCCAAATCTACAGCTTTCTTATTCATCTTATTCGCGCAGGACAAAGTGCTGGCCATCACAAACTTGATTATGGAAGAGCTGCTGGGAGAGGAACGCGATCCACGCGCCTTTCGTGCCAAATTCCCCGAGGAAGTCCTGCAGGAGAATCTGGCCGGGCAGCTGTGGTTTGGTGCCGAGTGCCTGGCCGCTGGTTCCTCGATAATGAATCGGGAGACGGAGAGCAAAGAAATGCGTCCTCTGGCTCAGGCTGTGACGAAAAGTCTGGGCAATGTGCGCGTCCTGCTCCGAGATCAGTGTCTGCGCAACAATGTTCCAAACAGCAAGACCTTGCATCTGGACCTAAACGACTCAACCACCGAGCAGCTGTACGAGAGCTTAAAGATCTTTGACCGTCTCTTTGCCGAGTTCGAATTGAGCTACGTGAGCGCCATGGTGCAGGTGAAGTCGCGTCATGAGTACGAAATGCAGCAATGGATCGGCGTGCTCTTCTCGGAAACCCTGCAGAGGGCCCTTAAGATTGGACTGCTCGATCAGGAAATGGTGGATGCATTCGACCCGGGGCTAATGTTCTCCATTCCACGTCTGGCCATTGTAGCCGGTCTGGTGGTCTACAACAAGGGACCGCTTAACATGGACATGCCCGGTGATCTACTGTCCGAGATGTTTCGTCCATTCCGCACGATTCTCATTAAGATCCGCGATCTGCTGCGCAACCTCAATCAACAGGAGCTGTATCAGCTGGAGAAACTGCTGTGCACCAACGAGGAAATTAACACAAAGGTGGGTATAGATGGGGGGTGGGGTTTGAGACAAAATTTCAATACAGTCGGTTTATTACCCACAGGTGCCACTCGGCTCTAGCAGCATTGAGGCGCCCAGCCCAGAGCACAGCTCCAGCAGCACCAGCAATAACAACACAACGAATACCCACAGGACTGTGGAGCGTCTCGTGGATAAGCGCAACAACAACAACAACAATAGCGGTGCTCCTGAACAGGAGGAATCAATCCGCCGCTCTCCGTCCTTCTTGTCGTTGTCGACTGAAAGCACACCCACAGCCTCGCCAGCACCGTCGCCGACACCATCACACTCCATAGCCTCCACATCGTCGGCGGCAACAAGTTCAACACATCCGCCAACCCATTGGAGTGATGGCGACGACGAAGACGACGATGATGGGAATATGCACGATGACAGCGACAGCGATGATGATACGGATGAAGAGCAGCTGCTCAAGGATATTGTAGCCGCCGACTGTGCGTCCGGCTACCTCATACCCAACACAAATCTGGGCAATCTGCTGCAGCCACAACAAGTTCCTCTCACGGACATCTTCGTGGCCAGTGAAGATGACGAGTATGGCAATGCAGCGGAGCAGCAGACAACGGCGGAGGAGGAGCCCAGCACTAGTGCTGCCATTTTGGCGGCGTCCCGCACCTTGCAGCGGCTGCGCCTTCCCAGCAGTGACAGCGAGCCGAACACCGAGCACACGACAATCAAATCGCCCGAGCAGCTCAAGCTAGAACAGGATCAGTCCCCGCACAGCAGCCGCCATCGGCATAGTCATAGCCACAGCACTCATAGTCATCGCCATCATCATCGCCACCATCATCATCACCATCATCATAGTCACCATAGTCACCATCAGCAACCGCATCCACACCGCATCAGTCGCAGCGGTCGCAAGAGATGCAGCCTGGAATCGGCAGCGGATGTGGATGTCCAGCCGGAGCCAGAACAGGCCCTTCCTAGTGCAGATACCAGCACAGCTTCCTCGTTGTCGGATGATGTGTCACTGGCCATGCGCAACACCACGGCGCGTCTCAAGTTCAAGTAAGTGTGGTCCAAATACATCCCTGACATCAATTTTATCCATCCTTATCCTCTCTAGGAGCACCGAGAACCTGTTGCATCGACTTTTTGTTAGCATTGCCGGCGTCGCGGATCAGTTGCAGACAAACTTCGCCTCGGATCTGCGCCAAATACTCCGTAGTGTGTTCCTCATGAACATGTCATCCACACAGGAGGAGATCGACATACCCGAAAAGACAAAGGAGTCCGAACTCTTCGAGTTTCGTGCCTCCGAAAATGATGTGATACAGGAGAGTGCCGGCTCCAACCAAAGCATTTACTCAGCTGAGGAGGTGAATCCCGAGCTGGACAATGTGTTCAGCGCTGGCAGCGGAAATGCCCGCCACTCTGCCGGCGCCAGTATGCAACGCAACAACACCGTTGACCTGACCCCAGCCTCCAACACTAGCAGCAGCAGCAGTTCCAGTAGTACCCCAGCTTCGGGTACAGCAACAAATCGTAATCAAGTGATGCGTAGTCGTAGTCTAGGCGACCAGGAGACGCCAGCAACAGCCAGCGCACAACTGGAACTGGACCAGGAGCAGCAGCTGCAGCTGCAGCAGCAGCACCAGCGCCAGCGTAACAATTCTGTGGGCAGCAATACGCCCTCCAGCGCCTCTGGCTCCTCCTCAACCAGTTCCAGCTCAGAGCAAAACTCCCCGGTGAGCACACGCAGCGGCAGCCGCCGACGCCTTCAGAGCAACAACGAAACACAAATGCCCCAACATGCAACGACCACCTCTACACTGGCACCGCCCGCCTGGATACCCGATGGCAAGGCTCCACGGTGCATGTCCTGCCAGACGCCCTTCACAGCCTTCCGACGACGCCATCACTGTCGGAACTGTGGGGGTGTTTTCTGCGGCGTCTGCTCCAACGCCTCCGCCCCGCTGCCCAAATATGGTCTGACCAAGGCGGTGCGTGTATGCCGCGATTGCTATGTGCGCGAAGTGCGCTCGGGGGGCGTTGCCGTTCAAATGCAGAGCCAGGCCAGCAGACCGCAGACGGCGAGCGCCTCTTAGGATTGGTCATTGGCGCTGGCGGGCGCAGCTTACGACCAAAAACGTGCGGTTAGTGGAGACGACGGAAAAGCAAACTGTGAATCGCAATTGTTCTTCAAAAATTGTTTTCTTTATTTTATACGTAATCCTAAACTTACAACTAAACCTAGACAAGACCTATACCAAGCACAAATCCACGTGCCGTCATATATGGATCGCCTACACACACGTATATAGCTATATATTTTTTATTTAGTATCAATGACCAACTGAGTGTACAATAATTAAATGCTTCGATCCGTGTACTATAATCCCAGATATCCCCCATATGGTTCATCATATCAGCAACCCATCCCGGATGTCGCCGGACATAAGTTTGGCTTGCATTTTCAGTTCCGTTTTGTGTTTGGCTTTTGGGGAGCACTTAGTTCGTAGCTTTAACCATGCAAATTTGCTGTCACTAGCCAAGATAACTAGGTATATAAACGGGACGACCACAGACTATGTATATTTCGTGTATATTCTTCAGCATGGAGAATCGAGAAAACGCAAGCAGTTTAATAGACGTAAATTATAGTGGAAATTTGAACCATTTTGTGATTTATCGTAATTTTTTTATGTATTAATTTTTTATGTTAAAACGTTCTATCAGCCCAGCAGGCAAACAGACACACATACACTGAAAAAAATCAAAGTCCTTATATTAAATTTCAAAAATGTATAACAAGCCTATAACATACGGTTATATTTAATACCTATACATAAATATATATTTTCTGATTCAAACTTGTAAAAGAAAAAGAAGGAAACAATGTAAATTCTGTAATATGAGTTTAAGAAATATATGCAATTTTGCTTAAATCAACAAACAATAATAGTAAAACTAGTTGTATATGCTCTAGGAGTGGCATAGCACAACCTCAATCTAGGATCTTGGACTCGACGTTGGGGGGGGCCTAAGCGTTTGCCAAAAACGATAATGAATTGGCGAATGAACAAAGGGGGGAAAATAGAGAATTTTATGAATGAATCAAGAAAGTTCGCTGTCAAAAGATCGGTACGAATAATTATTCTATTTCCAAGACCGAATCTCTTGATCCAAGAACTAACTTTTTGTTCCTGATTTTTTTTTGTTTGATTGAACTTTGTTTACTTTCTCCGTTCAAATACTTACCCTCGCATATAAAATACGAAGTGAGAGCGAATAAAGATTCTCTATTCCACATTTACAAAGATGCTTCGAAAGTGGAATTGAATCGTGTTCTGATAAAACGAGCGAATTTTGCGGTTTTAAACGTTTTGACTTGTGGCTGATTAATTGAAAAGTATTTTTGATAAATTTGGACCTTAAGAATATAAAATGATATAAATGAAAGCGTTTTGAAATTGATGCGGAATTACTTAAACTTAACTTAACAACTAAGTCAGAAGTCATGGTGGAGCACGCGCACCCTGGTGGCCATTTGACCGATGGTGCAGTGCCTCGTTGTCGATTGATGACAGAGCCTTAATGGCAGCTTGGCTGTCGACCAAGATTGAAATGTTCTTAGAAGCTTCATCCAAGGTGTATTTCAATTTTGGCGCCTGCCAGACAGCATAAATCTCTGCTTGGAAAACGCTACACCAGCTAGGTAGACGTAGTGACAGCTGTGGCGCAAGTTCTTTGGGGAAGATGCCTGCTCCTGTGCCTTCTGCCATTTTTGAATCGTCTGTATAGATGGAAAGCTCGTTCTCCCCGATGGTAGTGTCTTCCTTCCATTCCTCTCTCCGGGAACCGTTTTTCAAAATTGTCGTTCCATTTCTGAACTGGTATGCAGTTGTCACTTCCCATTGCGTCTGCATCTATTCCTACCACCTGTAGGATACTGCTGTGGCCTGAAGATGATGCTTTATACTTCATACTTCAGGAAGGTGTCAACTGCTTCCAGGTTCAGGATTCCATCCAGGGCCGCCAGGCAAGCTGCGCCTTGTACTTTATGAAGGTTGTTTAGGTGGGATTTGATGTTGGCCGCCTTACACCAGCACCAGCACCAGGTAAGGATAGGTCTGACGACCGCTGCGTACAAACAGTGGAATGGTTTACGGTTGCAGTCCGCACTTCCTACTAAAAGACTGACGGCCAGATATTTTGCTTCTTTTACCCGATTGAGCTGCGTTCACCCAATGGATAGGAGTGTGACCTCAGGGATCTTGTGTTTCCTTGTAAACGGCACCAGTTGGGACTTCTGTGGGTTAATCCCTAGACTGTTCTGATGTGCCCATCTTAGGGTGCTAGCAAGAGCAGATTCTAATAGCTCACACGTTGTGGGAAGAATTAACTCGTTACCATTAGAACAGGTCGCCTGCGTACGCTGTCACCCTACATACGCTAAACTTCAAGGTAAGAAGAAGTTCGTTGAGAGCCAGGAAGCGTGGAAATGACCCCTGCAGGTGCCTCTCGTTGTTATTCTTCTTACATTGCCAGCTCAAAGAGTGGAGTTGATCTCTCGGCTGAGTCGGCTGGCAAGAGTTGCTGTTCGAAGGGAGCCTCCTATAGCTGGTCGAAATAAATATTGGGACACTTCATTTTTTTAAAACAAAATCGATAATGGCTTTTAATTTTTTTATTTTATTCGTAAATATAGAGAATAAATGCACTGAAAACATTTGAACATATTTTAGTTTACTGGTCCTTTCCACGAAAAATTTGTATCCTTCTGTTTGCTCCCTTTGAAATAATTATTGGTACACTAGAAATAAAATATTTTTTATTTTGTTTTATAATTAGAGGAAAAAATACATTTTTTTACCTATTAGTGGGTATTACCTCCATGATTTGAAATGACTTCAGCCAAGCGTTTAGGCATTGACATTACCAAATTTTGTAGTGTTTTTTCGTCGATTTTGGCCCTTTCTTCAATAATTGCCTTCTTGAGCTCGGCCAAATTTTCAAATTGTCGTCCATTGCCATACACTTTGTTCGAGAGAACCCCCCAAACATTCTCAATCGGGTTTAAGTCGGGACTATAAGCTGGCCATTTGGATACGTGGATTGCAGCGCTATCCTGTTGAAAAATCAACTTTTCCTCCCAGTATGTTTCGCTAAACGGTATCAAAACGTCGTCCATTAGGCTTATGTACATCTAAGAATTCATTCGTGTTGATACAAAACATACAGGGCACCTCCCGGGGTGTCCAAATGCAGCCCATACCATCAGCGAGCCACCCCCGAAATTGCGAGCATAGCAGGACTTGCGTACACGTTCCAGTACATAATTTTTCCGTCAGGACCATCCAAGTCGAACTTTTTTTCGTCACTGAAGATAACGTTTTCCTATTCACTTTGTACTTTTCTGCAAAGAGCAGTCGAGCTGTTTTATGCCTTGGTAAAAGCTTCGGTTTGCAAACCATTTTTTCATATTTAATGTCTTTATTAGAACTTAATATTTGCTAAATACGACGGGGGGTGATCTTAAGAGACAGTTTAGCCTTTATATTTAGTGAACTAGTCGCTGTATTTACAGCCAACTTCTTTATTTTTCGTTTGGTCCGTTCTGACACAGTGCATGGTCGGCCCCTTTTAATTGTTTTGTTGTATGCTTCCGGGTTTCTTAAAATTGCTAATTTCTACAATATTGGCTATTTCTCGAATGCTTTTGCCTTCATTGCGCAGATTAAGGTTAATATTTTGCATACTCTCCGACAGCTTTGCTCCATTCCCCATTATTTCTGTTTTTACGTGTCGCACTATATTAAATAAAAATTTGTTTAGTTTTAAATAACTAAATTTTCTTGTGCACAGATAGAAAGAATCAAATAAGGTGAGTATTTACGCAAATCTTAAGTAAACGGTCAATTCGCACAACTTTATTGATGGTGTCCCAATATTAATTTCGTACTAGGAAAAAAACAAATTTCACAACACTGGTGAGGAAAAAGTCCCAGAATATATAGTTCTAACTTTTAGCCTACCGTTAATTTCTTGAACATTTTGGGTCGTTTAAAGCTTACCAATTTTTATTAACTGTGAAAAATAACTATGATACGTGAGTGTCCCAATATTTATTTCGACCATGTAGTTCCGAATTTAGTTTTCATTCCGTAAAAGAAATAAGTAAGAAAGTCGGTCAAGTCCAACCATAACATTCTTTGTACCATAGCAGGAAACTACAATTACCATTACTATTTTTTTAGATAATTAAAAAAATTGCTGTTTATATAGTGATTATTCAGCGATTATTACAAAATATAATTACTTTTCCAATTAATTCAATAATTGTACCCGTAAAGGAGAAATATTATGCTTGAACTGGTGAATAATTCATGTATTTCTGGGTGTAAAATCAAAGAAATCATGTTTGGGGATTAAGTATTGTCTTGATACCATTGTAATCTTATGTAACATGGCATATTTCAATGCTCAATATCGTCAAAGCCACTTTTCAAAGACCCTTGGGACAGTTGCACTTACGCCTCAATGCTTCTTATTAGTTTGATTTTAATTACCATGATCATGATACAGTTAAGTTTGGTGTTATCCAAACTTGATTAACAAAAAATCCAAACTAACATTTGGTTATCAAGCAAAATAACTCATTTATCCCTCTTTACAGACGCAATTATTTAAGTAATTGAAAAAGTAATTACAATTTAAAATAATCGATTACAAAACAAGTAAGGGCGCTGCAGTCGAGTGCCCCGACTACAAAATACCATGTTCATTTGTTTTCATTTATTTGTTTTTGAATTTTTGTTTTTGTAACTGCTATTAAAGGCGCATCCTGGAAGTAGGCTACATTATTTAGTAATTTCAGCGGCTTTAGACCTAACTAACGTAAAGCTCAATTGTTTCGCTTATAGCTCCGGTGTTTTTTGTCCGATCTGATTGTACTCTTCAGGCTAGATAGATATTGGGCCTAGCTTGAAGTTTACTAAGCCACGAAACTCGAAAACTAACACTAACTTGAAAATTGTGAATCTGACTGTGTTTTAGGTATAGGATGTAACGGTATTTTGCGGGGACCGGGGGGAATTTTCCAAATCTGAAACAAACTAGATCTGCGTAAGGCACACACCTACCTTCACGCTAAAATTTTTGGCTCTATCTCTTATAGTCTCGGAGATCGACACGTTCATAGAGACAGACGGAATTGATCAACAATATATATGTATACTTAATGGGGTCGGAAATGTTTCCTTCTCCCTGTTACATACACAAAGGGAAAAGTCCGAGAACATTGGTGTCAAAAACTAATCATGAACGGATTTTCTCACTTCAAGAACCATTTCTCACTTCAAGAACGAGATCCAATTTCAAGTCCAGGTCCGATGCCAGCTCCAAGTCCGCAGAGACATAATTTTAAGAACATTCGGAACATTTGTTCTCAAAAATTTGACAGCACATTCTGTTCTTGTTTTGAGATGAAATAATCTTATTTTCTGAACACGGTTTTTCCCTCTGTGTATGTAACAGCCAGAAGGAAGCATCTCCGACCTCATAAATTATATATATTCTTGATCGGCATCAACAGCCGAGTCGATATAGCCATGTCCGTCTGTATGTCTGTCCGCGTGTCTGTCCGTATGAACGCACAGATCTCAGAGATGGTAAAAGATAGAGGTTTGACATGTATGGGACATATGCTTCTTATGTTTTCAGACAGATGAAGTTTATTTTCAATTTTTGCCAAACCCCCTGCCGCCCCCGCAATTTGGAAAAAAGTCATATCTCTCACAGTTTAAAAGATAGATGGTTCGTTCCTTCTGGAATATTTAGTAATCAGGATAACTTATCGATCAGCCAAAGGAATGGTGAAGATCGGATGAACAGTTGTCGAGCTATTATCAAAAGACTGTTCGCTGCTGCAGCGCTTCTTTCAGCTAATATTTCGTTTGTACAGAGTATGTTATAGTCGGGCTTGAACGACTTTCTTTCTTGATTAAGATATTGAGCTTAGATTTTGCAATTTAGTGTATGTGGCCGACAATCTCACAAATTTTCATTAAGATCGGATAATAAATGGCAGAGTTAAAAAAATGTTGCATACTTATCTGAGCCGCATGAGGTTATTAAACACCAATTGCCCGGAGTAACGGGTATTTTGGAGTCGGGCATAGCCGACTTTAACTTACGCTTTCGTTTATCTTAAGTATCTTGATTATATCCAATCGACAATTGATACTTTTCTAAAAACTTCAGAGCCATGTAGTTTAAGTTATATTTGTTTCCACTGAGGTTTCGTTTCCTGGACTCCAGTTCCAGTTTTTTGTTTGATTTTCTTTTTTTTGTTGCAATTTTTCGCATGTTTCGTTCTTTTGTATTGAATATACAAGCGCTCGTTGGTTTACAAAGATGGCAGGACGCAACAAGTCTAAGACGCGCAAAGCCCAGGCTGCGGAAAACCCATGTCCACCCATTCTTTTAAATACACAGTTTGACACGGATAGGCTAGATGCGGCACAAATGGATCTTATCACGGATATCAACGATGAATTCTTCACCACTTCTTACCAACTGGTTCAGCTGGTCGCTGCCCACGATGGCTCCATTGCAGGCAAATTAAAGCACTTCGTAGATTTGCTGGCTAGGGTTCACAAGCACTACGTGGCCGAGGTGGAGGCCAGCTCAGCAATTCGCGAAAAAGTTGAGACGGCCGATGAGAAACTGAACCTTGCGCTAGAGACGACAGCCACTTCCGAGGCGATGATGGAGCATCTGCGCGAGTCGCTCGCCGAGGCCTGGCATACGGCCGATGCGGCGGAGCATAGAGAGGAACAACTGCAGTCCCAAATGGCCTCGCTGACACGCGTGGAGGAAGCTATGGTTAAACATTCCGAGGAGTTGGACACGAATCCGTGAGTAAGTCAAGTGTCGCAATTTTCAGATCCGTAATGTAGGATCTTTGCAGAAAGGAGACACGCGTGCGGGCAGTGATTTTCCGGGAGCGCGATCGGTTGGTCGCGGAACTGCGCGAGCATCGCAAGCGTCTATTTATGAATCGAAACTACGCCGAATCCTTGGAAGGAATGGTCACTTTGCATAAAGAGACTGCCAACAAGCGGCTGCTACGGATCAATACGCTGGAGTCAGAAAAGTATAGGCTTGAGCAGAAGCTGGTTGTGCTGCAGCAAAGCTATGATGACAAGATCCAGGAAATGCATAAGGAGATGGAAACGGTGGTGCAGCTGAAACAAGAACTAAAGTACCTCGAAACGGGCCTGGCCGAATTCAAGGCGATCAATGAGAATCTCAAACAGCAAAACGAACGCATCGCACATGAGAACTTCTTGGCCATTAAGGCAGTTAATCGTTTGGAAGAGGACAGAAATAAACAGCACTTGAGCATCAAATTGCTGGAGACGACGAAGAGTGAAATGATTCGAGAACATTTAGATCTTGAGGCTATCAATAGGGCGACTGCACGCGATGTCAAAAAGAAGTCGGACGAGGCCACGTTGTTAGAGCGCAGGTTCTTCCATCTGGCCAAGAAGAACAATGAGCTAAATAATCTGGCTGTGGCTAGGCAGTAAGTTTGAAGGGATATTAATTGGTGGCTTATATTTTCCGTATTTGTCGAAATTATAAAGGGTGGCCCAACGCCCTTAATATTTGTCGGCTAACGTCCCGCGACCAAAATACCTTTGCAAATGATCGTTTTGATACATTGATAACATTGCAAAAAAAGTAAGAAAGTCGGACAAGCCCGATTACTCTGCAATATACTCTGTGCCAACGAAAGTGTATGCTCAGTATAAACTTTTATGCTTCAGTTATGCTGCTCAGAAGTAGACTACCGTGCATCCGATCTTTGGAGAGCCGAAAATTAATCCTGATTACAAGATATGTCTCGTAGCTACAACCTTCTGTCTATTAAACAGTGGGAAAGCTTGTGAAGGTGACTAAGGGTGTTTAAGTTTTTTATACCCGTTACTCGTAGAGTAAAAAGGGTATACTAAAGTCGTGCAAATGTATGTAACAGGCAGAAGGAAGCATTTTCGATATCATAAAGTATATATATTCTTCATCAGCATCGATAGCAGAGTCGATATAGCCATGTCCGTCTGTCCGTCAGTCCGTCCGTCCGTCCGTCCGTCTGTATGAACACCTAGATCTCAGAGACTAGAAGAGCTAGAGCAACCAAATTTTAGATGTAAGCTATTATTGTCTGTAGGCAAATCAAGTTTCTTTCAAATTTTGGCCACACCACCTCCCGCCCCCTAATAAAAAATGTTGAACATCTCCTACAATTTGTAAGCTATCAAGCTCAGATTTTGTAGTATAGTGCATGTGGCCAATATGTACAATCTCATAAAGATCGGATAATAAATGGCAGAGTTAAAAAAACGTTGCATACTTATCTGAGCCGAATGAAGTTATTAAACACTAATTGCCTTGAGTAACGGGTATTTCGAAGTCGGGCAGGGCCGACTTTAACTTACGCTCTCGTTTAGGTCTAGGATGTGACGGTATTTTGGTAACAAGAGGGGGACGGGGGGGAATTTTCCAAATCTGAAACAAACTTGATCTGCGTACGGCATACATCTATATTCATGCAAATTTGTGGCTCTAGCTCTTATAGACAACTCTTACAGACAACTGTTGAATAGTAGTTGTATTGAAAAAAAAAAACAGAACCTTTAACCAAAGCAAAGCCCGACATTATACGCTTTAGTCCTCCGATTCGTTAGGAATTTTCGACGTGTTGGTTATAATCTAGGGTTTAAAAGCTTTTAACTATCCGATATTACAGAAATGAGGTCGTGGTGCTGGAGAAAAAGCTCTTAGCCGTCAATTCTCGAGTGGATGAGACCACCCACCTGAAAGACGATATTGGACGTAGTCGTGACAAGCTGCGTTTGGAGGTTTTGCGGGTCAATGATCTGTTGGCCGGCATGCGGCACGATATGGCAGTCCAGCAAACCCAAATGCAAGACCTCCAGGTGGACTTGACGCGAGC
This sequence comes from Lordiphosa andalusiaca, assembly GCA_035044965.1. Classification (NCBI taxonomy): domain Eukaryota; kingdom Metazoa; phylum Arthropoda; class Insecta; order Diptera; family Drosophilidae; genus Lordiphosa; species Lordiphosa andalusiaca. Next base: position 29,853 of record JAWNNM010003343.1, read on the forward strand.
TAATAAGAAGCTAGATGAGAGGAGCGTCCAGGTGCATAGGTTTGCCCGAGAGAAGTTAGAGCTGGCTCAGGAGGTCAACGAACTCAGCAAGAAGATCGAATCCCTGGAGGGCAAGTAATACCAGACTAACGATTACCTTAATATTAACTTCTACTTCCATCCAGAGGCCATGCTGGCTAAAACGAACCGAGTGGCTGAGCTGAACGGTGAACTGCAACAGAAGCATCAGGACTTCGTAAACGCCAAGAAGCAAATGGAGATTGTGCATTCGGAAAAAATGATGCTGATGAAGTCCATGGACATATGCTCTCGCGATCGCCAGACACTGCAGGCCATGCTGGCCAAGCTGACGCACCAGGTCACCCAATTGATCAACGAGGTGGCCATTAACGAGAAGGACATCACCTCCCTGAAGGTTCACATCGAGCATTTGAACAACGTCGTCAAGCAAAAGCAGAACGAGATCCACACTAAGGAACAGCATCTGCACAAAAATCGGGTGGAAATTCGAGAGCTAAAGATTCGCTTGGAGCAGTCGCTGCACACCATCGATGAGGACGAGAAGCGCTTTAAACGGATTTCCTACACCATAGAAGAGCAGAAAAAGGAGAGGTCTCTGGTGGGCTTACAGATGGTTCGCCGCAACGACGAGCTGAGTGTTCTTCGCGAAAGGATGTCCATAATGCAGACCGCCATCGATAGGGGGACAACTCAGTACAACCACCGCGTAGAGGATATTCGGCTGCTCAAGCTGGAGATCAACAATGTGCGAATGTCCCATGACTGTATGCGAAGGGCTGTGGAGAGCACGGCCGGCATGCGCCAGGAACTGGTGCGTCTGGAGCGCCAGCTCAACCAAGAACGTTTGCGGGTCACCGCTTATACGGAAGAGCTGGCTCGCCCCTGCCGCATCCATCGCTGGCGCTTGCTGGTCGGCAAGGATCCGCGCCGCTACGAACTCATTCGCAAGATCCAGGCGCTGCTTAAGCGCAATATAAGTCTCAATGTGGAGCGCTCGAACATGCAGAAGCAGCTCCAGGATGCGGTCCGCATGTATGAGACACTTAAAAAGCAAATTAAGCACATGCCGGATCCCAGTGTACGGGAACGGCTTTGCACTCAGCAGCTCATCAATCGACGGCAGAGTCGCCGTATGCGCGTCCTGCAGGCCGAGATGGCAATTACCGAGATCGATTTGAAGACCCGCGAGTGTCTCATCGAGGACTATCAGCAGGCAATGAGGGAGCAACAACAACAGCAACAGCCCAAGTGCAAGTGCCAAACGGTTGGCAATGAAAAGGCCTGGTGCAAGGAACGTCTGGAACAATGCACCGAGCAGGTTTTCGACAGCTCCACCAGCTCTTTCGACCGCCAACACCCCACCTGCAAAAGGGAGTCCAAGTATATTCATGGCGATTAGTTAAGATTTGTGGTTTATTTTTTGGTTTGCATCAGTGTTTTCCTCCCCTTTACAGCAGTGTGCTGACCATCTTAAAGCCGGCCCCAAGTGTCCTGGGCAACTGAGCTGGCGCCGAGTAGCAATGTGCCTGCATTTGTTCCAACAGCTGGCGTTCCTCTAGTAGCTTCTGCTTACGACGCTTCTCTTCCAGCAGCTGGGTCTTCGTATGTGCCAGATTCGAGCGCATCTCTTCGAGTTTAATCACATTGGACTTCTCATCGGCCTCCTTAACAAATAGCTCTGCTTTGAGCACCTTCAGTTTTCGATCTTTGGCGGAGAGTGTGGCCTAGTGAAGGAGGAAATTGGTTATATTAGCTGAATAGATCAAATCAATGATTTTTTTTGACATACAAAACTAATTTAAAAGCTGTTTGCCCCCAATTTGGTTTAAACGCTTATTTAATACCCCCAAGACAGCTTACCAAGATTCGCTCTTTGTAGAACATTATACCGATCTGGCCGATATGTACCGACTTATGGTTATTATTCTAGTTATTCGAAGATGTTATATATGTAAATTGAAATAAAATCAATAGACTAACAGCCACACCTATCGATATCACTAACTATATATTTTGTATGCACATCTCTAATTCTAATTGCTTATCGATAAATAAAGCAGTCTGACTCGTACGCTCTACGAGCACGCATCTACTAGCAAACAATACGCGTTTATTATTGGCACCAAACGTAACAATTGGCGACGAGGATTAAAAACGTTAAGTAAATAGCCGCAAAAGTGATTTGTGTAAACTTTTCTGTCGTGTCGGTAGTCTAATTTTCCGTGAAGATGCCGAATGAAGAAAACTTCAAAGCGTTGCTTGAACAACAGCAACTTTTCGCTAGAAACATGTTACAACAACAACAAGCGTGGATGCAGCAAATTCTTGAGCAGACCAATGCTAGTGGTTCACACCGCATCCCGGGCGAATCGACTATACAATGTCCACAATTTCATAATTTCAACAAAGACCAGCAAAATTGGGAGTCTTACAAACAACAATTATCCCAACATTTTAGTGCATACTCTGTGACCTGTGCTGAAAAACAAAAAGCATATTTCCTTTCGTGGATAGGTGCAGATATTTTTGAGCTGCTTAAAAATCTGTTTGGCAGTGAAAATTTGCTTGCATATTCGTACATGCAATTGATCGACAAATTAACGGAACATTTCCAGCTAAAGCGACATGTCGTCGCCGCCCGCTACGATTTTTTCAAAAGAGACATGAAAAACTCACACACACATAGAGAATGGATAGCTGAGCTTCGTGGAATTGCGCGCGAATGCCAGTTCATTTGTTCTGCTACAGGGTGTTCCTCAAATTTCGTTGACGAGATGATTCGTGACCAGATTATCGTGCACACGCCTTTTGATCCAGTGCGTGCTGCTGCTCTTCAAAAAGTGCAACCAACTCTTGAAGATGTGCTTGTAATCGCCGAAGCTTACGAAGCAACAACAAAAACGGTCGCAACAATCAAAGAAAACTGTGAAAAACCCGTAAATTTTGTGCAAACAAACAAAGAACAATATCAGAAAAAGGAAAACAAATACAGTGCAAAATCATGTTCTGGGTGCGGACATTCTCATTCGCGAGAGAAGTGCAAGTTCCGTGACGCCATTTGCCACAACTGTAATAAAAAAGGGCACATATCAGCCGTTTGTATGCAAAGCAAACGTAACAATAAAGATGTCGGAAAAGATAATCGAAACAGCAAAAATTATGAAAAGCAAATAAACAAAAACATAAGCAATGCAAATTCAATCGAAGTGCATAGTGTGACCGGGTTGGTGAAATTCGAATCAAATAAAAATATAATTGATGTCGAGATTTTACATGAAATAATTTCGTTTCAAATGGACTCTGGTGCCACAGTTTCAGTTATTAATTACAAAACGTACAAAAAGTTAAATTGTCCAAAGCTACAGAAATGCTCTCGTGTCTTATACGCATTCGGTCAACAGACAATTCCAATTATGGGCGAGTTCCACACTGTCGCAAAATGTGGAAATAAAGTGAAGCAAATAACATTGATTGTCACTAGCATAGATCAATCAAATAATCTATTTGGATTGGATCTATTTAATGTGTTCGGTTTCGGGATTCAACAAGTATCGAACTTGGTTGAAGACTACGCTCCTGAAATATCAAAATTGTGCGCGAAATACAATGAAGTATTTGAACCAGCTCTCGGGGCTATAAAAGATTTTAAAGCAAGTGTTGTACTAAAAGAAAATGCCACTCCAAAATTTTCTAAGCCAAGACAAATACCATTTGCTCAATTATCAAAGTTCAAAGCGGAAACCGAAAGACTTACTCAAGCAGGCATTTGGAAGCCTATTAAATTCAGCAATTGGGCATCTCCTATAGTACTAGCTCCTAAGCCAGACGGTGCGCTACGTATATGTGGTGATTTTAAGCAAGCTGTCAACTCGCAAATTGACATTGAACAATATCCATTGCCAACACGTGACTCATTATTGCACAAAATACGTCATGGTAAGCATTTTTCAAAAATTGATTTAAGAGACGCATATTTACAAATGGAATTGGATGAACAGTCAAAGCTACTCATGGTAGTCAATACACCACTGGGTTTATTCCAATATCAACGACTACCATACGGTATAGCAAGCGCTCCAGCAATTTTTCAGCGTTTCCTTGAACAACTTCTAAGCGATGTAGAAGGTTGCGGAAACTATCTAGATGACATCATCATCACAGCACCAACAATGGAGTTGCACCTCAGACGTATTGAACAAGCCTTATCAATACTACGCGACAACGGCATAAGATGCAAAAGAGAGAAATGTTTCTTCCTTCAGGATGAAATTGAATATTTGGGTCGACGCATTAGTGAAAATGGCGTTCTTCCTGATCGTTCTGGACTACAAGCAGTCAGAGAACTCAAGCCGTCGTCTAATTTACAAGAACTAGAAGCGTTCATGGGCAAGGTGAACTACTACCACAATTTTATCCCCAATTATTCACAATTGGCTGCACCCCTGAATCAACTCCGCAGAAAAGGCGTTCCTTTCACATGGAAGTCTCAACAGCAGCAAGCTTTTGAAGCTTTAAAATCACATATACTAAACGCTACACAATTAGCTCATTTTGACGAGGAATTGCCGTTAGCTCTAGCCGCAGACGCATCATCCTACGGAATCGGTGTCGTTTTGTCACACATCCAAAGTGATGGCAGCGAAAGGCCCATCGCCTTTGCTTCAAAAACACTTGACAAGCATCAAGTTAAGTACAGTCAAATTGAAAAGGAGGGATTAGCAATCATATTCGGAGTAAAGCGTTTTCACCAATATCTCTATGGTCGAAAATTTATTCTCATCACTGATCATAAACCGCTTGTAACTATTTTCAACCCGAGTAAACATCTACCGCAAATGTCTACAAATAGGTTACAACGTTGGGCAGTCATTCTAATGGCTTACAACTTTCACATAAAGTATCGATCAACAACCGCTCATGGGAATGCAGACGCCTTATCACGCCTACCTTTAGGCACTGATGAGAATTTTGACAAGAAAGAAGCATGTTATATCGTAAATTCGTTATCCCCACCGATCAATGCAGAAGTCATAAAGCAACATTTCAAAAAAGACAAATCTCTTCAAAAAGTAAGCAACTATGTATCTAATGGTTGGCCAGAGAATCTTCCGTCATGTGACCAGGATATTACTCCATATTTTAACCGCCGATTTGGTTTATCATTCATCAACGATGTGTTATGCCTAAACACTGATGCAAATCGTATCATTATTCCTGGGTCCTTACGTCAAAACATACTCAAACTCTTACATGAGGGACATTGGGGTATAGTTAAGATGAAGCAACTTGCGAGACAACATGTCTGGTGGCCTGGTATGGATTCAGACATTGCAAATAAAACTGCTTCATGCGCCATATGTAAACAGGTAAATCCTGCTCCAGCTCAAAAATATGAGAGTTGGCCAAATCCAAAATCTGCGTGGGAAAGAGTACATATCGACTTTGCCGGCCCAATTTTCGGATCAATGTGGCTTATTTGCGTTGATGCATTTTCTCAGTTCCCCTTTGTGACACAAATGCCATCAACTACAACTGATCATACAATCGCAGCATTATCAGCTATCTTCGCAATCGAAGGATATCCTATCACCTTGGTAAGCGACAATGGACCACAGCTGACATCAGATATATTCCGAGAATTCTGTAATCTACATGGAATCAAACACATAACAACAGCTCCGTTCCATCCAGCTTCGAATGGTTTAGCAGAACGTTTCGTACAGACATTCAAGACATCAGTCAGTAAGAACATTCAAGATGGATTCTCCACAAAGGCAGCAGTTGTCAAGTACCTAGCATCGTATCGTTTTACACCTAATCTCCAAGGTAAAACTCCGGCAGAATTACTCCATGGTCGTCCAGTTCGTACGCTACTCACCCAGCTTTTCGAACTTCCTGTAAAGTCTGAAGAAAAGAATCGCAACACAGCAACGTATGCAGTTAATCAAAAAGTTTATGCTCGAAACTTTTCTAGAGGAGAAAAATGGTTAGACGCTGTCATTGCGCGTCAAATTGGAAAAATGATCTTCATCGTACGCACTGCAAACGGTAATCACAAACGCCATGTAAACCAACTTAAGCCAAGGTTCACAACCAGCAAGACAGAAATCGCAAATCAACAATTTAGGTGGCTCCCTGATCCTTTCATAATCAACCAGCCGTCACCTGAACCAACCCAAGCAAATCAAGATGAGCAGACTACACTTCCTATAGTACAAACTACTTCGCCTACGGTACAACCTAATCCAGATCCTGTCTTGCCACAACCTGAAGTTCTAAGGACATCCAACCGACGTCGTTCCTGCATACCAATCCGCAGAAGTGCTAGAACTCGCCACGAAGTCCAGCGCTATTCGCCTTAGAGTTCAGACTAACTAGATAATTTTCTTGTATTATCAAATTAGGGTGGAGATGTGTTATATATGTAAATTGAAATAAAATCAATAGACTAACAGCCACACCTATCGATATCACTAACTATATATTTTGTATGCACATCTCTAATTTGACAGAATTGCTTATCGATAAATAAAGCAGTCTGACTCGTACGCTCTACGAGCACGCATCTACTAGCAAACAATACGCGTTTATTATTGGCACCAAACATAA
>JAWNNM010003344.1:0-333629 GCA_035044965.1 Lordiphosa andalusiaca
AGCCGAGTCGATATTGCCATGTCCGTCTGTCCGTCTGTCCGTCCGTCCGTCCGTCCGTCTGTATGAACACCCAGATCTCAGACTAGAAGAGCTAGAGCAACCAAATTTAAGATGTAAGCTAGAATTGTCTGTAGGCAGATCAAGTTTGTTTCAAATTTTGGACACGCCCCCGCAATAAAAAGAATGTTGAATATCTCCTCGATATTTTTAAGCTATCGAGCTCAGATCTCACAAATTTTCATAAATGGCAGAGTTTAAAAATCGTTGCATACTTATCTGAGCCGCATGAGGTTACCAAACACTAATTGCTTTGAGAACGGATATTTCGGAGTCGGGCAGGGCCAACTTTAACTTACGCTCTCGTTTTGGTTGAGTTTTTTAACATTGATAGACTCGAAAATATCAATTTCACCCGACTTCAGTTGTTTCGGTGCATAGGTATTATATGTTAGTCTATTTATTAATGTTTTGTAAAAGTTGCAGCTGCCACAACCTGCAACCTTAGACGTTACATTGACATTTGCGATTTAATCTACAGGTAAATAATATTTGAGAAGAAGAAGAACGTGTTTTGTGCTGAAATAAAAATAAACATTCAAACACACGAGCTGTTGTCGCTTAGAGATGGGAGCTACAAACACCGATGAATGAAGATCGATAGGCGACGAATGAGCCAGGGCTGCGGGTGAGTGGTTTCGGAGTTGAGCTGGTTCCGGCGTTGGGCGGCTAAGAGCCTAGATTTAAACTGTTCCCGCTTTGGGGGGTGAATGGTGGACTAAGAAGAAGAAAAGAGCAGACATTTTTTCATAGTCGTCGTGGCCTGTCGACCAATAAAATAAGTCGAACAAAATAAAAAATTAAAATTGTGTTAAGTGGAAGTCAGCAGCATCACTCGGTGAGGGCGAATATTTAGGGAAATATGTACTGTGTACTTAAGATAATTTTTGATAGGCGTATTTCGGAGAAATTCATCCACGAAAGTGGCAGCGGCTGGACAAGAAGAAGAGTGGCCACCAGAGGACCCAATTTTCGAGGGAGTAAAATTGGCCACCCACCTATGGGTGGCCCAAGGTTTTTATGCCACCAATATATATATTATATATATCTTACACAATTGGCTGCGACTAGTTTTAAGTAGTAATTTATTCATTTATTTATGTGTTAATTTATTAATTTTTCTATATACAGTGAGCATTCTATACAAGCAACTAATCTGAACCAATTTTTTCAAAAAAGTTTCTTATGTAGAAAAAGTTGCTTATATAGAAAAAAGGAGTATACATTTTAAGAAAAATCAGTTTTGTGATTTATAGATAAATAAGCAGTTTTATATTTTATTTCATAGTTAAAATAATATTAATTAAGTCTTTTAAGAACAGCTTTTTCTCGAATTCGTCGCAAAAACAAGATCTCATTGCTTTGTAAGGTTATTTTCCTCTGCCCATTCTACCGCGGTGTTGAAGGAATCTATCACATTATCGATGCTGATTCTGCTCTCTTCTTCCATATGACCCTCTTCGTTCGCGATGCTCTCGTCATTTGCTATTTCATCTTCTCTTTCAAAAAGTACGCTTCTCTCGTTGCTACCAGTCGCCCATTCCATTATTTCGTTCTCAGTTAAATCATTTTCGATTACCAAATTGTACAGTCTAGCCAGGGGGATATCGTCCTCTTCCACAAAATGATTTTCCGGTATATTAAATTCTATTGCGTCGTCCTCTTCCACAAAATGATTTTCCGGTATATTAAATTCTATTGCGTCGATCGATGAAAACAGATGTTTAAATGAACTCATGACAACGGATCGTGGGACATCATTCCAGGCTTCAACTATCAAAAATGACACGTCTTTTAAATTAATATTTTTAAGAGCTGAGACCATGTCGTTATTGCCGTTTACACATAACGCCAAGAGTGTTGACAGAAGGTGCTTTCGATACCGTTGCTTAAGGGATTTTATGACATTTTGGTCAAGTGGTTGCAACTAGGGTGTATTGTTGGGTGGAAAAAAAATAACCTTAAAGTTTTCATCATGGGAAAAAGTGTTTGTGTTTGCTCGACCAATAAAATTGCTTTTAGTGGTAAGCCTTTAGCTTCTAAGTGACGAGAAACTTCAGGGATGAATAAATCGTTGTACCACTCCTTAAAAAGCGCAGAAGTTTGCCAAGCATTTTTGGGTGATTTGTAATACAGTGGTAAATTTACATTTTTAAAACACCGAGGATTTTTAGATTTTCCAATCATCATCAAATCGAGTTTATGCGTCCCAGTTGCATTTACACAAGGCATAATGGTGACCCTTTCCTTCATGGATTTCCGTCCTACAGCAGTTTTTTCGAAAACGGTTTGTTTTCTTGTGCAAACCTTTGTAAACCAGACCGGTTTCGTCACAATTGTAGATCTGTTCCGGTAAAAACCCATTTTCGGCAATAATCTTTTTGAAATCGCTTGTAAATGTAGCAGCACTCTCAGCATTGCAGGAAAGTTTTTCAAATTCAAAATTCTTATGCCGTGGGGTTTTTTGAATTTATCAAGCCAGCCATCACTGGCTGAAAATTCTTCGTGTCCATTGAGTGACCTTTTTAAATCTAGTGCTTTAACTTTGAGCATCTCGCTTGAAACCAATTCGTTTGCTTCTCTCCGTAGTAAAAACCATGCGTATAGTTTATCATCAAGATCAGGATTTTTTAATGGCTTCATTCGCTTAATTTTGTTTTTGATTAACATACGTTTTTGAGGCGAATTCTTCCAAGTTTTCTTTATTATTTTTTATCCTCGTTAAAGTCGACTTATGGATGTTGTAGCTTCTGCAGATCTCTGTCGGTGTCTTGCCATCTTGGAGTTCATTTAAAATTAATAATTTTGTTTCCAAAGAAATTGATACTCTGCCTTTCTTCTCCATTTTTACGGAAGAATGAAAATTAAAATGAAAAATAAAACCATGGTTGCTTGTACAGAAATTTTGGAATAAAAAAAGTTGCTAATGCAGAGGTGCTTCAATAGAATGATGCTTGTGTAAAGGTTGCTTATAAAGAATGCTCACTGTATATATATATGTCCCAGAGGTACCCCTAAAAATAATGTGTTTAATTAGTAAGAATTTAATAGAGAATTATATATGTAAATGAAAGAAGACAGAATGAGGATAGCGTAAATTTATTGATGGGGTGATATGGCAGCTTAAATCCAGCATCCGATGAAATAGGGGGTTGTCCGAAATACCTAGTCAACCTATGGAATGGCAGGGTATGTTCTGGCAAAATGTACCAGCTTTTTTTTTTGCCGTAGTTTCGTACTCATTCCTGAGTCAGCCGTAAGCTAGCCGGCGACCGAGAGATAGGTAACACATAATATATGTAGTTACAATTGGCCTCTTTCTGATTTTGGACTTTACAACTGGCAAGTGGGTGGATTTTTTACCTATCCCAGAGTGGGCCTTTCAACAGGTACTAGCTATGTTTGAAGTTGCTCATTGTCTTTTGATGGTGTTGTGACTTGGGACCTAATATTGCGTAACCCTTTCAAAAGGATTTAGTTTTTTTCAGACCATGACCACTTTACCTGTTGCCACCTGTGTTCCTTGTGTACATACTTATAAAGGGCTTACTCCAGTAAAGGCAGATTATTCAGATTTATTTGAGCTCTTCAAAACCGCGGAATCACAAAAAGCTTTCGAGTCGTTAGTAAAAACCGAACTTAATTATACAAATGATGATTTGAAGGATGAGGAAATCATTACGACGAAAATACAAAACATATTCTACAGAATACCATCTAAATGGAAATCAGAAAATCGGACTGAGAAAAGATTTATAGTGTTCAAAAATACTCGATTTGGCTTGATGGATTTTCATGTTTCGAAGGTAATAACGAAATACCCAGCACTTCTTCAGGGCAACCACGAGGCAGACCAACTAAATCTAACGATGAGTGCTCTACGTTTACCAGGAAAAGGGAGCTTCAAGGTGCCACAATGGAAATTAGCACGGAGCATCTATCGGAGGCATTACCCGTCAAATACTCAAAAGACCTGGAGAGAATCAGATCTACTATTTGTAACAAAAGCTGTTGCAATTGCTAGTCCTGTTCGTCTTAAGCGCATTAAGGACAACATCAATACACCGCCAAATGCGCTTTGGCCCTGTTTTTGGATGTGGGATAAGATAATGAGGGACTCGTTAAGGAAGCACAACGTGGACATGATTCCCAGCTACGAAGACAAAAAAGGAGGCAGTTCCAGTCCCTGTGAAGTCACAGAAGTATCGGCACAAGTAAAACTTCAGGATTTGATGGACCACACAGCTAGACGCATTATGCAAAGTCTACCCGAATTGGAATTGGAAGCATTGCCAGAAAACCTGACCTGGGACTGGGATGGATCATCGGGACAGATTCATTTGGATGTCATCAAACGGTTTTAGATCATTTTCAATGTCTTAAGCTGCGGCGAAAATGTTGATGCAAGAAAATATGGAAAATATGCCAAGGAGACAAGAGATATTTTACGTGCAAAGTACCCAGAGAAAAAACGTACTCCTACTGTTCATAAAACATTGGATCATGGTGAGCAGCTTATACAACAACAACTTTTATCGATGGGAGAGTTGTCAGAGGAAGCCCAAGAATCCAAAAACAAGCACTACAAAAAATAAGGATATGCGAACACATGCAAAATATCTTGACATCAAGAAAATACAGACCTTTTCAACATGTTGTCGGCCACCTCTGGTCCTCGTATCTCATCTCATCTCAACCAACGAATATTCCCCAGAAATATTAAGGGCCGATTTCACATCTTCTACATAGCTCGTATGTGTCAGATAGACATAGATTTTGCTCTGTTATTTGTAGCTTTATGTGACAGATAGCTCTATGTAGGAGATTAGAGCACTAATGATATGAATACCTATACTGACAACATTTTACAAGAAAATTAACCATACCCAAAATAGAGCTAATTTTGTATGAAAATTCAAATTTTTAGTAAGTACAAAAATTCTTTTTATAAAATTTTTTTAATTTTTATTATTATTAAAACTTAATTTTTAATGAATCAATATTAAAAAAATAAAATACGTAGACTTTTCCATACATTTTTTTCAGATAATCAACTTTGGCAGCCGATCCTGAGTGTTAACCTACAAAGATGAACGTACGCTCATTTTAAAGCAGCGATCACGCCGAATGCTTGCCGATGCAATGCTTCAGTGAGTGTCAGAGAGCGACAGAGAGCCTCTCTTCTTGAACATCGCTTTTTTAAAGCTACAGGAATTCTCTATCCTCGTCCCTTTGAAATACGCCAAGTTCGCGAATCCAGCCACTGTGCTGCGTCGTAAAATAGGGCGAATTTAGAAAAACGCCATAAATTTAAGAAAGAACAATTCTTAAATTTAGACAAGCCATTTAGAAATTCTCCCTAAAATATAGACAAAAAAGTCTAAAAAACCGCCTTAAAAAAATAGAAAACGGGAAAGCTAAGCTGACTTCGGCTGTGCCTAAGTTTTTATACCCTTGCAAGTGCTCGCTTAAATATTTTCAAAAAAAAAACCCTTTTCCCATTTTCCGACCGATATAGTCAACCGATTTGGCCAAGAACTTGTTAAATAATGTGAAAGCACGTGAAACAAACAAGTACAAAATTACAGGATGCTACCATTAAAAAGTTTTAGTTTTTCAGACTAAAACTGTTATTCAGACCTATTTTTTGTATGGCAGCTATACCATATAGTTGTCCGATTTTAATAAAACTTGGAAGAATTATAAAAAAAAACCTAGTAAACCTTTCGATTACAAAGTTTGGAGACGTTTCCGTTGAAAAGAAAAAAGTTTTTCTCACTAAAACTAGTTTTCCGACCGATTATTCCTATGGGATTTAGTCATCCGATCCGGTCGGCTCCGACATATTAGTAGTGTGCAGCAAAAAAAAGACTCTGTGCAAAATTTCAGCTCTATAGCTTTAAAACTGAGAGACTAGTTCGCTTAGAAACAGAAAGACAGACAGACGGACGGACAAAGCTCAATCGACTCAGCTCGTCACCCTGATCAAGAATATATATACAGTTTATGGGGTCGGAAATGAATATTTCAATGCGTTGCAAACTTCTGGGCAAAATTATAATACCCTTTGCAGGGTATAAATATTAAAAAGACACCCCGCATGTAATTCTGAAGTTCGAATTCCCTGCTTTTGGAATATAAAAGAAGCAGCTGAGTGCTTAGCATTATTTGACTGCGTTCTTTTCTATGAGTCACGCGCGTGCTTGGTGGTCGAGTGCGATAAGATGAATATCGTGTTGAAGTTATCCCCCGAGGTCCCGAGTTCAAGTCCCAGGCAAGGGTAAAGTCAAAAACTAACATAATGATTACTTATTATAAAATGTGATTTTCAGAAAGAAACTTTAGTGAGCCCAACAGAAAGAAAATATCGAATAATAATATTATATAAGGGGGGTTATACGCTACTTAGTGTTTGTAGTCTGTTCCTCTTCGGTCTCCGTCTGACCGGCTGTCCGGTCCGTCTGTTTCTATGCTATCTCCTCCGTCAGTTTTACAGCTATCGCCACCAAACTTTGCACAAAGTGTGTTCTGGTACAAATACGCTGCACACTTGTCGGAACCGGCCGGATCGGATGACTATAACATATAGCTGCCATAGGAACGATCGGTTGAAAAACTAGTTCTAGTGAGAAAAACTTTATTGTTTTTAATGCAAACGACTTCAAACTCCGTATTTATTTGAAGGCTTCTCCATGATTCTGGCAAATTTGGTCGAAATCGGACATCTATATAGTATAGCTGTCATACAGAAGTAGAGTCAGAAAGAAGTCTTATTGAGAAAAACTTGTTTGTTTTTAGTGGTTATGCCCTTCGAATAAGTTATAAAACGTGCTGCAAGGGTATACAAACTTCCCTCTATTCTAATTTACTAAATCGGTCTTGGCGTGCCGTTATAATAACCGAAAAGTTGTAGTGCCAATTCCCACGAAAGACACGAACCCCTCATTGGTAACAAAAAATCACAAGCCCATTTTGCTGGTATCATGAGCAAGAAAGAAAATTATTTATATTTTCCTTGTTTGATTTTGGACTATCGATATACAGCCGCCGATAAACGATAATCCCGCCAGGGCTGCGCACGAGGTGTCTACTGGGTGGAGCTGGTTCAGAAAGTTCAGGGAGTAGTCGGCTCAAAGATTTAAATTGTCACCGTCCTTAGGTTCAGTACCTAAGAAAGAAGAATAAAATATAGTCATTGCCTAGTTTCGTGTGGCAGTAGATAAGTTGTTTTTTTTATAGTTTTAAGATCGCAGTCACGGTAAGATAACTATAATTGAATTGTGAATTCTTTTAGTCATTTATTCTTGGAATTTTCGCGCGAAGAGAAGAGCTTGGCTGCTAAAGTTTGGAGCGGTCGCCATAGTATTCAACTTTGGAGGAATAAATAGCCACTCACCTCTGGGTGGCCACAGGTTCTTATACCATTAAATTGAGCCAATCAAACAACCGGTATGGCTTTGAGAAACTTAGCTTTTAGTAATTAATTTAATTTATTTTCTTAAGTTATTCAAATTTTATGTTTATGCTTATATTTTGTCGTGTTGTAGGCCCAGAGGGACCCCCAATTAGGATTCAAAATGAGTGTTCAACAGAACGCCTCAAGTAAAGACCGCAAAATATATTAGATTGGTATTTTTTTTGTATGGTTTCCGATAACTCAAGAATGGTTGGATTTTGATGTGCGTCAAAATAGCGACGAATTTGGTTCGGTGGTAACCGGAACACTAAAGCTGGTTAGAGAACTGAACCGTACCGAAACGTTTTTATTTGTGGTTTTCGGTTCGGTTCAGAAATTCTGAAAGGAAGACGGTTCGGTTTGCGGTTCGGTTCACCAGCTTGAATAAGCGGTTCGGCTTAGAACCGGCTTGCATCCTTGTTATTTATTAACATTTTAAGATTTATTAACATTTTAAGATTATGAGTTGTTAAATGCAAGTACCTATGCGTACCCAGTCTCTTGCTATATACAAAAAGGTAACCTAACCTCAACTTTAAAAAAGCACATGTATCTTGCGAGTACCGACTGACGTCGCCGAAAAAGACTATCTGCTATTGACTTACTGGAACAATCTAAAGTGTGATTTTTTAGCTATTATAATAGCTTCAATTATATCATCAATTCATCAATTATAATTGATGGTCATCATTAACACTGGCTGATACAGCTGCGATATTTTCTTCATTTCGCACTCTACGTAAGCGTGTTGGTGGTTTAACGTCCAACAATGTAAATTTGGTCCGAAATTTAGTCACAATAGCCCGAATAGCCGCTTCAGTGGGTCAATTAAACTGACATTAAAATGGAAGAAGCGCGCGATGTACTTTCTTAACAGAGCACGATTTTTGATAATAAAATTCAATAATTTGCAAGTGTTGTTCGTTTGTAAGACGATTCATGGTTAAATTATAGACCAAACTGAAGATGTTTGACAGTGAAACAAAACGCGAAACGTGCGTGAGCTGTTTAAACCCGTGTTGCCAAAAAGATAATAGCTAAAAAATCACCCTTTATATATGCACTTTGCACCGAATGACTTTTTTTGTTCTACTGGAACTGTTTTAACCTGGTCACCGCTGCCTGCGCCTGCGACTGGTCAATTTAGCGAACCAAGGGACACTTGACACCCAGAATCGTCCCCCTATATGCCTTCGTTCTAGTTCCGGTTTGGCCTTGACCTACATCTTCAAATTCAGAAGTCATTGCCCGAATTCAAGGCCTTTTAATTTCACACTCCAAGGTGGGAGTAAGACATCCATATTCTGCCGACTTTCTCTCTCCTAATCTGAATTCACTTCCTCTAACCCTCGGATCGGAGCAAGATGCCTAATCTAAAATACGCCTCCCCCCGAATAGGCAATTAAATTTAAATTCTAACTTGGGCCATGGATGGCGCCACTGTATTAGTCGGTTGCGTGCGCGCATCTCCTTATATTCACATATCGATAGACCTTTTTGGCATATCGGAACTGCTATCGCACTACAATGCAACAATCTAGTAGATTATAGATTACATTTCATACATGCTTTTGTTTCCCACGGAAATCGCCATGATCCATCTCTCTAATTATTGGAATTTTTCCTGTTTTGCTAAATAATAAATTCGATACATTTACGTTTTCCTTTAAGCTTAAAGTAATACTTACAGTCCATGTCAAATACATATGGGCATTTCCACAAAAAGGTCCACCGACACAAAGAAATTAAAAGTTCTTGAAAGAACTTCACTGTAACTTTTTAAAGTTCAGAATCATTCAAATTTAACTAATTTAAGTCATTTAATCAAATATTAATTAACCATGTTGAGCACATCGACTACAAAGTGACACAAGAGCTGCTTCTCTTCCCTTGCCATATTTCATTGCTTTTACTCTTTACTAATATTTTCTTTAAGTTAGATGATACACGATAAAGAGTGTTCCACAAATTGCATAAATATTCTTAAAAAAAAAAAGAGCAAAGAGTACAATGCAATCCCGAATAGCTGTGTTTCCTCTTGTGCACTTTTCAATGTCGCGTTCGACATTGAAAAAGATCATTTGTTATCAGTGCGTCGCCAATCAAAGAAGTGCGTTGAAAGCTTAGCACAAACAGAATTTTCCGTAAGCAATACAAAACAAGAGCGAGAACACCCAGTGGAAGCGAAGCTCTTTACGAGGGATAATTTGATTTAAAATTACTTGCCAAAGAATATAGAAAAGTTTGGTTTTTGTATGGTTACATCCAGATGAATTCAATTTTATTTATGGGTACATACAGATGATTTAAATTTTAAAAAAGAAATACAAATAAAAACTATTTACGCATCATCAATAGTTTTAATAACAGATAAAATCGGCTTATGGTAACTGAAATAACAGGCATATGTTATGACAAAAAACACCGGAGTTATAAGCGAAACAGTTGAGCTGATAAGAGCACCCATAAGAGAATAAAAGAATTGGAATGTACTTTCCTATTTTGCAACTTCCCATGGAAAAGGAGCAGTTGATGGAGTGGGTGCAATTCTGAAAAGAAAGGTTTGGCAGATTCCAAATCTCAGAATATTGTTTTGTCTGATGCTTTTTCTTTTTTCCAATGTGCACAAGACAATATTAACGGAGTCGACATATATTACATCTCTTCTGACCACATTGAAGAGGTTTTCCGTAAATTTATAATGAAATGGACAGCATTAAAAAGCATTCATGGTATGCAGAAATTACATACATTTTCTTGTAATGGCCACCAAATAAAAGCAGCTCGAACTGCATATCCGATTTACACTACACTGAGTTTGCTATCGAAATCGTTATCGACGCAATAACGCAGAATAGGTGTTTACATTAGCACAAGGTTGCGTTATGCGTTAAGAGTTAAGAAAACAGCTGAGTTTTGTTTTGGTTTTGGCAGCAGCAAGGAACGTGTTAAAGGTTAACAAAAATTGAATACAAGCGTATTATTCGTAATTATTATATCGATGGGACAAAATTACGGCATGATGTGCATTGTATGAATTGCGTCGGCTTTGGCACCAGCCAATTGAAGCATCTAATCTCTTGTTAAGTCATGCAACCGGTTTAAAATTAGTCTTTTACCTATATTTATGTACATATTGACCACCAACCCTTTTCTCACCTTTATTTTGACTCATAATCATGTTTGTTGTCTGATGAATTTGACCAACCCCTTGTTTTAAAATTTGCGGCACTGGATTACAGCTGTTTTTTGTTGTTCAAGTGATGATAGTTGAGCGCGATAGGTAGAAATGGGCAACACTTATCAAGTGTAACGAATAAACGCACATGCATCCAAATGAAACTCAACTTTTTGTCTCCAATAGCGCCCTATACTTTTTGTATGGGGAAAATGCTGCTTGTTGCCGCTCAACGCAAAACGCATAACGCACTCCTAGTGTAAATAGCCTATAAAACAACAGCAGCAACGCAGTTAAATCCATTCCAGTGAAATATTGAAGGCCAATTAATTTAACTATTAGTTTAACTTTGATCATTCGCGTGTAACCCTGAGAAACATTCATCAGTGGAACAAGAAATTTTTCTTCAGAATGGACTTTAGAATGTGCCAGTGGGACAAGGGTATAATTTTATACTGAACTTCTTATCGGAACTCTCGGACAATATAAAAGTGTCATCACCTATTGTTGATTGGAATGATAATAGTTTGAGCCTCTAAGTGGGCCTCTCTTACTCAAAAAAAAACCATTCGCCTTTTTTCCACGTGGCACTCTAAATGTCATCAAAGCGACCTCTTGTCAATGGAAACGCCAAAATTGGCGTGGAAAAGAATATGGAATAACATAAGAGTGTGGCCAAATTTCGACACCAGGCCATGAATGTTAATATTTGGCTATCGATAGTTCTAACGATTCCTCCTCCACCTCTATAGTTAGCCACTCTGGAAAGTAACTCAAGACAGACTAAACAAAGAATCGATTTTTTCGTTGTGCTGTGTGAGCAGATAGAAATTTGAATTTGAGAACGTTGATAATGTTTAAAAATCAACAGCCAGCTGGCAAATAACCTAAGAGACACTCACAGATTGACAATTGTTCAATTGGCCAAGGACTTAATTTTAACAGGCATACACACAATTTTGTTGCATCAATGGAATAAAAGTGACACCTGCAAAACAATAAGTGTAAGCATAAATCAGATAAAAGATAAGTCAGATTTAAGTGATTAAGCATGAACCTCAAGCTTACAATATGTATGTACAACTATCCAAATTTATCACATTTGGATGGCTGTGTATGTTCACACATGCATATGTTCATGATTGAAAAGGTGTAGAGAAAATTTGGAGAGTTCGCCTACGCACAAACAAACTTACATTTGCGTGTACGCTTCCATGTGATGGTATTCCACAGGGTACTCAAGCATTTATAACGGTACAACTAACAGCCAAGCGGCTCTGCTCTTGCGCCAGCTGAACGACAAACATTTGCCTAAAGATGGGAGTGAGCAGAGTATTACTTCGTGGCACGAAACATGTTACTTTATCTGAATAATTTTGCCTTAAAGCCAAAGGACCATATGACCGATTTGACATAGTTTTCCCGATTTATTTATGAATGAGAAAATTCATTTTTTTTAAGTATTCAGCCTTGAGATGCACACAACTTGTGATGACTTAGACGCACTCGAAAGGCGAAGCCAGCATCATAAAGCTCTTGAAAAAGCTCGATAGAACTCCCCCATAGTGCGATGCTCAATCGAAATTGGTTAACGGTATCTTATGAAGGTGTTTTATTCTCATGAGCAATGTGTGATTTGTATTATTTATAGCTTCACAATGAGCAACATTTAAATCTGCTTTCATTCCAAACAGGCTCAGGAACTGACTACGAGGCGCAAATGACGTCGTAGGCCGATGAAACGGTGATCTCAGCAGAAGTCCCCTTGAAATTGATCTGGTAAGACATTGCATTTTGAGATGTAAAATATTTATTTGGTCTGTTTGAGTTGGCTATCTCGCTTATCGCTCAGGTAGGCGCAACGCCGCAGTGCCAACGTAATCAACTCAAACAAACGACAGATAACAGTGAGCGCTGAGATAATTAAGACAAATAGCCGACTGGTCGGCGAAGTTATGCCGCATACTTTAGAGTCATTCAAATTTTGATACAAATAGCACATTCCTGTGGGCCGCAGCGCAGTCCTGCATAGTCGTGCATGTGGTCAAGTTGAGTGGAGTTCACAAGTGTAGTAAAAAGTGCGGAAATTTAACATAACGACTCGGTGATAAAGGTACCCACATTTGCAAGGGTTTTTTAAATTTTATTTGCTACGATCCTGTTCACACGTGACGGCCGTGACATCGTGTAAGCGCAGTCGCAGTTTGTGTGCACCGCCTATCGATATCTATCGATACGTCTGTATATCAATCCGACATACATACATACACATAGATGTTGGTTCTGCAGCAGCAGCAGCAACAACAACAACGCGTCGAGTTTGCAAGTTGTTCGCGTAGCGCGGCGTTTTTACTTAGATATTCATCTCATAATAAAACCAATATATAATATATATAAAAGTGTATGTATAAAGCAAATTCTAATGTGTGATGTTAGTTGTAACGGGAAGATTGAGTGATATCACACATATGTGTGTATGTATGTCCACGCCCACGTGATGACGTAATTTGTGTTAAGCTGGCTGTGTAGTGGTCAAATTTGGCCAAGCGAATCCCGGAGTATATGTTTGTGTGTGAGCCATCCGTAGCAAATGGTCTTTGTGTTTTCCATGGCAATTTTTAAACATAGCATTTAGTAATATTATTTTTGTTTACAATCGCCTTGTAGTGTTGTAAAGCATAGAAAACTGCATCCACAGAGCGAGTAAAATTCGCAAATTAAGACTGGAATCATAACTGTTTTTGTGCAACGAATGAACTAAACAATTTAATTGATATCAGATATTATTCGAACAACTAAACGAAGGCGGTGCTCCATGCAGCTATTAAACATGATTTATTCGATTTGACAAAAACTTGTGAGCCGCCATCTAGCCTCCGTGCCCCCGATCGCCCTGCTCATACATACATATGTACGTGTCCTGTGTGGAATCCTCATAACGGACTACATAATAAATACACATATGTATGAAAGTACATACATATGTATATTTCTGTAACGAGGCGTGGCAAGAGAGGTTCGTACACTTGTCTGTATGTGTGTAGAGAAACATGGCGCCCGGGCAACGGCTACGCAGAGACAGAGCAATTGGCTGATGGACAATGTTAACACTTGACGGCCCACCCCGTTAGAATCGAATTGAATTTTGATTTGTTTACAATTATAATCTGCCTAGTGGAACTCCAGTTGATCGTCTCCTCATCAACACTTGTGGGCCAAAAGTCATCGCACCTGCAATTTCATCGGCAAGTGTTCTTACCTCACACCCTCGATTGATGAGATTGCCGTATTCTTTTGACGTCACTAACTCTGATGGTTTAATGCCGCCCAAAATCAGTTGTTACTGCTTTGTTCTTAGATTGTGATAAGTTGTTTACCCGCCTGTTATCTGCGTTCCACACACACATATGTATAAATATGTTTGCACATATTTACGCATGTCACTATTTGGTCAGAACAAAGCCCCTCAATGACGAGGAGCAGAAGCAGGCGATAATGGGGCAGAAATACCATGAACACCGGACCGATCCACTTTGTACCGCCCGATGTGATATTGATGTCGTCATAATCTAATCGACACCGCGACTGCTGGCGTCATCGCCTTGCCAGACAGTTGAGTGGCGTAAGCTGCCGGCATTACTTTCGATGCCGTGTCATCAATATACAAATAAATATGTGAATTGCCAGCAAAGATTTGCTGGCGATTCTCTCTGGAAATGAAACCCGTTCCACAGTATTGTACCGCTTACCCTTGGTAAAACAATCTCTCGGACACCAGCCATTCGAGTGGGGTTTGTGGAATTCAGGTGAAGGTACTATTTTTAGGATCGCCCGGAACGCTGTCCATTTAGTATTTACAAAATCATTTGTTTGGATAGAGCGAGGCACATGCGGAAATGGATCTGTTCAAAATAGAACGGTTACACCCAGCAAGGCTAGCATCCAGATTTATGCGTCTGGCTAGCCACTCCGTGATAGCCTGCAGGCAGTTCCCCGCCGTTCCGCTTCTTTCCCGTGACCATGATGGTTCTAAAATAATATTTACAGATGCCTCTCGCACGCGCTCTCTCACTGGCGCGTCGTTTTCAACATTGAGAATTCAGCCCAGGCGAAATGCTGATTTATTTTGAAAAGTTTCTCTATGCATATACATACCTTCAAATCGAATCGTTAGGTGCGTGACACGTAGCAGCAACAAGGGGTGGGGGGCGCTAGTGTTGGGTAAAGGTTGTTCATTTATCTAAACTTGTTCACTTGTTTTCGTTTTCAAAATGTGATTCACACACTCTCTCATAATTCTCAGTCGAATTAAAATGTTCACATTTTCTATCGCCTCACTGAGTATTGTTACACGTAACGAGAAATAAAATCGGCCAAGCCCGACTCTATTATACTCTGTACCAGCAAAAGTGTATGCTTCGTATGATTTGGTTGCTGCAGTTGCAGCTGTAAAAGCAGCTTACCAACCATTCCT
Source organism: Lordiphosa andalusiaca (assembly GCA_035044965.1). Lineage (NCBI taxonomy): Eukaryota > Metazoa > Arthropoda > Insecta > Diptera > Drosophilidae > Lordiphosa > Lordiphosa andalusiaca. Next base: position 15,166 of record JAWNNM010003344.1, read on the forward strand.
TGGCAAATTGACAAATAATTTTGATTGGTAAATACGTCCAGGAGATACCAACCTTCTATACAATACACTTGATCTATCTGCAAGTACAAGAAACAAATGTCCCCAACATGTCAAACCTCTATCTCTTATCATCTCTGAGATTTTTTTGTTCACACGAATGAACATTTCTTTATTATCGTCTCTGCTATCGATGCTGATTCAGAATATATATTAAAGCTGTGTTTTTTTTTTGTCGCGGTCTCACAGGAGATGGGGGAAAATAACGCATTTCTGCAGAACATTTTAGTTAAAATTGGTTTTGCAAATATATCTTAGTCAACTTTTGTTAACACTTCTGGGATATGCAGCCGAAAGTCAGATGATCCTAAAACCATACTAGATGATCCATTTGCCTTATGTACAGTGTACATTGTACACGTTGCTTCTTACTAAAATTGTCCATCAGCCGATTATGCTGTCGATCAGATCAACTCCTCCCATTTGGTAAAAGATATAAAAAAATTGTATGGGCTCCGAAAGCTCCATTAGTTCGGGAAGCATGCCAGTTCTTGCGGACAAATGCAGTTGTTTCTCATTCATATTCAAACTGCCTTTCTCCATGGCAAATATGTCTTTTTAGGACGCTTTTGCTTGAATCACTGGGTTGTTCAGCTCGATCTTCGATGTCCTCGACATCTGTGATAACAAGATGTTCTTCATCTGGATAAAAATCGCCATCGTAATCAGCAAAAAAGTCGAGGTCATCCTAGCTATCCACATTGTCAAAAATTCTAGTGATAACATTATCCCTGAGTAAAAAGTGTCGTTGCATGTTTATTTGTGGTGCCCATAGAAGAACATAATGCACAAATGGCAAACCAAGAACTATACCGACACTAACACATAACAAATAAGCACAAATCACATGTATGTTGCAGTTTTACATCAAATAATCGACTGCACAACTTAACTCTCAAAAGCTGTTTGATGTATATCGGCAACATAGAGATTCTCACAATTTACACATAGTACACATCATGAATCATCAAAACTTGACTGCACATGCACTATAGGTATAATACCTATTGTATTGAGAGTTTTGTCATAAAAAAAATATTTTATTTCTGATAACAATTTGCAAAACAAAATTAGGATCGGAGGCCACTTCCTCACTTCACAAAATTGGCTGGAAAAGTCAAAATATGTTGTCCAAAGCGCATGGGATAGGCTCCACAAAAAGTTAAAAATGTATATTTAAGCTTCATGAAAAATTAACACTTGTCACTTAATAGTTGGATGCAAACGGTATGTTGCAGATATGCATCACGGCCATATAAAGGGTGAAGCACAGTACTCATCAGATTGCGTAGAAACAGACTGACGAGCAGACAAAGTTTAATCGACTTAGCACGTCTTCCTGATCAAAAGTATATACTAATATATAGTTTATAAGGTCGGAAATGATATGCGTTGCAAGCTTCTGCTCAAAATTATGATACACTTTTCATGTGCATAACAAATTGGCTCGCTGTAGTCGACTACAAAATACCCTGTTAGTTTTTAGTTTATTTTTTGTCGAATCTATACACACCTTCAGTCATAGACACAAACCCACGAGCGTGCTCACGCACAATCTTACTGCCGTAATCCTCGCTTCTACAGGCACAATTGTTCGCTTATTTGTCCGATTTTATTGTAATTTTCAGAATATATTGATATTGGGTTTACTTGATGTATATGAAATCACGAAGCTCTAAATTGAATTTTGTGGTTTTTCCTCCTTTGTGGGGAGGGGGGAGTTTTCAAAATCTGAAACAAACTTGATTTGCGTATGGTATAGACCTACATTCTTGCAAAAATGTGTGATCTTATCTCTTATAGTCTCCGAGATTGACGTGTTCATACAGACAGACGAACGGACCGACGGACATGGCTATATCGCTTCGGCTGTTGATGCTTATCAAGAATATATATTCCTTATAGGGCCGAAATTGTTTCCTTCTCCCTGTTACATACTTTCGCACAACTTCATGATCCCCCTTTTCGCATTTTTAATGGGAACAGGGTATAAAAAGTACGGTCCAAAGATGCCTCAGCCCATAATCCACACCAAACAGTGCATTGTTCTTGCAATGATTCGGTCTGCTCTTCACACCAAATACGGCTATTTTTGTTTGTTCACGTATCCATTCAAGCCTTTGACTGACTAAGCAGTTAATTCGGTTTAGCTTGAAATTTATCCGATGCCTGTCCTAGCTAAATGAGCTGAACAATGGATGCAAAAAACCAAACAAAACCGATTAAGGCAATTTGAGCCATCCTAACAACTAAAACATTGCCCCAGAAGTCGTCCACATCCAATCCAAACACTCCTGCATTTTCACTTTGATTAGATAAATCCATTTAAATATAAAAAAATCACACAATGTAATATTACTGTAGGGTCGTTGAACAGTCACACTGTACTCTTTAGCAGACCCCCAGCGGAATGAGCTGTTTTCTTAGCTAGCTCTTTGGGGAAGTATTGGTCCTGGCATATCGTGTCCAATATATCAAGATTCTTAAGATAATAGCAGAGGCTTTATAACTAAGACCAAAAATCGAGCTCGCTAAATACATAACTCTTGATTCCAAGTCTTTTATTCGGACATTCATCTCTCATTTCACCCACCTTATGAACAACTCAACTCTAAGGGACCCACAGAGGAATCGAATTGAAATTTCCCCACCTGTTCTAAATGAATATCTCCTTTGACAGATAATACTATAACAAATGGCCACAATAGATGGAAGACCAACGCAATATGGGATATCACTTAAGCAATTACGCGAGCTCATGGAGGTTCGGGGCCGGGAGGGTGTTGCCAAAATCGGCGAATTCGGTGGTATTCATGAGCTATGCAAGAAACTGTACACATCTCCCAATGAAGGTGAGTTCACGGCCATTTGCCGCCTGGCAACTCAGGAAGACAACTTATTTTTATCTATTCTTCTGCAGGCCTGAGTGGGTCGAAAGCTGATGAAGAGCACAGACGAGAGACATTCGGATCGAATGTAATACCACCGAAGCCACCAAAAACCTTTCTCACCCTAGTCTGGGAAGCCCTTCAAGATGTCACGCTGATAATTTTAGAGGTAGCTGCTTTAGTATCACTTGGTCTATCATTTTACAAACCCGCCGACGAGGATGCGCGTAAGTGTGGAGTTTTTATCCCCAAAACAATAGTTATGCACTCTATTTTTTTGCGCAGCTTTATTGCAAGAGGAGGAGGAACACCATGGGTGGATCGAGGGTTTGGCCATATTAATCTCCGTTATTGTGGTGGTGATAGTAACAGCCTTTAATGACTACTCAAAGGAAAGGCAATTCCGAGGTTTACAAAACCGCATCGAGGGCGAGCACAAATTTTCCGTTATTCGCGGCGGCGAAGTTTGCCAAATCTCAGTTGGTGATATTCTCGTGGGTGACATTGCGCAGATCAAGTATGGCGACCTTTTGCCAGCCGACGGCTGTCTTATCCAGAGCAATGACCTGAAGGTAGGTGCTGCACGCATGATACTGACTGGATTAGACTAATTGTATTGCGACTTCCCCCCCTAAGGTTGATGAGTCCTCGCTAACTGGCGAGTCTGATCATGTCAAGAAGGGCCCAGATGTCGATCCTATGGTACTGTCCGGCACGCATGTCATGGAGGGTAGCGGCAAAATGATTGTTACGGCCGTAGGCGTTAACTCGCAGGCGGGCATTATCTTCACGCTGCTTGGCGCCGCCGTTGATGAGCAGGAGGCTGAAATTAAAAAGATGAAGAAGGGTAGGTACACATCTAGACCAGAGGAAATACGTTTCCAAAAGCTACAAGTGATCGTTAAAAAACTAGGAACCCAATTGGTGTGTTTTCAATGCAGGCGCGAGCTTCTTTCGCATTTTTGATAGTTCTAAATGAAGTCGTGACAATTTTCCCAGTTTTGTTCATTAACATTAATGTTATATTTGCGCCATTCTTTTAACGAATTTCCTAACCTCTTTAGGTCGAAAGGGCAGTCGTACCGGCCCTAAATCCTAGTCATATTTTAAGAAAGCAATGTTAAAGTACATCACCCGAAATAAAATTTGTTATTTTGTTAATACTTTAAGTGCCCAAATCTTTAGCAACTATATCTAACACCAACTTTGTCCAAAAAATTCCCAATTGGTCCAAAGCTGCCGATCCAACATTGATTTGTGTTATTTTTGCAAAGTAGCGACCATGACACAAATAATAGATTATAGTAGCAAAGTGTGAGCACAAATCACTTCTTTATATATAAAAATCAGAACTTAATAATCGTTTTCGAAATCTATTTTCTTCTCTCATAAGCATATTTTTATTTTTCCCCTTGTCCATAATATTATTGTATAGTTTATTGGTGGAAATCTAGTATTTTATGTTTTCCAGTCGTTTCCGACATATTATTCGCGTGTAGCATAAAGAAGACTGCAAAATATTAGTTTGATAGCTTTTTAACTGATAGACTAGTTTGCGTAGAAACAGATAGACAGCTGGACGGACAAAGCTCAATCGACGCAGTTCGTCACCCTGATCAAGAATAAGTATAGTTTTTTGAGCGAAAATGAATATTTCTATGCGTTGCAAACTTATATAAAAAAATATCGATCAATAAATTTCTGAGAACATGACATCATTCAACATCATCAAAATTATTAAGGACGAAGAAAAAAAAAGTATTTTATTATTAATAGCGAAGCGGTCAGTGATTTCTCAAAGCTTAGGCAATAAAAATATATGTTACATTCGGTTGTACTTTAACAATGCTCTCAATTGGGTATCGGTACGCCTTCTGAACCCAGTAATGCTCTTCGAAATGAGCGATAGTAGTGCTCTTGCACGAAATTGTATTGAGTTTACCCTTGTATTCAATGTATTGCTTATAAATAATCTATATTATGTATTTATTTATGATTTTGATTTTTTTCATATTCCAATTGTCATACGCGAATTGCATGATGTGAATTGATTGATCCATCATTGAACTCCTTCATCTACCTCAACCAACCAACCAATCAACCAACCAACCAACCAACCAACCAATCAACCAACCAACCAACCAACCAAACCAAAACCACTACCAACCACTATCAAACACCAACAAAATCAACAAATCGAAATCCTATTGAAATTTTGACTGTACCTCATGGGATCTTGTAATTGAACCACACGACTGGTCCTTTTTAATGTTCAGAAGCTAAAAAGGCTAGCAAGCAAAAGAGCAAGAGTCTGACAGGTGAATTACTCAGAGCTGTTTTCTCTGTGTGTGGTTAAAATTTATGAGCCGGATAAAAAAATTTCCAAAGAAAAGATATCGGCCTGATAAATTTTGAAGCAGACATTGTGCAATCGGCCTGATTTACTTAAATTTTAGTCTACATCCGATACAAGAGTCCAGTCCTGTCCAGTCCGTTACTATTTCCTTCAATGTCGAGTAAATTTTCGGTTTATAGACTAGTAGACATTCCCACATTATATAGCCTAACTGAGAAATGACTTCATTGTGACTGATTTGCGGACCATACAGGTGAGAACGATGGTCGCACCCCAATGAAATCGACTCCCCATGCCCAGCCAGCGCCGCCTGCGACACGAGGTGCCAGCGGTGAAGCCATCAAGTCAGAGTCAGATGGCAATCATGTGCAGCAGACAACTTCGTCGACACCGGCCGCGGAAACTGGACACAAGAAGGAGAAGTCTGTGCTACAAGCGAAGCTGACCAAACTAGCCATACAAATCGGCTATGCCGGCTCTACTATAGCAGTGCTGACAGTCATTATTTTGATCATACAGTTCTGTATCAAGACTTTTGTGATTGACGAGAAGCCATGGAAAAACACCTATGCTAATAATCTGGTTAAGCACTTGATTATTGGTGTAACAGTATTAGTGGTGGCGGTGCCTGAGGGACTGCCACTGGCCGTAACACTATCACTTGCCTACTCTGTGAAGGTGAGTGGGTCAAGCCGAAGGATCCTGTTGAAATTTTGTATATAATTCCTGTCTTTGTGCCATAGAAAATGATGAAGGATAACAATTTGGTTCGCCATTTGGATGCCTGCGAAACGATGGGTAATGCCACTGCCATTTGCTCTGATAAGACTGGTACCCTAACAACCAATAGGATGACCGTGGTGCAATCCTACATATGCGAAAAACTGTGCAAGGTGCTGCCCACGCTTAACGATATACCGCAGCAGGTCGGCAACCTTATCACCATGGGTATATCGGTCAACTCGGCCTATACCTCGAACATAATGGTGAGTGCATTAAGTACATATGCCAACTCAGCCCACGCTCACATTTCTTCTTCTCTAGCCTGGCCAAAACCCCGGCGATTTGCCCCTCCAAGTGGGTAATAAAACGGAATGCTCCCTACTAGGCTTTGTTCAGGGACTGGGAGTCAAGTATCAGTCGATTCGCGATGAGATTCCAGAGGATAAGTTCACACGCGTCTACACGTTTAACTCGGTGCGCAAGAGCATGGGCACGGTGATACCCAGACCAAATGGCGGCTTTCGCTTGTATACCAAGGGAGCTTCCGAAATCATTATGAAAAAGTTAGTTAAACATATCAACTATGTATTGTTTCAAATCACTTTCCGTTTGCCCCTGGTAGGTGTGCCTTTATATACGGCCATGAGGGAAACTTGGAGAAGTTCACAAGGGATATGCAAGAGCGACTGATACGGGAAGTAATTGAGCCTATGGCCTGTGATGGCCTGCGTACCATTTCTGTAGCTTATCGCGACTTTGTGCCTGGCAAGGCGGCCATCAACGAGGTCCACATCGATGGCGAGCCCAATTGGGATGACGAAGAAAACATCATGTCTAATCTTACCTGTCTCTGTGTAGTGGGCATTGAGGATCCAGTGCGACCCGAGGTGCCCGATGCCATTCGGAAGTGCCAGCGGGCCGGCATTACGGTGCGCATGGTCACCGGCGACAACATTAATACGGCCCGTTCAATTGCAAGCAAGTGCGGTATACTGCGACCCAATGACGATTTCTTGATTTTGGAGGGCAAAGAGTTCAACCGCCGCATAAGGGATAGCAATGGCGACGTGAGTAGCCAGCTGAATTGTCATTTCGCCTTACCTCTATATGTACTTTCGTTTGCTCACAGGTTCAGCAGCATCTGCTCGACAAAGTGTGGCCTAAATTGCGAGTGCTAGCTCGATCTTCCCCGACAGATAAGTATACTCTTGTCAAAGGTAAGTGGTAACTCCGAACTGCCCACTGATTGATTAACTGACCAATTGACCATTGCAGGTATCATAGACAGTGCTGTGAGCGAGAACCGTGAAGTGGTCGCCGTCACCGGCGACGGTACCAACGATGGTCCAGCTCTTAAAAAAGCCGATGTTGGCTTTGCCATGGGCATTGCTGGCACCGATGTGGCCAAGGAGGCCTCCGACATCATTCTGACCGACGACAACTTCAGCAGCATTGTTAAGGCCGTGATGTGGGGTCGTAACGTTTACGATTCGATTGCAAAGTTCTTGCAGTTTCAGTTGACCGTCAATGTAGTGGCCGTCATTGTTGCATTTATCGGTGCTTGCGCCATCCAGGACTCGCCGCTCAAGGTACAAGTGGGAGTCATCTTCTTTATACACTCATTAATCGATTACCTTACCGTAGGCGGTGCAAATGTTGTGGGTTAACCTTATTATGGACACCCTGGCTTCGCTCGCTTTGGCGACGGAGCTGCCGACCCCAGATCTATTACTTCGCAAGCCCTATGGGCGCACAAAGCCGCTTATTTCGCGCACAATGATGAAAAACATTTTGGGCCAGGCTCTATACCAGTTGGTAATCATATTTGGACTGCTTTTCGTCGGTATGCAACAGCTACTCGAAAACAACCTTGTCGACTCTAGCTTATTTATTCACTTTCATCCCTTCACAGGCGACTTAATTCTAGATATTGAGTCGGGTCGCGGGCAAGAGCTCAATGCGGGCCCCACGCAGCACTTTACCATCATTTTCAACACTTTTGTCATGATGACACTGTTCAATGAGATTAACGCCCGTAAAATTCATGGTCAGCGTAACGTAATCGAGGGACTCCTGACCAATCCTATCTTCTACACCATCTGGATCTTTACGATGATTTCTCAGGTTTGTGGGGTCCAAGTTTGCTGTCCCCTGTGCGTCTACTCAACTGTTTACACTTTGTTTCAGATCCTGATTATTCAGTACGGTAAAATGGCCTTTTCCACGAGAGCTCTGTCGCTCGACCAATGGCTCTGGTGTATATTCTTTGGCATCGGTACACTTGTCTGGGGACAGCTAATCACTTCAGTGCCTACAAGATCATTGCCTAAAATATTATCGTGAGTAAATTGATTCTTCTTATATCTCCGCTTACACAACAAAAGCACACACACGCTGCCAAATGGACCTATGCAATGAAAGCCCAAATTGTAGAATGTATGTTTAGACTATATCCCAGGTTACTGTAAGCCAAAGCCCGATACCAATTCCCAATTGCCATTTTGATATGTTCCCTATCTATAGAAATATAAATATAAGATAACTAGACTTATGTATGTATTTTAAAGCAGTATTTTAGATGGTACACAATAAATTTGTACATCAGTTATGCATGTATGAAATATGTATTTTATATATAGTTATTAAATCGGATCTGAACTTCATTATAGTTTCACCCCTGCTAAAGTGTATAAATAAGTGTAAGTAATGCCACCGGAAATACTAGAAAATAAAACCCCATTATTGATAGGACATGGTTAGTTGTTTAACACAAAGTCGAATCGATAAATCATTTATTTATAGTTGTATATAAGATAATCGTATTTATTCTATGTTTAATTAATGTATGTAAAATAGGATAAGTTAATCCTATTTGTTCCTATTTATTTAATTGTATAATTTGTGAGTTCCACTGACAGTTTATTAAGCGCTAACTCGACTGACCAAAACAGACTCCCTTGCTCTGCTGACTGAACCCGAACCAATATGTATATATGTTTTATAGACCATAGATATTCTGCCAATAGAATAATCAAGATCCGGAATATGACTGCATCTGTATTTACCCATAAGTATTGTGCTATGATAATTGTACAAAGATTTTTGTATTGTTCAACACACCCACACATATGCCTAACACCACACACATTTGATTCCGAATCGCTGGATAAATATATAATGCACTTTAATATTTTCAGATGGGGTCGCGGTCATCCTGAGGAATATACTGATGCCATGAACTTGGGCGAGGAGCGCTTTGACTCCATTGACTCCGATAAGAAACCGAGAGCAGGACAAATTTTGTGGATCCGCGGCCTAACCCGCTTGCAAACTCAAGTAAGTGTCTCGTTCAAGGAGACTTCACTATTCAGTCGCAGCTGTTAAGTCGCAACTGTTTAGTCGCAGCTGCTCAGTCGCGGAGTGAAGTCTTTTTGATTTCGGTTACCAATCGAATCTCAATTCTGTGTAGTTGTGTCTATTTTTGTTTCATATTTATGATTATTTCAGTTTGGTTTTATACTTGATTTTGTATTCTCATACATTGCTCCTTACCTTTAATTTGATGATCATCCATGTAACACAGACATACCTATTGCTGCCTACATGGGTGGCATACTATTTTGGATCAGCCAGCGGCAGCCAATTTCCTATTGTGTTTGGTTAATTATTTAAGTTATTTGTTCGATTTGTTCGTCGAGGTTTCCATTGAGAATAGGCAGGATATGTAAGCTTAATTTTACCTTGGTTTCAGTTCATCTATGGTTTCGTTTTTTTGTGGTGGTACCATACCGATTCCAAATCACATTCGTGGGCGTGGCAGTTATGTTGAAAACTAAAGCATAATTCACGTTTACACGTTTACATACATACATATACGCAGCCTTGTATATACATCTCAATTCCATGATAGCGGACGATAAACACAGCATTCGGCATGCCGAAGATCTAGTATGAGCAGCAGTTTCTGAAGGCGGCTATGTATGTATGTGGACATTTGATCAGGGATAGTCCTCAAGTAGCTCAACTTTCGTTTGCCTATTGTACCTACCTGTTTCTACCTGTACTCTGTAGTTCGAAATGTTATTAACGTTTTTAGTAGAGAAATTTGATTGGTTTTCTGCTCTCTCTTTATCTACCTGTTTATGCGCTCTGTCTCTCTCTCTCTCTCTCTCTATGTCTATCTCTTGATCCTTTGCTAAGACTTCTTTAAGACGCCACTGTGAACTGTGCGTAAATGTTCACTGTACCTAATAGCTCGATTCACCTAGGAGTGTTCCAATTTAGATATCGGGATGAGCCACCTCCCGCACACATCTGATACATACACACACAATTGCGCTCGGGTAGTGACAATTACGTTACAGTGTGACAGATACCTCGATACCACCCGTCCTTTCCACTAACACTTGCACACCCAATGACTGAGAGTTTCCAGTGAGCGGCATTTGTGAACTCTACTTTACTTTTCCATAACTCCCACGATATTTTGCGCAACTCTCTAAATTATTTGTTCAATATTTTCGCCTAGGTTTTTATGAGTTGTTTTAGTTTGTATGTTTTGTACCGTTACCTTTCCGTTATGGTTTGCGTTACTTTCCTTGGTCACTGCATGCCATGACCATTCTTCTACCATCTACTTATTAATGCTATAAACACGATCTCTATTAACACACACACACACACCACACATACTTAACAATTTGACAGGCTCTGGGTCTCGGCACAGCGAAGCCTGCTATACTCTTGGAGTATATAACATGACCGCCACCTTCATTAAATCTAAATTCCATTTAATTCATGCAAATACCTTTTCAAAATAATATAAAAAATTGATAATATTCATTTCATATTTTTCGCCCTTCTAAAATGCTTTTAACCAATCCCGATCGATCGATTAATTGAACCGTAACATGAATGCGCAAATGCAAATATAACTGAATAATCAAATACATATACATACCATATGACCAATCAAAATGAACAATCCAAAAACCAATTGATATAATTGAAATTCGCGCGAAAACTCAACTTACGTCCAGATTTCAGTACCGGTAAGAATTGTCTATATGATTTTCATTTTATTGGCCACTAGACAGTGTTTTTCTTATTTGTGCGACTTCTCCCGCTCCCGTTCCCGCTCCTGTCCTCCCTCCAGTTCCTGTCTCCGAACCCACAGCCGTGACATGACGTGACATTGGATGCTTTTCACTTGGTTTTCTAATTTCGTTCTGTCGAATAGTAGCTTCGATTTTCATAACCAACCAATGCTTTCCCAGACGTGCAAAAACAGTGAGCCTAACTACAGCTGCAAAAAGAAAAATTAGCACCATCCTCATAAGTTGAGAAATTTATAAAAAAAAAAAAATACCCTTTCAGAAGTAGAACTCTTTACGAACTTAAAAAAGGAAAAAGAGAGCATAGCTAGGAAAATACTATTAACAAGGAAAATACTATCACCGCTTTTCAAATATGCACTGCAAAGTAATAAAGTTCACTACCTAAATAAAATTTTCTATAAAGCTAAAATTATTCAATTCTAATATTCAGGTTCGTCTTGGCATTAAGTGTAGTGAATACATCGATAGTGGGCACTATCGATAGATTGATCACTGATGGTGCTATCGATTCGAAATTCGAATAACCCAGATTTACATCGGAGGTATTCTTCTGAAAGGACATAACTTTAGCTTTAGACACAGTTTAGCTTTAGAGTATAGCCTACCCAAAAAGAGCCTTTTGCTTAGTTGGATCATTCAAATTGAAACAACTCTCGTATGGATCGTTTGATTGATTATAACCTTGGCGATTGTGATCGCGACAAGACGAATCTATATATTATAGTTGGTTTATGAAGTGATAGAAGTCAAAATAGCTTAAAATCTAAACTAACAGGTGTTGTCAATGGATTGATAGATGTAACTCGAACTAACTACAGATCCAAAACCAATAATTTCATATTCTCTTTATACCCTGTTCAAGAGCTGTAACGGATCTGGAGGTAATCTCCAGTCTTTAATTACTTTTCATTGCAATAATCACGATTGTTCTGAAATGGAAACATTAAATTCTGAATTCGATTTGATTTAGTAGTCGTGAACTTGTAACTTGGAACTACGGTTTTTCAATGAATATTTAAAATTGTAATTACTTTTATAATTAGGAGGCAGGAGGAAGCGGAACCGACCTTGTAAAGAAGGGGTTACCCGTGCAGTGTTCTCTTCAGGTGCATGTGTTGTTGTTTCGCACAAAGCGATTGCCAAGCGTTTGGGACTCACGCAAAATGAAATTGCAACAAAAACTTCGCATGTGTCTCTTCTCTTTCTCTTCTATGCCTCTTGCGAATTTAAATACAATTCGTATGCTCGCTGTCTGATACGTTTCTCTTTCGTTTTCTTGTGCTTGTTGCTTCTAAAATTTTGTTATTATTTGTGTAAGTGAGTGCGCCATCATTAGGCCCTGCAATAAAAAAAATCGCACACTCACTTCAAAAAACTCAAACACGTTTTTTGAAATAATGATGCAGAAAAATCCCCTATATCGTGTTCTATATTGGGTAAAATGTTGAAATTTCTATCTTTTATAGTCTCCGTAAGAGTCGAGAGAACGTCGGTATATTATTTTAAAGGTACATTTTCATGTTCCAGCAAAACTGACATATCTCAGCTATAATACGGACGATATTATGCAAAGATCCTTCAGATTTGTCTTAAGACATCATATTTTCTAGCTACTGTAATAAGCACTTTAAATATAAATTATTTTACTAGATTAACTAAAACCCACAAGATCGCTAGGTAAAATCGGGGATGATGGTATTTCCAACAATACTTGGCATCCAAACATCGATTTTCGAATTGGACCTCGTGCCCAGAACGCTCACACACTACCCGCCGTACCACACCTGGCCACCAGTTCCCAAAATACTCTTTTATTTTTGGAGAATCCAATTTCGATGTTTCTTTCAATGTTGCCAACTGTCAATGCCCAAAAATGGCAATATCGACTATTAAATATATATAAAATGCCAAAGATAAATATAAAATAGCCATATAGGATAGCTAAGATAGGTCATGCTTAAATACGGATAATTCGAGAGTGTGGTGCTGGTCAAAGACACGAATGGGATCCTTCTGTAACATCTTATTAGGACTTATAATCTAGTATCTAGTATATTATAATCTACTAATGATTTAGTATTCGTTGTTGACTTACATCATGAACAATTAACTTTGAGTACATAGTTTAACTCTAGGATGTTCCTCCAGGCATCTTGAATTTTGTTCTTCTGCAAATTTTCGATCATTTTTAACGACTGTCCGTATCAAACGCAGCATCAGTCCTGTTCCTGTGCTCAAGTTTAATCAACTGATTAGGTAGCCGAATCAAACGTTTTTATTATTCGGCTTTCCACTTCAAAATGGCATCCATCTTCTTCATTCTTGACCAAATGTTCAATCGAATGTTTTCACTCAATCGATACGATTTTTTCAGCAGATGCAAGTTTAATCGACTTGCTCGCCCATACCAAATTAATGATATGAGCTTTATGTCCATGGCTGTATTTATGTTAAGATAGGTTAGCTGCATAAAGCTAATGGAAGTTTTTGATTTTAGTTCTCTGTGCATATATCATTTTGCGAATAGTTTTTCAAACCATATTATTCGCCACAAAAATATCAAATGGAATATGTTGAATATTCTTAGGCCTCTTTGACTGTAGTCTTCCCCCCGTACAGGGGAATGCTTAAGCTTCCTTCAACAATTATTAGACTTCAGTTTATCCAAGATATGTATGGCATACGTAAGGACAGCAGAGGCTGCATATCAAATTGATTGGTTTTTAGATCAATAAGAAAAAGGTCCTCATAGTGGTGCTAGGTTTTCTTTTCTAGCAACTGTATATGGTGAACTCGCGTCTGTATGTGCATACATACATACCTAATTATAGAGTTCGTTGTGTTTTTCTTTTCTTTTGTTTGTTCAAATTTGTTTGTGTTCCTGTTATTGTACCACATAAGTTGTGAAAACTGTAAATACATGCTACCTACCTAACCCACCACCTACCTTTCGTTTCTAAGCTTCCTAAGTATTTCCAAATCACTTGGCAATTGTGTATCTCTAGTGTGTGTTTTTGTTCGCTGAAGTAACGCTGTGTGTGTGTGTGTGTGTGTGCGAGTGTGTGTGTGTTAACAACTTATCTACACCAAATATATCGAAAAGAAAACCCAAGGATTTATTCTTAACATAAACAAACACACCGTGTACACATGACCGCAAGCCACAGTGGACCGTTATTGCAGGACAGCGTGCAGGCGTGAAGGAGGTTGGGTTATCTGTATAGCTATTTCAGGGGCCTCCCCTTTCAAATACCTTGACACAAGGTGCGAATGTACATATTTTGTGCGATTCACCTTTTCCCCATGTCCGAACTGTGTGCGTTATGTTGCTGTTGCTGTTCCTGCTCCTGTTCCTGGGGGATAGTTCGGGCACCGACCATCGAAATGTACAGTAATCGACTTTAATTTGCTTCGCTCATATCCAAATTGCATAATCATTCAGTTAATTGATTACTTTCGGTTTCCTTTTTGTTTTGATTGGTTTCCCGTTTTCTTGATTTGTTGGCCTACAATTATTAAGCTTTCAATTGAACCTAATTTGTTTCCAAAGTAATTATCGAATATTTGTTGTTAATTTCTGTAATTTTAAAGCCGGCGGAACCAATACGAGAGACTGAAGTGTAATTGCAATAAAAAGCCACAGAAGTTCTACATAAATGTTATAATCCAACTAACCGGCAGTTTCCTCTATCTTACACACACACGCCCACACCCACAGACTCAAATAGACAAGTTAAGTGAAAGCTGATACAGCTCAGTCCGCATACGGAGCAGCTGAAGAATTTTAGTGAATGCTATAGCCGTAGACTAGTATGTACTTAGTTAGGATCCAGTGAAAAGATGTCTGCCAACACACGGTCAATAAACCAGAAACACACGAATTGCCGAATCGTAGGCGATTACTGCTAATGTTGTTATATAGTTTGTAGAAAATCATTAGGGAGTACAAACATCAGCACGCATGTATGTATGGAAGTACATGTGCATCAGACATGGTTAGGCATTTATAGTCGGTCGGTCCACTTGCCATTGATCACTCAGTCCCAACATCTGGTAAATACCGAGTGAACTTGATGGAACGTTGGCCAAACAAACAACAGAATCATCCTCCTACTACAACAACATCAACAACAACAAACAACATCAACAACAAGAACAACGTCCTAGGTCTTCTGCTACGCTCCACGATCCACATTGTGTATGTTACGTACTCTATCTCTCTATCACTCTCTCTGCCTATTTCTTCTACTACTACTACTACTACTACTACTACTACTACCAACTACAACACAAGTCAGCTAGCATATCGAAAAGTACGTAAATTATATATGTTAAATTCCTCCCTGCCCCTGCCCCCTAAACCAGTAAGAACGAAATAAATATTAAAAAAATGTGAACACAAGTCCACAGATTAGTTAGATCGTCCCGTCCCGCCCTGCCCAAAGTTAGACACGAGAGTTAGTCACGAGAGTGGCTAAGTCAATGATTGTAGTGCTAACAAAAGATCCCATGCTTATATTCCGGCCAGAAATGTGTTCTTCCGGCTTGACCGCCGCCTAAGGTTTATTTGTGAAGAAAAGATGTGGGAAAAGTGAGGGGGGGGGGTTGGGAGATGGGATTTTGGACCAAAATAATTTTTGAACACCGTTTCGTCTGCTATATTTTTGTTGCGTATCCAAAATATGTTTATAAACACAAAGGAAATGGAATATAATTTAAAATGGATTCTTTGTGGTTTTTTTCCGTTAAAAATTTCCACTTGGGGATTATTAACTCATTTTTTTCATTAAAATCAGAAATGACTCTACATTTTTTATTTAAATGTGATGTAACCGTAATTTTTCAACTATTGATTTCGATTTGTTTTATTAAAAATTAAAAAAAAAAATATTTCCTAATTTTTTTTTATAAATTGAAAAAAAAAAAAAAACGAGAAATCTAAGCTAGTTTCGTCTGTGCCAGAGTTTTTATACCCTCGCAAGTGCTCGCTTAAATATTTTCAAAAATAATTTTTTCCCTCAGCGACCCATTTTCCGACCGATCGTTCGTATGGGAGCCATAAGATATAGTCATCCGATCCGGTCGGTTCCGACATATTAGTAGCATGTAGCAAAAAGAAGACTGCAAAATTTCATCTCGATAGCTTCAAAATTGAGGGACAGAAGGACGGACGGACAAAGCTCAAACGACTTAGCTCGACACCCTAATCAAGAATATATATATAGTTTATAGGGTCGGAAATGAATATTTCTATACGTTGCCACCAAAATTTCCCAGCAAACCGGTAATATCTAAACCCTAGAAAAGGGTTATATAATTTTGCCGAGAAGTTTACAAAGCATAGAAATATTAATTTTCGACCCTATAAACCATTTAAATTCTTGATCAGGGTGACGATCTGAGTCTGAAAAGGGTACTATAATTTTGCCGAGAAGTTTACAAAGCATAGAAATATTAATTTTCGACCCTATAAACCATTTAAATTCTTGATCAGGTTGACCATCTGAGTCGATTGAGCTTAATATAGACATGTGCTTATGTAATACCAAATGAAAGGAATTGAAACATTTTCTTATATTATACCAAATAAACAGAGTTAAAAAAATGTTGCATACTTATCTGAGCCGCATGAGGTTATTATTATTATTATTTGCACGACTTTAGTATACCGTTTTTACTCTACGACTAACGGGTATAAAAATTATTAAATTGAGTACTTAACTGAAGTATGGGGATCCACTTTGTAATAGGAAGGATATAGGATATAGTGAAGAACCAGCTGCTTCTTTTCCTTTTTGTAGTGCTTTGAAAACTAGATTCTAGGCTCATAAAAGATTTTTTAGGAAATCTTCGCCATATTTTACAAGATCTTTCACAGATTATATCAGGGGTTTCCTCGCTATATACGCTTCAGGCGCATATGTTGTGGTTTCGCGCCTAGCGATTTCCGAGTGTATACTGATCGCGTATAAAGTTGCAGCAACAAATTCGTATGTGTCTGTCCAGTCCCTCTGTCCTAAGCCCCTTGCGAAATTGAAGGCAGCAGCAATAAGTGCAGACAGGAAACCAAGTTCGAAGCGCTCCAAGTTATGTGTCAGAAAAAAGCCGAGTTTAAGAGTGATTTTGGAGCAGGTACATCATTTTTAGGGAGTTCGGCTCATAATAAGCACTTGTTTCGGTGCAATTTCATTCCTTAGACTCCCAAAACCTCCCAAAGCACTTTTTGCAATTAAATCTCCACTTCAATATACCGAGTGCCTCAAAGTGTGTTATGTTATGTTTTTTAAAGAGTTTTTTATATGCGCTATTAGGAGGGTGCGAGCACTTTGATATGTGTCAGAAAAACTCAGACTCAGCCTTCCATACTGGGGTTGATTCTTCTTCTAATAAGCGATTTCACATCGACACCCAATGCTTCCGCCGTCGACGTTAACATACCTTCAGTTCGGATCAGACCTGAATCATAGCTGAATCATCCCTGAAATGGAAGGGCTGGTACTGAATTCATGGCATTTGAGTTTCAGCCATGAATTTAGCACAGGCATGTCCCACTACGTCATGACTTCTGCTGATTTTAGGCATGATTTCAGGGCTGAACTCATGGGCGAGTTTCATGGGAAGTACTGCAGCATGCCTGAATTCAGGCATGGAATTCAGTTATTCCTACTGCTCAGGTCTGAATCAGCCCTAAAAAATTCAGTGAGTGAATTTGAGTCGTAGAACTGCAGGGTAAGGACATAATTGATGAAACATAAAGAAAAAGTGAAGAGGTTACAAAATAGTGATTAATATTGTATCATCCTCTTCATACGTGGTAGAAAATTGTTTAAAAATAACAACAACAAAAATAAAGCTGCTGAAGCTGGTGTATAAATTTTATGAACCCAGACCCTAACTTACCCCCCTTTTTTTCCATACCTTCCACATATTCAAAGTTGAGATTAAAACAAACACAAATTCAACTGCATATGCGTTATGGGAGTCGATGGGCAAGCGATAAGAGTTTGCAACCAGTGCTTCCATTTTTGCAGTTTCCCCAAACATGAACCCCTGCACTTCTTTTTCTTGAATGGGATGGGTCAAGCTGTGGCTCATATTTTCCTTGCATGCATGTACATAGACCAATTAGAGTTCTTTTGTTGGACGCCTTCCAGCCGCGTGTACGTCTGTGCGGACCCGAGACCCCATTGGTAAGAGTAAGCTTGGGCTAAGGGCTACATTTTATTTTGGTTTCTTATCTCTCTCTATATTCTTTCACACTTCCTGAGCAGCCCGTCTCCAATTTATAGTATTGTGTGTGTGTGCACCTAACATTAGAGCACTTGTTACTGTTTTGTTGTAAGCCAATTTTCGGGTAAGTAAGCAACTGTACTCCTGACCGTTATCCGTTATCCTAACTGCATCCAAGTGCCCAATGCCGGGCTGCCACCGAAGTGGCCACCTTTTTTGCCGTAACCATATGCAAATATCCTGATGTGAAATTTCCTTCGGCTTGCTCTTTGTAATGCAAAAGTTGCCCCAATGATAACACTGAAGTCTGGTGCATAACTCCAGCGTCGCGGCATTTCTTGAGTTTCGTGGGTTGTTAGAGTGGGGAGAGACAAAATATCCGAAACAAAAAAATTATTTATAAATTATTCATAGTAGCTTCGGGTCAAGCCCGACTATAACATACTCTGTACCTCCCAAAATATTTATATAGTTATCACACAGATATTTCAAAAATATCTTTTAAAATATCGATTATATCGATATATTCAAAAATAGCAAATCCTAAGATTATATGGGTCATTATGGAAATTGGATGTCATTTGAAGCGTTTGAAAAACTACGCTCCAACTAAAAATAATAAAAAAATATCAAGGCGGCAAACCTTTGAAATTCTAAAGTAGGGTTCGGTCCGGGGGCAATTTCCGTTCTCCGACCGGTTGCATTACTTTTCAAACCTAAGGTTTTGGTTCGAAGCCTGATTCACAAAGTCTTAGATCGTGGAGACATTTCTTGTTAATAAAAAAAGACATGTATTTGATGAGAAGGAAGCATGCAGCTTAAGAAACTATTAAAAACACCAACCAATACCCAATAATAAGTATAATCAAAAAACTTATCCACCTTTACCTGGACTTTTAGCTAGAAGCTAGCCTATACTCTGATTTAGCATAATTACATTATTTTTTGTCCCGTGAAAGGGCCTTTTTCCATGCAGTGGGGATCCATTTCAGGTCCATCAAAAGACCGAAGAACAGAAAAGGGTTCTCCGACCCCGATTGCGGCTCTACAAATATACATTTCGTATCTTATTTGATTTTAACCAAAATAGTTCGAGCCAGTTCATGATTTTTAATTGAAGAACATTTCGTAGAGCTCAAATTTTGAATGCAATTTTTTGAAACACAGCTTTTTAGATAGGTTTCTTACCTTTTGGACATATTACGTAATCAGAATGGTTTATCGTTCGGCAATGGATTATTAAGGATCGGTTGAGTTATGAAGAAGAGTGTTCGCTGCTGCAGTGCAGCATCAAGATGTATGCTTAACACACACTCTCGTTGGTACAGAGTATTATATAGTTGGGCTTTACCGTATGTTTTGAGAAAGTTTAACTTTTGGACTAATTCATACTCGCAGAAAGAAGAAATTAGGTGATTGTTGTCCAATCCGTTAAAATCCAATCCCAAGGCCGATCACAGAACGAGAATAATTGTCTATTCGGCCTTGGTTATGGCTAGTTTTTCTCTCCCGACTTTAACTACCCGTTCATGACGTAAGGCTATGCACCAGTGAGGTCTATTTTATTGTTTGGTTCTTTTAGCAGTAGCGCTTTACTTTGTTTCTTGGCTTGTGTTACTGTCTGATTCTTGCATGTTTCTGGTCAAAATTGAGTTGAGAAAACTTACGCAAAGGAAAGATTGGCTCCACCTTAATGGCATTGGTTAGTCCGCCCAAGTCCGAACCAAAAACCGTACCCAAAACCCAGCATGAATCAAGTGTTCCCTCCCGGGGTGTGCCGGGCTAGACACCGCTGCTTCCGTTAACTACAGTTTGGGCTGTACTGATAGCCTATGCTAAGTTTGTATGTATATGCGCGAGTACTTGATTTGATTGCTTGTTGTTTTGATTGACCTGGTCTACCACTTACACCACAAAACTAACTCGTTTGTATGTGTGTCTGCCGTAACTGTGCCGTACATACGTACTTTACCGAGTGATCCCAATTTATGCTATTCTGCTTATTAGTTCCTTATGTTCTGTTTCTGTTCGTTTGTTGTCTAATTTCGTTTGTTTCAGTTGCGCGTGATTCGTGCTTTCCGCTCGAACTTGGAAGACTTAAGCGAACGGCGCTCCATGCACAGCTTGCATAGCTTACGCAGTCCCCGGACGGGCATGCCAACTGGCGGCGGCAACCATCCGCTGTACAATTTTAACCTGCTGAGCCCCAATTATAGCAGCAAGGCCCAGCAGCAGCAGCAGCCACAGCCGACACAGCCGCCCCAGCTGCCCCCGGACATATCTTACATTGACGAAGATCCGCAGCAGCAACGCACTCCGCACAACGGACGTAACCCCCAACCACCCTCATCTACATCCGCCCCCGGCTTCTCCGATATCGCTTACGGCCTGCAGCAGCAGATTCGTAGTCACAACGAGCATCAGCACAAAAACGGACAGAACGAAACACGAATTTAGGACGGCCCACCATCCCCACCACTTGGACTGACCATGACACATGACACTCTTCCCGAAACGGTGCTACAAGCCGGTATTTGGCTTCGGTTTTTACTTGTTGCCCGCCCGTACTGCTATCGACCCACCCCCGGACTGTATGTAAGCCCACAAACCACCCCATGCTCACACACGAATCAGAGAATCCTCGAGTCTGCTGTATCCCGATAATTATGTACTGTAATTATATACCTAATGTTTACCGCTTAAAAATGTTATTTAAAGCATGCTTTTTATATTATCGTTTAACTCTTGATTTTGTATGAATTAATATTACTATATGTCGTATTCGTATTACTAACTGAACACCAGAGTTGCATCCTTATTTGCCATTGGCCAATTGCCCGGCGCGCGTATGTACGTATGAATATGGATATTGGCGAGAACTGAAATCGATGCTGCGGCAAGTACATACATATTAATACTGAATTCATATTGAACCTTGGGGTGGGCTTTCAAAGTGAAGTAACTGGAATAGTGTGACCCCTGACTCAGACCGTTCGATTTGTCTCAGATCGGCTTATCTCTGGACCTATCTGCCCACTCGCATCACCACACACACACGCGCACCCACACACACACACACACACACACACTCTCTTGCCCAAAGGCGTCGCTAGTCTCTGTAGTTAGTCTTCTATTGCATTTTTCGACAGCGTTTCTAAATCCGGTTTGTTTCATCATTCTTTACCCATTATTTCGCATTCCCCATAGAGCCACATCGAGATCCCACTACCACTTTGTCCCAACTGACCCGTTACCTGCGAACGGATGGTATTCCGCCCTGTGCTATCCTATTCTATTTGTAATTTATTTATAATGTATTTCTATTCGAGTACACCACCCACACATATGTATATACAACTATTACTCAATTCTATGTAGCGCCACACACTCGACTTGACTGAAACTCAAATCCAAATTCAACCTGTATCTGTATTTCTCTTCCCACTTATTGTTTTCTATTTTACTTTCTTTCTCTCTCCAATTTTAAAGGTCATAGGCGGCGAATTGCAAGAACGCTTGATACCGGTCCCATATAGCAAAAGCAACACTGATCAAGCTGTAAGCCCCTCTCCATTTTATATAATTAAATGTACACCAAACGCGAACCAAAAACGATGTAGAACCAAATTCAAAGTTAAGCCTAGTGTCCGTAAGGTGTGAACTATCTATATATTCCCGTATGAACTGGTCCGTTTGTCTGAATCTCACTCTATCTCGACATCTCTTTTCCCCATACTTACAGACATCAGACCCCATAACCCAGCTGCTCGATCGCGTATTGATTAGTTCACCATAAGCTTTGACCGATGCTCAGTGGCTTGTTTTTCCGAGACCTCGTCGCAAAATCTAAATTTAAATAGTTGACTTTGGGGCATAATTAGGATAATAAGGTAAATTGTTGTTGTTATAAAACACAGATTGTTAAAGTTTGAACATTATTTTTGGATGGGAAAAGTCTCTTCAAACGGCGGTCATGTCCATCTCAAAAAGCTCTCAAGCTACTAGAAACTCTCAGCAAACTTTATTTTGTTATCACGCTTATCAGATCGTCGACATGAGTTTGAGTTTTACACGATTGTATGAGTCCCAGTGATTGGAACAGTACACATTTTTCTTACCTTGCCGTGTACTTTAGTAAATGTTTTGCCCCGAAGACAAAAACAATGTCTAGGCAAGGTAAAAGGTATCCAAAACTTCCATTAGCTATGTACAGGTTATAGTTTTAATTAACCTTTCATCGTTAATACAAAAACATTCTACCAAATAATTATCAGGACGTTCCAGAACATTTTCGATCTACAAACTATTGATCTACTACTATTTTTATTTATCGCACCATGAAGTCTGGAATTCTCTTTATTCAAATCTTCCACCTGAGTTAACGTCCAAACGTCTGCGTTCGCGTCAACTTCACAAAAGCCTCTATCTGAGCACAGCGGGAAATGTTCTAAATATTTAATTAATTGGTGTGTTTGATTTGAAATTTTATATAAAACATGCCTTGGCCTAGATAGGTATTAAGCCGATATCGCCAAGTTTTTGCGACTTCTTAAAAGGTAAAACTAGCAATTTGAACATTAAACATCAAAAAATAAATTGAAAAAAAAAACATCCGAAAATGGCGATTTAATTTTTCAAACTTTTAAAATAGATTTGAGTAATTCTTCCAGCAAAGATACCAGCAC
Organism: Lordiphosa andalusiaca; assembly: GCA_035044965.1. Lineage (NCBI taxonomy): Eukaryota > Metazoa > Arthropoda > Insecta > Diptera > Drosophilidae > Lordiphosa > Lordiphosa andalusiaca. The sequence goes on from JAWNNM010003344.1 coordinate 38,222, forward strand.
AAAAGAGAGGATTTTTTTTCGCACTATTTTCGACATTGTCAGTATTAAACGATCCGCCAGAAGATTGGATGACAAAAGAAATTTCGCTGCCTTAAGCGCTGCTTTCTGCTGAGCAGAGACCAGCCAGAAGCCTCCAACACACTCGGTCACACTCGTGCACATGATACAACAATAAAGGTGAGGCGGCGTCAGTGTGAGTTCTCTGCAAAGTACCTTCGCGTTCAGTGTACTGCGCGTACTCTTGAAGCGTAAGCTTTTGGTACTCATTACGCTCTACCAGGCTCGGTAAAGTTTTTGTCGATCTTTGCAACCAAGCTTTGCTCTCGCACGCTGATGGTTTTTGTGGTCATAACAGCTCGGAGCAGATCGTTGACTTCGGCAAACAAGTACTCGCGGTCGAAGCTACTTTACTTGCATCGCATTTAAAGCAAGGGTGAGCGAGTGCTCTCTGATACTGAGCATCAGAGCTCGCTAGCAACTCCAACACTTTCCTAGTGTCGGCAAAAAAACAGTTTGGTTACGGACACAACGAAAAGAGGGAGCGAAAGACACCTTCAGTTTTGTCTTTGCTCAAATCTGTTTTGCTCAGAGCAAAGACACAGTTTTTTCATTTCTGTTTCTCTCGTGTCTTTCACTGACTGTATGAGTGATTTTGTGTTGCGCCCGTGCACATATACACTTACACATACACACAGCCTACCAAATGCACAAAACAAAAACACTTTTCACAGACACCTATTGTGTTCTGGTCATTTGCAGACAGTTTTCGGATGAGCACTCGATCTAAAGTGTTTCTGTCAGTGGTCTTCGACAGACCGACTCGTTTGTTTTGCTAACCCGAAAACTTGTAACAGAAAACAAAAGAGGAGCGAGAATAAGTGTTTCGTTCAGTGAGAGAGCGTTTGTGCTGCGTTTGTTTCTGTTTTGTTCTGAGGCTGATCGCATTTGAATAAAGTGTTAACACTCAATTGCGAGCTCTGTTGAGCATACACTTTTGTGTTGGTACAATTTTACAATTACCATTACAATTATTGGGGGAAAACAATAATTGTTCTTACAATTATAACTTATTAGTAATTGAAAAATGATTGACAGCTACAAATATTTCAATAATTACTCCAAACAATAAAATTATTTGGTAATTGAAATAATTGTAGTAATTTCATTTATTTTTCAAATTTGTTTTGTAATTAAAACTTAAACTTTTCAACTACCAAATATTGAAATAATTGTAATCGGAATGGTAATACTATTTTTAAATATCCCATTAATTGGTAATGGTAATTGTAGCTTACAGCTCTGGTATAATATATAATATATTATATTACTCTAATTATCGTCAGGCTGAACCGACTTTCATAATGGTTTTTCATTTGTGGTATTCCTAATTTGAGTTGATTTCTTAACAATGCACATTGGTCACCCGCCGATTGTACTGTCACTACTTACATTTGGGAAAAGTGAGCTCTTATTTGGGTGCCATTTTTTCATAGCAAAACTGACTAAAAATTTCCAATCTAGATCACATTAGGTAGGTAAAATATGACCTTGAAAGTTGAGCTATAGGCGATTTCTATTTGAGGCACTGCTTACATATTTAGAAATGCACAAAGGTACTCGAATTTAAGAAAACCATTGCAGCCTTGATTATTGCGGTACCGACTCCTTCCCTGCAACACGAGCTGTTATTTCTACATTTTTGAATTTCTAAGGAATTCTATTTCCGAAACCTTTTTTGGGTTGGTCAAGTATTCAAAGTTTGTAAAAAAAAAAATTAAGGGTTCTACTTAAAGATTCTTATAAAATTCTTTAATATTGATTAAGAAATCAGAAGTTTTATTTTACCAACCAAATTCAGCCCTGCTTGGTAGGCCCAAAACAAAAAGTTAAAGCCAAAAACATCTATAAGAATTCCAAAAGCTGGTTTTTGCAACGTGTTTTGAAAAACGAGTCACTGTGCGATGTCCACGCATTGAATATCTAATCTAACCTCATAAAAGAAGAATAATGCATTTACAATTTCAGAATTAGAAAATGCGAGCGCTCCGCGTATAAACGACCTACTAAGGCAACGTTTTTTTGAATCTTGTCCACACACGCTAATTGTATGGAGATGCTCGACTATTTTATGTGGGCACCGACGGCGATGCATGCTCCGCCGCTGGGATAGCTACTACATCGTAACTGTGTGGAATGACTTCGGAGTGCCGAAGATACTTGTGTTTTCCTTGTATGCTCTGTATTTAAGTTCGTTTTTCCTGATTTTGTTTTGCCCACCCCGCTCTAATCGTTGCTCCTGCTCTAATAGTGAATAGCTTTGCCGTATTATTTAACTTCCTAGTTGTTGTTGTTGTTGTTGTTGCTGTTATTGTTTGTGCATGCTCAGAACTGTAGACTAGCTTTTAATCGATGGAATACCATGTTGTGTCCGTCCGCTTCCCCATTAAGTATGTGCGTGCTCATACAAACTCAACCCACTGTAACTGCACTGCTTTGCAACTAAGTAATTATTACCGTTTCAGTGTACCAACACATACATATTACCTCTGTGTGCATTTTGATTCGTACCGTTCCGTTTTGTTTCGTTCCGTTTCGCTTTTAATTTGACTGATCGAAAAACTGTACTTGCTGCTCAAACTGTTGTTGCTGTCTCTCTTGTCACTGTTCTCGGTGTTGTTCTTTTCTTTTTTTATCCAACTTGCGGCTAGATTCGCGTGGTGAACGCCTTCCGGCAAGGTCTCGACGCCCGATACGGTGAGCACACCAATACTTCGCTGGCCGAGGTGCTGCGCAAGCAGACTTCGCTGAGCAAACGCCTTTCGGAGACATCTTCCATTGAGTATGCCGACAATATACCCGATGAGCTGACCATACCAGAAATCGATGTTGAGCGGTTATCATCCCACAGTCACACCGAAACAGCCGTCTAAAGTCCATTCGCATCCACATCCCTCACATCCAGCCACACCCACACGACATACCAGCCACCATACCGTTTAATAGCGAACACAGAAACTCGATCAATGAAGCCCCAGTGAAGCAGAGGAACCGCACCGACCCGCGGAAGGCGTCTCTTCATACATTTGTAACTGAATGATCGGTACTAGGTTATGTCCTGCATGCATAACAAGTTATTGCATTATACACGTATTTACACATAGACATACATACATACTCAAAAGCAAATCCGCAGAAGAGTAATTGAAATAAATTAAAATTCGAGTGGCCTAACGATTAGTTGAAAGTTGATGATTTCAACCTCCCCTCCCCTCCTACACTTTCGATCACACTGGCATACAAAGAAAGGCATACGGACAAAACCCAAGCAAGCAACATATGTATGTGTGTCGGTCAAGTTGCGTATAATATTATTACTATTGCATACATATAATGAATAAATGAGTCAATATTGAAATAACGGTATGTGATCTTTCGAATAAGCTGAACGGAAGCCGAGAGTAAGTGTGCGTCCATTAACAGAAGGAAGCGAGGGCAACGCAGATGCTTCCCAGCAGTGGTAGGACCTTTCAAGAGTTGGTCGTTGCGATTGTCATCTCCGCGAGTACGTGTGGAACCTTGGAGAACTCACTTATTTGGTTTAACTTTGTTTAAGGGGATTTGCCGTATGTGCGCCGCTCTGCTGAAGATAGATAATGGGGAAAACTGCACTGGAAAAACGATCGTTTCCACAGAGCCTGGAGTTTCCGGGACATGCAATGGTTAGTTGCAACAACGGCTGTTTTCAGCACAAAGATTAATCGCTGAGGAGGTATCAGAAAAAAAATTATACATCGAGTAGTTCCGGCTGAACGAAGTGCTACGATTCTGGACAAGGACTATGAAAGGGAATATGGAAAGTGCATAAATGTGGTCAAAACGTACTATTAATATAATTTTTTGTTTATTCAAAAGGGTCTAGAGTCTATATAAGGGAAGGGGTGCGGCCCAATGACGGGAATTTTCGAATTTCCTTTTTAATTCAATAGGTTACTTCAAATCAGACTGAACTAGACTATTTTTTGGTTTTTATTATGCTATGTCCTTAAGATATAGCTTAAAATCGGATTTTCATAAGGGTTTTTTTAAATTGCAATATCTCGGAGCCCAGAGTAGCTAGAGAAGTGAAATAAATTCCCAGCGGCAGAAAATTTAAAAAGGTTAGAGGAATTTTATTTAAAATTAGTTACTTACACTGATAACTTTTTTGTGTATAATTAAATTAAAACTATAATGAGACGGTTTTGGTAGTTCCCGTTAAGACGCCACCTTAACACTTTTACTGGAGCTTCCTCAGGCCTTGAAGCCATTTACCTGAAAGTTAAAAAAAAAATCGAAGATACGCTTCTTAAAGAAATATTTAAAAATATACCTCTGCTTGAATAAAAATAATCACAACATACATAACCAATCTAGATGGCTGTTCTACATGACTTTCATACTACAGTGCCTAATACTAATTAGTTCATTTCGGAATTCCAAAAGCGTCTAGACGACTTGTGCTGAATTAATTATTATAAGTATTTATTTTTTAAAAGATACAAATATTCTATAGAAAAGATAATTTAAAAAAAAATATGTTTTTAAACTGCAAAAATTATAACATATCTTTAAAAGATAGTAAAGGTCGGCCTAAGGCCATCAATACCCTGCAGGAGGCTCATTTTTTTTACTATTACAACCAAAACGACCAAATCAATAAACGACAAATTGTGCGATAAGTGTGGACGTTTAAAGCCGTCATCCAGTTTAAATACTTCTCCCGAAAATGAGCAGCCGAATGAAGAATACGCAGGTTCTGATACAAGTTCTTCTATGACAGTCTCCTCTGATTCTGACAATGATCCCAACTTTCATTTTGATCAAGAAGATGTAATAGAACTCAACATTAAACGTGTTGCTGCCTCGCATAATCTTTGTACCATTTGCAAATCTAGAGGACAAATTTTTGTGATTCCAGTACAAGCGCGTTGTCAAGCGTACACAAAAGCGTACATATATATTCCCGAAAAGAACCGATGCTGCCTATCGCATTTAATTGGAAACATTTTTTTGAGGATGAGCTTCAAAGTCTTGAAGTAATAGACCATAAAACAACAATGACAACTGCTCAGATTGAAGCGTTTTTTCAAAACCTTTCCATTGGCAGCCTGTTTGAAAAAATAAGAAATCAAAAAATACCTGGCAAACAAATCGTTGAATTAACTGGACTGTGCTGGGAAAGTATAAAAGAGTTAACTTCATTAAGAATCACGGAGGTACGAACAGTTACTCAAGCCGTCATAATATTTTTGTTTAAACTATAACCCGGTATTTCCAACCAACTAACGGCGACAGTATTTGGACTAAAATGTAAGCAACAAGTTTCAAAAAAGTTTATTGAAGTGATTGATGTTTTCAAACGAAACGAATTGTCATCGTTTGGGATAGATGGTATAACGCGAGATGTTTTACTTTTCAATACGTCAGATACAGCGAAAGATTTGTTAGCTCTAGAAAGCGAACAACTGGTCTTAATTTTCGATGGCCCTTACGTACGCCACCATTTATGTAAGCCTTTTACCATTTGTACCACAAATGGCTTTATTCTTGATATATGCGGCCCGTTTTATGGAAATGAAAACGATGCTTCGACTATGAAGAAAGTTCTCGCCAATACGAATTTACTGATGCTCTTGCGACCAAATGACATATTCGTTGTGGATAGGGGTTTTTGCGATGTTGTGGATGAAATACAAAGAAGAGGCTTTAACGTTCTGATTACAGCATTAAAAGGAAAAAAAAAGCTGAACTGGATACGGAAGAAGCAAATCAGTCTCGAAAAGTAACCAAAATTAGGTGGGTAGTTGAAGCCGTTTATGGAGCAATTGCCCAAAAATATAAACTTTTGCATCACAATTCGGACAATAAATACCTAAACCAAGTTGGTGATATATGCAGAATCGCTGGGTATCTCAACAACCTGTTTGGAAAGAGGGTTGAATTCAGACAAGGATTAGGACGCAGAATACGTTCTCATTTTAAAAATCGTGTGAACGTTCCGAACAGTTTGTCTGAAGAAGTTGAGATAGAACGTTGTAGCAGAAGAAGAAGTCTTTTAAGTACATTAAATACGTCATCGCTTTTAGAATTTCCTAGACTTACGGAAGACGAGCTTAAAATTTTATTTTCTGGATCTTATCAACTGTAGCTAGCTGTCTCATACCTAGCTGAAATCCTAAATGAGGACAGCACGATTAATGCTTCATTCCTTAAAATGAGTCCATCAATAATAAAATTCGAGGTTCGTTCGAGGCATATTAACAGCAAGTGGTATAGCGCGTCTGTGTAGATTTCATTCCGAGCCAAAATAACATGGATGGCGTAAAACGCTATTGCTGCAGTTGTCCCAACGGAAAGAGGACTGTTGGCTGTTGCTCACATGCTGTAAGTGTGATATATTACTTGTCTCATGCAAGATACTTATCACGAATTATCCGTCCAGCAGCAACTTTATCGAAAATATTTGAGTCCAACGAAGCAAATGTTGTCATAAATGAAAATAGTGAAGATGATGAGTAAGTAAAATAAGTGTGAACTTATTTTTAACTTTTTCTTTAAGAAGCGTATCTTCGATTTTTTTTTTAAACTTTCAGGTAATTGGCTTCAAGGCCTGAGGAAGCTACAGTAAAAGTGTTAAGGTGGCGTAGTTCCTAACGGAACTACCAAAACCGTCTCATTATAGTATGCAGTATCATTTGAAGAGAGCATACTGTTTCCTCAATACATGCTCCTCTATAATGATAATTTAAATTGAGTACAACGATACCGTATCACTGGAGATCAGCAGAAAGATCATTGAGAATTTATAATTGATCAGGGATCACGGATGCTATTTTCCAGAACGGTCCTGCACCTTGCCTTTAGACTTTACCAGTTCAAAACTGGTGCAGAAAATCGTTTGACGAGCTCAAACGATAGCAGCGGCTTGCGATAAACACTCAATCAAATCAAAGAACCCGAACGTCGACATCAATCGTTATCGGGCTCCCAAGCTGACTGGCTCAGTTTGAACGCGCTCTTCAAATAAAATCACATTAAATTTCGAAATAGTCTAAATTGGAAAATAAATAGCAGTGATAGCTTGGTGTTTCTTTTTTTCGTTTGCCTTTTTCTCCTTTTTTCAAGGGATTACAGGTAAGTCTTGGACCCTTACAAAGGTGATCAGGACGGCAGCCAAGATGGCGGACAGTGTATAGAAGTGGAAGAAGACGTTGAAGAAGACGTAGTGTTGGTGACTATGTGCTCCTTAGAAATAGCGAAAGAAATCAGACTGAACTAGACCCTAAATTCAAAGGCCCCTTGTTGGTATCTGAGGTTTTGGATGGTGATAGATACATGTTAAAATCTTTAAATAGTAACAGACTTTACAAATATCCACACGAAAGCTTGAGAACATGGACAGGTGCCAAGCGAGCTTGATAGAGACACGTAAGCTGTTGAAAGAGACAGTATGAATCTGTTGAAAAAGACAGTACGAAGCTGTTGAAAAAGACAGTATGAATCTGTTGAAAGAGCCAGTAAGGAATCTATCGAAACTGTTGTGTACGGTTGCCGAAGCGGAGGTGTCAAAGCTTGTAGATGGACCTGGGCAGTAATCATGGCAGAAACAGAAAAAAGAGTTAAATAAAGCAATGAAAGACGAAATATTGTTTGTTGTAAAAGTAAACCAAAATGTAATTCCAACCTTTGTAAACCTAACCGTTAAGGAAAATAGAGAGAAGTAAAATCAATCTGGTCAATTGCTTAGTTAATAAAGTACCATGTAACTAAGAGTATTGTTATAGCTCCTCTGGCTACACGAGGTCGTGTAGTTTGTCAGAATGGCCGTGTCGGAGATGGAATAAGTCATATTGCGCGACTTACTTAATTTGAACTGGCTAGTGCTGTGAAACTAGTGGTGGGCTAGCTAGAGTTGTCCCCGATAATATTAGAGTGAGATGTCATAGGCTGACATTGTGTGTGGCTCTGGTGTGTGACTGAATGTCAACGTAGATGACTTGACGAGAAATTTAGGTAGAAAATACACACAGAGACTCACTGCGCTCCGGATATTGTGAAACTCTCCGGTGAGGAGAGTGTGCTGTTTGACACCAGCAATGTTGATAGCATGCAACATGTAAATATAATCGAGAAAGCTAAGCCAACTTCGTTTGTGCCGAAGTTTTTATACCCTTGCAAGTGCTCGCATAAGTGCCCAAAAATTTGTAAAATTATGCCAAAGCATTAAAATAAAAAAAATAAGAAATTGCAGGATGCTACCATTAAGAACAAAAAAGTTTTTATAACTATGACTGTTTTTCAGACCTATCTTTTGTATGGCAGCTATACCATTAACTTGTCCGATTTTAATAAAACTTGGTAGAATTGTTAAAAAACATAGAATACCTACGATTACAAAGTTTGGAGACGTTTCCATTGAAAAGAAAAAGTTTTTCTTCATCCGATACGGTCGGCTCCGACATATTAGTAGTGTTCAACAAAATGAAGACTCTGCAAACTTTTAGCTCGATAGCTTTAAAACTGAGAGACTAGTTCCTGAAGAAACAGACAGACAGACGGACGGACAAAGCTCAATCGACCCAGCTCGTCGAGCAAGAATATATATAGTTTATGGGGTCGGAAATTAATATTTCTATGCGTTGCAAGCTTCTGGGCAAAATTATAATCCCCTTTGCAAGGGTGTTATAAAATGGTCTCTTCTTTTACAAAAAAAATTAAGAATCTCAAGTTAAAAGGAATCAGCTACATCGTTTACTTTATGAAATATACTTTAAGAACGGAGCTTATGCCAATGAGGCAGTTAAAAATTATGGTGCTAAGTATATAAGTATAACTGCCTTTATTCCAAGAAATTTTGTTGAGACTTATGGTGTCATAAGAAACATCCCAACACACATGTCTGATGATGAAATCATGGAATCCATCCAATATGATGTTGAAGTCAAACCAGTCTGTCGTATAACGCGCAGGGGGGGATGAAGTCTTTTTTTAGAACATATTTTTTTATCTTTACAATATTATTAGCAATGCTATCTCATTTTATCAGCTCATGGTTTCATGATGAATAGCCAAAGCAGCCAACTCATTTAAGCGGTTGCACAATAAAACAGGAAATTCAAAATCATGTGTAGGATGGTGTCTCGTTGAATCGTTTTAATACGCATTTAACTAGAAAATGTTCTTTCTAGAACTGCGGTAGTTATACTGAACAACTTAAATATTTTTGGAAAATATTCTTTTGGTTAGTCATCCAGCACTTCCATTGAACTTTTTGGTTGAAAATGTCCTCTTCGCCTTAAATATATGTTTTCCAACATATAAACCCGTTAAGAACAGCAGGTGGCCCATTATCTAAAAGTTCTTGGTAGAATTCAATCTTTTTCACAAATTTATTGTCCTCATGGTCAAAGTCGCCTGAATCATTCTTGTCAGAAATACCTTTCAAATATGTTCATGATTGGTAAATCGGTCACAAAGATTGACAGTGAAAACGTCCAGAAATGGATGAAAAATTGTCACCCGAAAGAAAACTTCTGTGCTTTCAACTTCTGGATTCGCACGATTTCTCTGCTTTCCCACAATCCGTTAATGTTTAGTCGGTGTTTCAGGATTTGCTGCATCCGAGACTAGTCAACTAAGTTTTCTACAAATTGACTTCTATCCTTTATGATGTGCTTTTATTGCTCTGCTAGCAACTTATTAAGTGCAATGGTATAAAAAAACATTTAAAAACCCCTTAAACCTCCCCCGACTTTCAGGAACATTGTCAATTACAAAGCATTAGAAAAAACTTCGGACTGATAACTATGGTGGTGTTTTAATACTCATCAAGAATTCGATTAATCCAAAAAAAATTCATTTTAAATCAAATCACGATTTTATTATCGCTCCAACTACCAATCTATCAACAAATATAACCTTTACTTCAGTCTACTGTGATGCCAGATGTCACATATACCCCGTTTATGGACAAAAGGATCATCATGATAAATGCCCCCAAAAGTGTGCCAGCTTTATTTTTTTATAATTTTTTTAATAAAACATTAAGAGTCAGTTATGAAAGCGTAATTCATAGTACACACTTTGGTACAAAAGGTATTCAAATTGAATTAGCAGTAAGCCAAATATAAGAGAATTGATTTAGCGAATTAGTAATATTTGTAAGCATAGCACACTTTAAAATGCATTTATCAGGATTGTTTTGTTGTGTATAAACAGGGTAAAAGACAACTTCAAAAAAGTCATAAAAAAGTTAATCGACTTCTTAGAAAACATGAACGATGTGCTCATTAGTGGACATTTTAATCCCAGAAACATTCAGTTTGGTGATACATAGCATTAGCACTACAAGGGCTCTCTTTCTTGAAGATGTGACAACAAACGCTGGTTTCAGATGCATTAATGATGGCAGCATAACTTTCAAGCATTTTCTTGATGTAGACTCAGGTTCAGTTTTAGATCTTACTTTCACAAATTCAAACTTTTCTGTTGATTGGAGCGTCAAGCCTTGTAGGATTGGTGGGAGTCATCATTTTCCCATTTTCTGAACCATTGATAATGTCAAAGTTAAGCCACAATTTTTCCTATCCAAGAATGAGCTTTTAACAAATTTAGGCAGAATCATAGACTTTAGTGATGTCCTAGATCTCACCAGGAAAATTAAAAATGAGATTAAGTCATTTACTCATGAATTAAATTAAATTTTGAAAAGGCCAGCAAGGATCGGGAGCTCTGGAACACTGCTGTCAAGAAGCCTAAGAGGGAATCCTACCAAAACCTAATTGAAGAAATCAGCGAGCAACCTTCGTCAAAGAAAGCATATCGCTTTCTCTCTAACCTTAAAGGCTTGGGCAAGTCCCAAAAACCAGAGTGGGCTGTGTCAATGAGTAGGGACTATCTTGACTTTCTCAAAAGTCAAGTTCCAGTCTCGTCTCTGACACTTCCATCTCTTAAAAACCAAAATACCCGTTTCTCATTCAAGGAGCCTACTTTCACTATTGATGAGATGGCGACGGTCATCAGAAACAAAAAGTCAACGATTGAGATATGAGATGATTACGGCGCTTAACAATGATGTTGCAGTCAAGCTTTTGGTATGCTTGAATGATCTGTGTTCGGAATGTGAGGTACCTGAACAATGGCGGTCAATTAAAATATGTCCCATTCCAAAACGTGGAATAGATCTTGAAGATATCAAGAATTTCAGACCTATATCGCTAATATCTGTTCTCTCCAAAACCTTAAACGGGATGGTCAAGAATCGACTTACTTACTTACTTGAAGATCAGAAAATATTGCCAAACAGATGCTACGCATACAGGAAAAGGAAAAGCATAAGTTAAAGTCGGCCCTGTCCGACTTTGGAATACCCGTTACTCAAGGCAATTAGTGTTTAATAACCTCATGCGGCTCAGATAAGTATGCAACGTTTTTTTAACTCTGCCATTTATTACCCGATCTTTATGAAAATTTGTGAGATTGTGCATATTGGCCACATGCACTATACTGCAAAATCTGAGCTCGATAGCTTACTAAGGAGGAGATATTCAACATTTTATTGCGGGGGCGGGAGGGGGCGTAGCCAAAATTTTAAACAAACTTGATCTGCCTGCAGACAATACTAGCTTACATCTAAAATTTGGTTGCTCTATCTTTTCTTGTCTCTGAAATCTAGGTGTTCAAACAGACGTACGGACGGACAGACAGACATTTCCATATCCACTCGGCTGTTGATGCTGATGAAGAATATAAATATATATTTTATGATACATATATTGGCACGACTTTAGTATACCAATTTTACTCTACGAGTACCGGGTATAAAAAGTGGTGCAAGACCACACATTGTCACAAACTTGCATCGCTCGTATATCAGGTCCAAATCAGAATAAGCCATTACCACCATGGCCAATCTTAACAGTGGAAACCACAAAAGACTGTCTGCAGCACTTCGGGTCCCGCCGGACACGCCGCAGCACATAGTTGTTGTACTAGCAGGTGAGATGCCCCCCAAATACAGGGCAATGCACCTCACCGCCAAGGTGTTGCTCAAGATTAAATGGCTAAATCATACTGTTTTTGAACCGAACCGATATTTTAGGGTCGGATCAGGTTCGGGTTAAGCTTTAATTTGGTTCAAGGTAACGAGGTTTGGTTCAAGGTTCGGTTCATAGTAATCTAAAAGTCGGAATTCCGGGCTCGAGCCGCGTCAGTTCAAAACCGGTTTGCAGCACTGGATAGACTGATTGGTATCGGTATCTGTGATATTATCAGAAATAAAACCCTTAAGTACAAATCTAGTATTAAAATGTCGTCGACAATGGCTGAACTAGTGACCATAAATCTAACAAGCGACTTAGCCAAAAGGCTTAACATTAGTAGGCTGGCCATTCTAACGGATAGATGTCACTAAGTTCCTCCAAATCGGAGTCGTAAATTGTTGCCGACATAGACAATATGCTAACATGGCCTGATCTTGAGGCTGTTGACCTTTTTTGGGTGCCTAGACCCACAGGCATCACTATAAACGAACAAGCCGCCATTATACATATATGGAACATACGTTTAGTTAAAAGTTTCAATCGGACAGGCACTTAGAGAGATTAAGAAAGAAATATATAGTTTGTGGAACAAACATCCGGAAGTTTCTTTGTCGAACTGTTTTCCAATGTTCCCTCTTCTCCGTGTCATAAGAATGTTAAATGAAACGCTAAGGATATTAATATTAATCAGCAGACTTATGGCAAACCACACTTATGAAAGTGTTTTTTTTTTTTCGAAAATGCAATCTTATTGACTCCGCGAGTTGCACAACATGTAACATTGCCGAATCCGCCGATCACCTTTTGTTTAAGTGTCCATGACTAAGCTCATTAAGATTTAAATATACAATTTTCAATCACTTTTCTTCAACAAACGAATAACTGTCATCAGGAGTTCTTCAAAACATGAAAGAACTAGCTGATTTTGTTAATGAAGCCAAGTTAGCCCTTTAAATTTCTCAACCTTTTTTTTGTTTAAAAAACCGTTGAAAATCACGGCATATGAAACCGTGACTAATACTTAACCAGACTGTCCTCAATCTACACTCAGGGAAAATTTGCATGGTAAAAACTAACACAAACATATTTGCTTTAACTATGCCCCTTTTGTACTCAAATTAACTAAAAACCACTTTGAATTGACTAAAAACATATTCAACCGGCAAATTTCAGTTATCCCTTTTATATTCCCCAAGCAGGGAATTCCAACTTGAGAATTTCAAGCAGTTGTATTTTTTCAAAATGCCAACAAGATATTTATGAAAAACTGTAGGCTATTCAATATAAGTAGAATTTAAGCCGTCCATCAGCCAGCATACGCGATGGCACAACTGGTTGAGAGACACAGGACACTGGTTGAGGCACAGAGAGTACCGAGTTCGAGTCCCCCACAGACTAAGTTAAAACTTTTATAAAATTAATAAAAATCGCAGTTTTTCAGAATCAAATCTAAAAGAATTCAATTCCTGGATTCCATTACAAAGGGAATTGAGTATAGGGTTGGCTGGCAAAATTTTAAATTAAAAATAAAAAGTTTTTAACTATTTCCATATTAAATTTTACTATTGCCAATATTATTATATGAAGTGTGCACTCTTTATATATACAAATTCCATATTTAACGCTAAATCTATGGTGAAAATATTCAAGTCAAAGTGTAAATATTAAAATATCAGTGTATTTTTCCCTGAGTGTACTCATTCACAGTCCCGTCACTGAAAACCATTTTAAAAATTACATATAATTCGGTTCTGTCGCGCACACTATCGATATCTGTATCTGGTCACTGTTAAATCGACCAACCCCCATCGCTAGCGCAGCGATAAAGTCAAAGATAAAGTCCATACATGATGAACAGTAGAGCTAGCAATTAAATCGATCCTGAAATCGATGTAACGATTTATTCACTGCCTGGGGAACATCCATATAGTTTTTGAGAATCCACTTCGAAAAGCGACGCCGACGACGTGCCAAGGGTTAAGCTTAGTATACACATCAACAAAGTATCTTCGATATGCTCTTATTTCCTATTCCCAATGCAAATTAATAATTAGTCAAGACAATTGTGAAAACAATCTCACAATTACCAATATTAACCTGGGCTTACGCTGCGTAACAGAGTGTCACAATGTCACAGCGCAATGTGAACGTAGGAAGCCTCGTCACAGAATCAGAGCTCGCAAGTATCTCTTAATACTTTCCTAGTGTCGGTAAAAAACAGTTTGGTTACAGACACAACGAAAAGAGGGAGCGAAAGACACATTCTGTTTTTGCTCAAATCTGATTTGCTCAGAGCAAAGACGCATTTTTTCGTTTCTGTTTCTCTCGTGTCTTTCACTGACCGTTTTGCCGAGAGTAAACTTCCCAGTCGGACATGAATGCGTGCCAGAAGCACATCTCGTATACTACTTTTGCCACTAAAGCCGGGTATCCAGCACAGCGGAAACTAAAAATTCCTGCCAAACTTCATATAACAAAAACTGTGCCAGGAATTTTTAGTTTGCTTTTTCGTTTGTTGTGTATCCAGCAACACGAACGAAATGCACACTTTATAGATAGCGGCGTTTCGGAAGCGTGTGTGGAACGAGAAACAGCTGATATTCAGGCCAGGAATATATTGTTTACAATTATTTCGGAAGTGATTTGTCACAAGATGGAGGCAAAAACAGTGAGAAGAAGAGTGCTTGAGAAAGTGTTGCAGCACAAATTAATGAAGAAGGTGGAATACATGTAATTGTGTTTAAAGTTCTTAAATTCATTAATGTTAAATATGCTTGCCAGCGAATGACAGTAAGAACGCTTGGAGAGCGGGAGACAGAGACTAGAGAGAGACAGAGAACGCTCTGAACGACATTTTGTTTTAGTTGGGTTCCGCACACTCAAAATATAGCAAAAAATAATTAGCAAATTCCTGGCAGGAATTTTCCGCAGTGCTGGATACAGGCCTTAAGAAGTAGTTACAAAAACCTGCAATCTTCCATTCGCTTTTGTGCAGGGGCGAAACGCAGCAGGAACTGTTCTACTAGAAGGGACGTTTGCATGGGTTGTTGTTGTTCGTTCAACTTCGTAAAAACGCTCGGCTCTCCCTTCCAACTTTATTTTGTGTTGCGCCCGTGTACATGCACACTTATACATACACACAGCCTACCAAACGCACAAAACAAAAACACTTTTCGCCGACACTTATTGTGTTCTGGTCATTTGCAGACAGTTTTCGGATGAGCACTCGCTCAAAAGTGTTTCTGTCAGTGGTCTTCGGCAGACCAACTCGATTATTTTGCTCAACCGAAAACACGTAACAGAAAACAGAAGAGGAGAGAGAATAAGTGGTTCGCTCAGTGAGAGAGCGTTTGTGCTGCGTTTGCTTCTGTTTTGTTCTGAGGCTGATCACATTTGAAAAATGTGTTAACACTCATTTGCGAGCTCTGCACAGAATCGTGCGACACAGTAATGAGTGCTTTCAATGTGAACACACTTTCTGTGACAGTAGCGCTTTCACGCTTGTGACAAAAATTGTTTAAACTGCAGTGTCACTGAGGTAGCTCATTTTAACTTTTTCTCCCGTGACAAGCATATGGGTATTTTCATGACGACGCACGTGACCGTCGTACGCATTTAAAGCGGAATAAAAGTAAAAATAAAAGATTGTTTTTTTTCTTCTGCTACTTTAATTTATAGCTCTTTCGAAGCACTTTATTTGGTGGTAAAGTAGATACCAGACCTAGTGCTGGTTCCAAGATAAAGCCATTCAAAAAGTGATTCGCACTTGACCAAAAACGGAAGTGATGTTTTTGGGCATCAATATAAATTCAAAACTCAGCGAAACCAGTCGAAATTTATTCGTGCGACTAATTTTAAAATGTTAGCACACAATTTTACTGTATTTAAGAGATAGTTTCAATGGAAAAATTGTTTTTTACAAAATAAAATAGGATTCGAAAATATTTATGTGGTTTCTGATATAATGCAGTTAAATCTTACAGTTGATTGCAATCACATAGTTAGTTATGGTTTCTTAAGCACCTATAGATTGATTTTAGATAGCAAAATTCAATGAAATCTATGGGCACCTTTTCTTTTTAGAACAAAATCGTGCAAGAAAATGATGAAAGCTGAGTTTGTGCGACTTTCCATTCAAAAATATCGAAATGGGCTATGAATAATTATAAGATTAGCTTAGAGTACTCCAAATAAATTGTTTCCCCTTGAAAATTTTATAAGTCCTACTGTTTTTGAGAACTTTTACTTTTTTCGTCTAGGTAGACCTTTTTGTGGAAATGCTCATATCTAGCAAGTTGGTTTATCTGTCGCACTGTGCCATTGTATTATTATTCTTTGGGACTTGCAAGTTTTGATAAAGGTAATTATAAGCCCAATGTTTGTAATTTCGTGTATTACCAATGAAATAAGTGCCCGAAAGGACCAGATCTAGCGGCGTTTGCTCTTGTTGGATTATGGATGCTGGACGAAGATGGAGTTGATGATGGGTGCACTTGCTGGGTCGACAAAAATAATTTGACAATAATTGAAGGTGAGATTGCCAAGTTACCAACCTTGAAGTTGCGACGTTTTCAACTTTCGATCAGCTCCCCAACGGCGCAAAAGGCCATTACAGTATCGATGTTCTCTCCAACACTTTGAAGACTGGCAGCCTTCAAGAATCGATTACAATCCTGTATACTTTGACATAAGCTTGGTTGTTTTCGTGGGCCTAATGACTTTAAAACCGAGTTCTATGTAATCGAAAAAGTGGACGTAAAACAGAAAACCCTTCGACTCTATAAGTATTACAATAAAATGATGGCTACGAAGCATGCGTTCAGTTCACAAGACGATACTCCGTTTGGAAATTTTTGGGTGGACTTGTGGACTAGCTGTGCACGCATCCACCAACACGGTGTTTGGAGTTGTACAACAAATGCTTTAAGCACTGTTAAGTGCTGAGTGTATTGGACTTTAAATCTCTACACACATCTGTATATTCTTAACGTATTAACGTATTGCCATTACGTGGGCGCCCACTGTAATGCATGTTGTGGACCAACCCCATTCAGCTCCGCGCCGCTGGGTCGTAACAATGGTAACAATATCTGTTAAATTTAAAATATAACGAGAAAGCTAAGCTAACTTCGTCTGTGCCAAAGTTTTTATACCCTTGCAAGTGCTCGCTTGTTTTCCCATTTTCCGACCGATCGTTCGTATGGGAGCTATATGATATAGTCATCCGATTTGGCCAAAAATATGTAAAAGCATGTGAAACAAACAATTACAAAATGGCAGGATGCTACCATTAAAAACAAGACTGTTTTTCAGAGCTATCTTTTGTATGGCAGCTATACCATATAGTTGTCCGGTTTTTTATCAAACTTGGTAGAACTATAAAAAACACATAGAAAACCTACGATTACAAAGTTTAGAGCCGTTTCCATTGAAAAGAAAAAAGTTTTTCTCACTAAAACTAGTTTTCCGACCGATTGTTCCTATGGGAGCTGTGAGATATAGTCATCCGATTCGGTAGGTTCGGACATATAAGTAAAGAGCAGCAAAAAAAAAACTCTGTAAAAGAATTCAGCTCGATAACTTTACAACTGAGAGACTAGTTCGCGTAGAAATAGACAGACAGACAGACGGACAGACAAAGCTCAATCGACCAAGTTCGTCGCCTCACGGTCAAGAACATATCGAGCCCTAACCGCGACAATAACGTAAGCGCCAAAAAGCAAATTTTACAGGAGAAAGTTAGTTTTTCTTGAAACATACAGGTGGATTTTTATAAAGCATTAACTATAGTCTATTATTAGATACATTTTGAAGATGCTTTTGTGCCAATTTCACTTTTTTATGGCGCATACGTTATATTCGATGTCACTCTTGGCGAAGGCTGAAATTGAAATATGGCGCACGTTTTTTGAAGTCATATTGTTTTATTTAAAAAAAATATATTTGTTTCATTTGTTATTATTTATTTCTTATATTAAAGTATTTAACAACGAAAAAACTTGTAAATTGTTGTAGAACATTTTAAGTGAACATTCTTAATCTTCTTCGTGTGTTCCATTTAGCGAATCCTTTACATTTGCGGAAGATCGCAGGCTGAGGTATTTATTATGAAATTGGCTGGGGATACTGTTCTTATCGCAAAGAGCTCTCAAATCTTACAAACTAAAACTAATGTATATAGTTTTTTCTTGGCTCGTTTCGAAATAGCCGTACTTAAGTTTTAAACCATCTTTATCGAAATTGGCAGAGCGGAGCAAGCTCAAATTCATTTTGTTCTTTTTTGGTAAAGTTAAATCAGAAAACAATTTTTAATTTTAAAAATCGGAATATTTTAGTGGTATGCATTCATAGTTGAAAGGGTTTGTTCTCGAACTTCGAATAATTGTAGGCCACTCGCTGGGTGCCCATACTGTTCGACGTCGAGAACAGAATCAACAGGCATCATGGTATGACCTGGTGACAAATACGAAATTTGGATACATTTTATAAACGTGGACGATGACATGAAATACGCAATCATGATCAACATGGCTTTGTTACGATTTTGTCCTGCACAACTATCACAATATAAACTTAAATTCTTTACCTTTTTACTTTTATCTAGAATAAGAAGGTATTTATAGATGGCAGTGCAAATCTCATTACATCCACGTTTCCCATCCTTTTCTCCCCATAGAAAACAATATCCATTTCTGCTCCCATTTTCAAAAAAACTCAAATTGTAATATTCGTATTTTCTTGTATAAAATAATGTAATGTTCTTACTGTGGGGAGTATTTAATACTTTTTGAAGATCGAAGCTTGCACATAGAAACAAATTATTTTCTTTTCCCTTCTTCTGATCATTTGAAAAAATACTTTTAATTTTTTCTCTTAAATGTGATTCAAACTCTTCAGGTTTGAGGGCATCGCTGCTAAAATTTGTTCCTAGATCACATACACCTATCTTTTTTTGTCATATGAAAACCAATGTGAAAATCATTTTTAAAAATTTTCCGAAATACTCTTAATGACAATGAAGAGTTTGAGAGTTCCTTTAAGATAACACTTATACAATGTTGAAACATTGCAAAACTCCTTTGGCAAATACAATTTATTGCTCTTGTTGCGACAATAGTGTGATGGAACTGCTGGTAATGCCTCAATATAATTTCTTATAACTGCAACAGCCTCTTTGTTCGTTTTATGATGCGGGTTATTGTACGTTTTAGTATTACTTTTCTTTGAATTTAGCACAATGCGTCTCATCTTTTGATGCGATATATTTAAGGTTTTTAGGATGAACTGCTGGAAAAATTTGAAATGCTGATCGTTGAAAGTATTAAGTATTCATTACTTAGCTGGCGTCTACCATTCAGTACGTCCTTCTCCAAAATGCAGGAGGCCAACCAGGATTGTTGTTTTGGCTTAGTCATGCCCCAATAATGTTCGTTTAAGGCTTGCCGATCTACATCATTCATTTTGTTTCCGCAATCATTCCAGCAGGATTGGGTTGGACGATTGATTTGGAGCATTTTGATACTGTGGCTTTTTTCTTTGGATTTTTATAGCCTTGTTTTCCAACGCAAGTTTCTTCTTCCAGTGAGCCGAGATCTGTATTTGTCTCACTCTCAGTGTCACTGTACGGAACAAGTGACATTTTAATAACCTTGAACGAAGTATGCAAAAATAAATAAGTGGAGAAACTTTACCACAAAAACATAGGACACATTTTTTATCTTTAGACTATACACATTCACTTCATCAGCATTTATCAAATCATAATCACCTTTTGTTTCGAAAACAATAAACCACAATAGATGCTTCTTATTTGGATCCACAGCCTTGTACGTTTTCACCAATGCACTCTATGAAATAATGAAAAAAGAACAAAAAAGTGAAAGACCAAATCAATGATAATATCAGTGCAAGAGAACGCAAACAAAATGCTAACGCACTCCTAACTGTTCAGTTAATCTGTGTTTCTCTTTTGCTTTTATTCCTAATTCTAAGGCTACTCTTAGTTTCTGTTTTTCTGCTTTTGGATTTTGAGGCGCTTACGTTATTTTTTCGGTCATGGAAAAACATATGTGGCGCTTACGTTATAATTGAAAGCGCGATATCTTTGTAAATGTATATAATAATTTTTTATATTTGACGCATAGATGGAAATGACATTGTAGAACATATTTGCATAACATTTTTATTCGAAAAAACGCCGGTTACTTTATTGTCGCGGTTAGGGCTCGATATATGGATTATGGGGTCGGAAATTAATATTTCTGTGCGTTGCAAACTTCTGGGCAAAGTTTTAATACCCTGGAAACCCATGGAAATTGCATAATAGTTGTCACACTGTAGTTTTTACATATTTTTTAGTTTATTCAAATTATTTATCGACCACAAAAAAACTGCTATCATGACACCGTATAACAGGAGTTTAGCAGAAAGATCAGAAATAGGTATTATTGATCAGAGCCAAGTTCTCTGCTGAACCCTGCCATTGTGTTGATTTTAAATGACACTTTGAGTTTTTGTGTATTTTGTATCCCTCTCTTAAATTATGTTCGAGACAAGAGACAAAAAACTCTCGGACTATCTGCTACAGCTCCAAAAAGGACACTGTAGACTGCTCTTTGGCAAACTAAAGGGACTCTGCCTAGCAGCCACACATGTGATAAAACTAGTCTTATGACCAGTTATAGACAGAGGATACCTGCAGGAAATGCATGGAACCTGGAGTAGCAGAAACTCTTGAGCACCTCATTTGCAGCTGCCCAGCAATTACCACGAAAAGATTAAAACTTTAGCACGTCCCACAGTTCGCTTCTTTGAAAGAAGCGACCAAGAGGCCCCCAAAATAATTATTGGCATTCGCCAAAACGTCAAAGCTCCTCCTGGATTTCTAAGTCAAAAGTACCCAAAGAATCACCAGGCCTCATTAAGGACCTTATGGTGTATGTGGGACCCCCCTAACCTTATCCATCTAAATCACGCGAGCATAAGTTAAAGTCTGCTTCGAAATACCCGTTACTTAATAACCTCGTGCGGATCAGATAAGTACGCAACATTTTTTTAACTCTGCCATTACTATACGATCTTTATGAAAATTTGTGAGATTGTAGATATTGGATATTATTCAGCGAAAAATCTGAGCTCAATATCTTAAAAACTATAGGAAATATTCAAATTTTTTTTATTGCGGTGGCGTTGCCAAATTTGAAACAAACTTGGTCTGCGTGCTGACATTACTAGTCCATTTTTAAAATTTCGTGGCTCTAGCTCTTCTAGTCTCTGAGATCTAAGTGTTCATACAGACAGGCAAACAGACGGGCATGGCTATAGCAACTCGACAATTGATGCTGATCAAGAATATATACATATACTTATCTAGTGTCGGAGATGCTTCCTTCTGCCTGTTACAATCTTAAAACAGGGAGAAGGTAACATTTCCGACACCATTAAGTATAGATATTCTTGATCAGCATGAACAGCCGAGTCGATATAGCCATGTCCGTTCGTCCCTCCGTCCGTCTGTCTGTATGATCGCGTCGATCTCAGAGACTATAGGAGATAGAGCCACTAATTTGCATGAAGGTAGATTTATGCCGTACGAAGATCAAGTTTGTTTCAGATTTGGAAGTATAAAAATACTGCTATTAACTGACGGTTTCGTCTGAAGTCACACTCATATAGTTTTAATATATACAAAAAAAAAAAACACTGCGACTACTACATCTTCTTTGTATCAGGGCTGTAAACCAACAAAAATATTCGGATCTCCGGTTCACTGGTTCGATCCAAAATTAACTAATGGTTATGGTTCGGAAATTGAAAGAAAGAGGAGATTCTTTTGGGAGAAGATTTTGGTTCGAACTTTGGTTCATACAACCAAATAATTGTACACAATAATCACTATTTTTGTGTTCTAAAAATAGCATTCGAAACAAAAAAAAAACTTCACAAATCGTAGGGGATCGCGTGGTTTTTGGGTCGGAATTGGTTATTAGCAGACATGGGAATATTCAATATATAATTTGATGCTAAATAAAATTCCATTTCGTTGATTTTCTCTAAAAAATATTTCCAATATAATGTTAGACTCTTGCTTTTCGGAATTATTTAAAAAGCTTAAGAGTCAACAAGATTCCAAATCAGATGCTTTTATGGGTGGGGTTTTTTTTTAAAAATTTGTATACGTTTTTCTAGATGTTTTATTCAATTTTTTTGCCCATTTTAGAAATTGCTAAGCATATGGTCCAATTTCTGTAGTTTATCATTTTGGTTGAACCGAACCGATATTTTAGGTTCGGAAAGAATTCGGGTTCAGCTTTTATTTCAAAAGAGGCTCGGTTCACGGTCACGGTCACGGAATTACGGAATTCCGGGTTCGGTTCAAAACCGGTTTGCAGCCCTGCTTTGTATGTAATGTGGATTTTCGTTTATTTAAGTGGGCAAAAAGTTTTCTTTCAAGTTTCAAATGTAATAATTGCCTTTCGCGTGATAATATGGCATCTGTGAAGAACTTATACAAACTTTGGAGCAGTGAATCCCCTTAGTATGTGTTTAGAATCTAAACATAGTCCACGATCCCACGACTCACAAGTAGCGATAGATGCATTATATACATAAACAAGTCAATGCTTATGGTTAAGCAATAAATATTAATAGGCACTTGACGAGGGTCAGGGTGTATCCTACCCCACGCGTACCCTTTAAGATGCACAGGCGATGTACCCCCTTCCACTAGACCGACACATATGTGTGCACTGATAATTACCAACGCACAAGCACATAAACATACACATGCCTCGTCTTACAAACGAAGCAATAGATAAGTTAGATTTAAGGCATGAATTTTATGTATAAAAGAAGAATCGCTCGCAAGAGCTATTCAGTACAAATATTACATTACAAGCGTGCTCAATAAAAGTGTATAATTCTATACATTTTTTGGTCCTTCGAGCCGGATTTTGATATTCGCAAAAGTTGATGTAAGCGCATACACAATTTTGGTTTATCATATCCGTAAAGTGGGTGCGAATATCTGAATATTCGAAAGAACCATGGCGCAACTCGTATCGAGGTTGAAGGTCAATATGAGTGACCACGCCATGCAGGACGCCGGGCCATCAGAACGAAATGATGTGCAGCGGTACAGGACGCCCACATATGTTACCGAATCGGACAATTTTGGATCTGTAAGCCCAACATTCGAATTGGCGAATCAATTGGAACAACTTACAGGCAAACTAAACCAGGCTATTCAGGAAGCAAAGGAAAGCTTCATGGAAGTGGATAGCTACGATATTGTGGAGCTAATATCAAGAATTAAAATCTTGATGACGATGCTAGAGGAAAAACACAAATCGTTATTGGTCAAGTATAAGCTCAATGAGATTGATGACGATTATCTTATCGAGATGAGGATTAAGGCCACAGCGATGTTGGAAAGACTGGCAACGAAACAGCGTCTGCAAGACCTGAAGGATGCAAGACCACTTCAGCCAGCTGCACCAGCAATGGAAATGCCCACATTTAGTGGAAACCCCAAAGAGTGGATAACATTCTATGGATGGTTTAAAACGGCAATACACGAGAGAGCAGATTTCGGAGATGCAATCAAGATTTATTATCTGAACTCGTGTCTGAAAGGAGATGCGAGAAACCCACTCACCTCGTCACTTATGAACCAATATTCGTATTATACAACAGCATGGGACCGTATATGCAAGATAAATAATGAAAACTGGAGCAGATTCATAGAAAAGCTGAAAGTCAGTCAGCCTAATCTGAAACCAGCACGTACGCCGTTGAGGGCAACTGCCACAACCACCAAGGAGCAGACGTCAATGATCAATCGGGGAAGTCTGTTCAAAGAACTCCAGCGAGCGCCAGATGTCAGTGTCGCCCAGGTCACTACTCAGGCTGCCTCAGAGTCCATGCATTCAGCAACAGAGTCGAACAAACTGGATCAACAACCCAAAGGAGAAGATGAGACCAGCAACCACCATGGACTATATGTCGAGCAGCTCAAGCTGCAAGTAATGAAGGTGGATCGCACTCAGCAGGAGAACGATTTCACCATCGAGATGAAGGACAAGAATGTCTTTCAGGCCGGTGAAGAGACGGCGGTCAACTGTGGCCGACAGATGACACTCTTCGACAAGGACAAAGAAACTACAACAAACGATATCCTGGCTGGTGGCTACAAAGAAGCGGCTATCAACTTACTGGAACGTACGGTAGAGAGTACCAGGAGTGTGCGCTTGAGCATCACGAAGCCTCAAGGCACCAAGAAGAACGAGGAACCGCGATCTGACCAAGGGCGGCTCAGTACAGTGGACACAGCCAAAACAGACGGACTCCGCAACACGACAATGCGGTCGAGGCCATATGGGCCCTTAAGAGCCATTAATTTAATTTATGTTTTGCAGGAAAGGGATTCTTCCCGCACCAAGAAAGATGCTCCTCCAAATGGGTCCACGTTGAACAAACCAACGAAATCGAAGCGTCAGCTTAGTAATTTAATTAAAGTCAATGATTCTTACGGAAGAGTAAGATACACACTGGATAAGTGGATGTCAAATTGGAGGCCCCCGGAGAATGTTCGATTGACGATCGGTGTTAATGGAAATTCGCTTGATATAAAGGATGAGTGGTTGACGCATTTTAGGCCCTGGAGAATGTTTAGAATCTAAACATAGTCCACGATCCCACGACTCACACGTAGCGATAGATGCATTATATACATAAACAAGTCAATGCTTATGGTTAAGCAATAAATATTAATAGGCACTTGACGAGGGTCAGGGTGTATCCTACCCCACGCGTACCCTTTAAGATGCACAGGCGATGTACCCCCTTCCACTAGACCGACACATATGTGTGCACTGATAATTACCAACGCACAAGCACATAAACATACACATGCCTCGTCTTACAAACGAAGCAATAGATAAGTTAGATTTAAGGCATGAATTTT
This sequence comes from Lordiphosa andalusiaca, assembly GCA_035044965.1. Classification (NCBI taxonomy): domain Eukaryota; kingdom Metazoa; phylum Arthropoda; class Insecta; order Diptera; family Drosophilidae; genus Lordiphosa; species Lordiphosa andalusiaca. The sequence goes on from JAWNNM010003344.1 coordinate 63,266, forward strand.
ATGTATAAAAGAAGAATCGCTCGCAAGAGCTATTCAGTACAAATATTACATTACAAGCGTGCTCAATAAAAGTGTATAATTCTATACAGTATGTCTGCGCGTTTCCATTTTCCCTTCCTTGCGTTTTTATAACAGCATTCCGTTTCCATTTCGAATCCCCTCTCTGCTGCTTCTTCGCCAGGAACTTTCTTGTTCAACTAGATAAAGTAGATTCCAAATCATTATTGGGTTCAGGAGCCAGGTTCCTCCCACTTGTAATAAATATGCAAAACATCACAGGTTTTCGCGCTGTCGAAGGAGTTGGCCAGCTTTATCGATTTTCGTTTGTGGCCGTGTGTGGTGCAGCGGGTAGTGTGTATCCCTGCTGTGAAAGAGGTTGTGGTTTCGATCCCTCCTCGGGTCTTTTAATAAAATAGTTTTAGTTTGAACAATCCATGAGATTAAGAGAAGGTCGGCTTGGCCCTTTAAGGCAGTAAAGTCAAATATTTTACCAGAGGTATACAGAGTATATTAAGTTCGTGCAAAAGTATGCAGCTACCAGAAGGCAACATCTCCTACAGATCAAGATAATTTTAAATTTATTGACACAGCTCCTGGACGATACGCGCCTGGTTATCCAAAAGTCAGTTCATGTCATCTATCAACAAAAATAATATCATGATAAATGCCCCATTAAGTATGCTAGTTTCATTTCATTGAATAATTCTCAATTTATATAGGTAACTAATGGTCAGTTATGCCTGCGTCATACATAATCCACACTTTGCATTCACGAAGATTGACCGACCGAATTGAAGGTATTCAAAATGAGTTGGTAGTCAGCCAACTATAATAGAATTGTTTTCCCGAAGTAGTAATATTAAGCTTAGCATACTTTAAAGAGCATTTATCATGATAATTTTGTGTAATGTGTATAATATACAGGGTATATAAGTCTCATTATATAAACAATCATACTACTAATCACTAAAAACTAAATTAAATAAATTGGTAAATTTGACGTAAAAACCAGTGTTTCGCAATTTGCTGCTGCAGTAGCTGTATTATCTGCGAAATGTCAATTTCTATAATTCAATTAAGCTTGGTGGAAAGTGCCCAGAGAGAGGGGCTGCTTAGGCGGTGTGCAATTTCGATTTCGTTATTTATTATTGTACGCTAATTAAACATAATGTGGTTTTAACTCTAGGGCTTTCGAATATGATTAATAATATTAATTTATATGTAGGCGTAAATAGAGGCGTATATACATTTATATAGTTATTGATGATGCTGCTGCTGCTGCTGCTGTTGTTCTGTGGTCGCCAAAATATCAATCCAAGTCATTCGACAAACCCCCGGCCACGGTGACGACGCACACCGACCGGGTAGGAGCAGTATCTTTGGTTGGGCGCTATGTGGTCTCATAGCTGGTCAGCAAGGCAGCGTCGACAGGCTCCAGGCAACTGGGGCACGTCAGACTGCGCATTAGCCAGTCGTCGATGCAGTGGACATGGTATATGTGCATGCATGGAAGATACCGCACCGCCTCGTCGCGGCAAAACTCTACCATGCAAATGACGCATTCGCGTGCCTTTTTGGAGCTACCGTCGTAGGCACCGATGGGCAAATGTTGCATCAGTCCGATTCGCTTGGCTATCTTCACCTGGTCCTCCTCGGATAGATGGGAATGGGCGGTGCCGGCGTCAGACGCAGCGGAGGGCATGGGATAGAATGGTTGCGACAGCTGTTCGTGCTGGGGAGTAAACGAGGCTAATTTGCTAGGTGGCCAGAGGCGGTATACATACCTGTCCACTGTCTTGCCCGTGAATGCTGACACTGTCGCTGCCTCGCAAGAGCGAAATGTCATCCGAACTGTTGATTTTAAGGCAATTACCCATTTTGGACTCCTTGGGGTTCAGTTGGCTGCTGCAACACGGGTTGGAAAATTATAATGGTGAAGGTAAGGGGTTAAGTAGACTAATCGCTGCACAAGGGTTAATTTATCTTTCCAGTCAGAATGTCTGAGCAAGCAGCGACTTCATCGCGGTGTGCGAGGCAAAGCTGCTTTTCCATGGCCTTCGTTTTCCCCGTAAATCATCACGTCAAATTCCGCACTGAATAGCCCACTCACCTATTCCGTATTGTATTTATATTTATTATCCAAATCAACAAAGAGCAGTGTGACCGTAGTCGGTAAAACAGAAAAATGTTGAAGTACTTTACGTCATTTGGCTGAAGTGCTATCGAAAGCGATATATTTGATTATCGTCATCAGACAGACCATTTTGATTGTGGCCCTCGCAAGTTTTCTCTGGCTCGCTTGCCCATGAACCATCTTAGTCCTGAGTCCTCATAATGTTCGACACAATCTAAGTTGAAAACTTTAATTTTCGCTTTGAACAATGCCACCTGAGTGATTTCCCAAGCTGAACAATGAATGGAGTTTCTAGATTCTGAAATGGCAGCCAAATGATAATTTCTTTGACTTTAATCAAACTGGGAAAAATTTTGTTAGGCAGATAATGTTCATTGCTGAAAACAAAGAAAGACGCTACCATGAAAATAAGCTGTTTTTTTCTGGGATTAGTTTAATAGTATGTTTGGCAACTATATGGCAGCATTGTCATACGATTTGTTTATTTGAAGAACAAAATGTTGTAGAATGGGGTAAGAGCACATAAACAAAAGAAATTGTAATTTTAAGGACTATTCCAGCCAAATCGCAAAGGTATATCTGAATTAGGGCCGATTTCACATCTTTTACAAAGCTGCTGTGTCAGATAAACATCGATTTTGCTCTGTTATTTGTAGATAGCTCCATGTAGAAGATCAGAAATATAGTATGGAAGTATACTTATTTATTTCCGTCATAACCAATCTGATTCCCTTGAAACTACATTAAACGCTGTAAATCAAATTGAGAATGAAAGTTACTTTTGTAACAGTACAGTATGATCAATATTGGCAATGGAATCGTCTTCTTTGGGTGGCACGAAGCGTTCAAGCATTGTTATGGCCGCAGATGATGTGGATAGCTCTTGTGTATCAACGAATGATGATGATGCTGATGGCTGCTCGATTTGGCTAATATCCAATGACTGCTTTATAGCCTGCACAAATAAAGCCGTGATATCAGCTTCATTCTGTCCCTAATTTCCACCCAAATCAGGTTTCTAACCGAAAGGTTAGAAAGGTTAGTTCCGTTCCCGAAAGTAAAACTGTAACCGATATATTACTATGGTCCAAAGCCTGACCGAAAATCTTTTCGGTTTGATGTCCTGATACCTAGACAGCGGATTTTGCATATATTCGAACAGATTTCACAGATTTTTCCACATCACCCTCAGTTTCCAAGATGTAGCGATAAATATGAATTTAGCTTATCTGGCGACAATTTGAATTATGTGGTCTATTACACCCGAAACAATTTGTCTGTTTACCATTTAAAGTGATACTCCAAACATTAACGCTTTGTAGAAAAAATGTATCACTTTCGTAGCATCTCCCAGGACCGTGAAGAACACATGGCCATCTGTGAAATATAATGTTCATATAAAACCAACAAAAAAATTGTTACTTACAATTATATTATCTTCGCTTCTTACACACATGAGATACAAAATTTATAAATGATATATGTATCTGCTCGGATCTAACTGTTAAGATTGCAGACTGAATACACTAACCATTGCCGATTTTTAATGTGAATGGGATAGGCGAGCTAGAATTAAACATTGTATTGAAAGTGTTTGGCAGGCAAGATCTATTCATACTCCGGGATGAAAATTGAGCCTGTTGTAGATCCAAAATAAATGATAATATTAAACTTGGAATTGTTAAAAACTTTGTTAAAAAGCTGGACAAAAACGGAACCGGCTTTAAATTCTTATGCTCAAAATATCCATCCAAAAGCACAGCAAAAAAAAAATAGGGAGGGCATATTTGTTGGCTCTGATGTATCTATGCTAATAAAAGGTAGAGCTTTCTAGATGTCCTTAAATGAAACAGAAGTCAGAGCATGGAATTGAACACCGTTCAACCGTTCATCCGGTCTTCACCATCTTCACCTTTGGTCGATCGATAAGTTATCGTGATAACTAAATATGATAAGAAGGAACAAAGCCATCTATCTTTAAAACCGTGGGAAGATAGGACGTTTTTTCTAAATTGCGGGGGCGGGAGGGAACATGGCCAAAATTGAAAATAAACTTGATCTGCCTGCAGACATAAGAAGCAAATGTCCCATACATGTCAAACCTCTATCTCTTACCATCTCTGAGGTCTGTGCGTTCATACGGACAGACATAAGGACAATCGGCTGTTGATGCTGATCAAGAATACATATACTTTATCTTACAATACTTTAAATGTATCATTGTTCTGTAACATTTGAAGAATTTTTATAAATTATCGTAGTTTCAGCCACTTACTAATATGTCGGAACCGACCGGATCTGATGACTATATCTTATATCTTTCATAGGAGCAATCGGTCGGAAAACTAGTTTTAGTGACAGCTACTTTTTTCTTTTCAATGGAAACGTCTCCAAACTTTGTAGTCGTAGGTTTATGGTTTTTTATGGTTTTTTGTAATTCTAGCAAGTTTTATTAAAATCGGACATCTATATGGTATAGCTGCCATACAAAAGATAGGTCTGAAAAACAGTCTTAGCTAGAAATACTTTTTGCTTTTAATGGTTGCATCCTGCAATTTTTTATTTGTTTGTTTCACATGCTTTCACCTAATTTTACAAATTTTAGGCCAAATCGGATGACTATATCAAATAGGTCCCATATGAACGATCGGTTGGAAAATGGGAAAAAGATAAGTTTTGAAAATATTTAAGCGAGCACTTGCAAGGGTATAAAAACTTTGGCACAGACGAAGTTAGCTTAGCTTTCTCGTTTTATGTACCGTCGGATTAGGTAAAAAATTTTTTAGCCTAAAAAATAGAGCAACGTTACCTTCGGCTCGGCCGAAGTTAGTATGACCCTTGCATCACATTTTTTGAAGGACATATCCACTGAAAACTAACAAGTTTTTCTCAAGAAGACTACCTTTCTGACTCTACTTTTGTATGACAGCTATACTAAAGGGTGATTTTTTAACTATTATCTTTTTGGCAACACTGGTTTAAAAAGCTTACGCACGTTTTGTTTCACTATCAAACATCTTTAGTTTGGTCTATAATTTAACCATGAATCGTATTACAAACGAACAACGCTTGCAAATTATTAAATTTTTTTATCAAAATGCGTGCTCTGTTAAGAAAGTTCATCGCGCGCTTCTTAACGAAAAATTATGTTCAGCGACGAAGTTCATTTTTGGCTCAATGGGCACGTAAATAAGCAGAATTGTCGATTTTGGAGTGAATATCAGCCAGAAGCATTGCAAGAGCTACCAATGCATCCAGAAAAAGTCACAGTTTGGTACGGTTTATGGGCTGGTGGCATCATTGGACCGTACTTTTTCAAAAATTATGCGAATCGTAACGTAACTGTGAATGGTGAGCGCTACCGTGAGATGATATCCAACTTTTTTTTTGCCCCAAATGCAAGAGCTTGACTTGCATGACATATGGTTTCAACAAGACGGTGCCACATGCCACACAGCACGCGCAACAATGGACTTATTGACTTATTTCACGTTCGGGACCTGATCGGGACCAATTGACCATTGGCCGCCGAGATCGTGCAATTTAATGCCTTTAGACTGTTTTTGTTGGGCTATGTTAAAGCTCATGTCTATACGGACAAGCCCGCTTCAATTGAAGACAACATAAAAGCATTTATTCGTGAGATACCGGCTGAAATGTTGGAAAGAGTATGCCAAAATTGGACTAAGCGGATGGACCATTCGAGGCACAGTCACGGTCAACATTTGCATGAAATAATCTTCAAACATTAAATTATATGGACCGTAATATCGATTCAAATAAAGATTTCATGCATTTTTCTGATTTGATGTGTTTTTTTTTGAAAAACTTTCCCATAGCTCTTAAAAAATCTCCCTTTATTATTAAACATATTTCTTAAACATTATTGTTATTATTATTATATTTAAAGTTCCATGAATAAAGCAATTATTATATTATATTATTAAAGCTTGTGATTGACTAGGCCAAACTTGTTCGTAGTTCCATATCTGCACAGTTCTAGCATAATATGGTACGTTTTAAATTATTTCAGAAATTTCCGCTTACCTTTTCCACATAAGATCTGACCTAGTTAACCATAAACAAACTTTAAATTATTTCAATTAAACAACAAGTACTTAAAAGGCTTTTAAAAATAGTTCTCACACTTTCATTCTGCATGTTTTGATCTCGCTCCTGGGTTTGAATTGTCGCGCCAATGGTAATTAGCAGTGTGGCCATACTGCCAGCTGTTGACGGAATCTAAATCAAATCGGTGCGTCAAACGGTTCGTTCCCTCAACTGATTCCGATTTGCTATCACGAAATCCAAATTGAATCTGAATCACTTTCAGGAATACTAATTTATTCACTCAACATTTATAATTTACTTGACAATTGACGACACCGGAGCTGGTGCTAAGGCCCTGCGGCGCAGCAACTTATCGACACAAGCCTAATTTCGATATACATTGGGAAGACCACTAGTACAAAAAAATCTATCGTCCATCGTTGTTCGGCGTTTTTTGCACAAGAGTTTATAGTGCGTGGATTTATCAAATAAATAAATTAAAGTGAATCAAAACAATTACCAGAACTCGAAGACTGGTAAGAAGGTGCACTTCGCGAACAGAAACAGTGATAGACGAACTTTGCAAGAAAAATGAAATGGGCAAGAAAAATGGAGCGTCGTAGGCAGCATTGCCAGGTCGAAGAGGCCAATACAGCACTGCCAGGTCAAAATCTAACGTATGCGAACGTGAAACACAACCATACGTGACGTAAACTGTCGCTATTCCAGGGCAGAGTAAACAATTCAAATAATTTAGAGTTGAAATTGGCGCAGCCACTCAATTTTGAAAAGCATGTCAGATCAGTCATATTTCTCCATGGGAATTCCTTGGCCAACTCTCCAGTCAAAACAAAAGGGAAATCTTCAATTGCTTTGTCCATTTCGATATACATGTGTCTTAAAGCTGACCAAATCTCTGCTGTACGCCACAAATTAATTTCTATATATCCGCTTCTTTACAGAGCTCACGTTCTTTCGGCACCTTGCTAAAAAATGCATTTTGCGTGCGACTCGGTCACTAATCACTTGAACATTAGAACGACAAACTAAACAAATCAGCCTACGAATCGATTCTAATATTTTCATTATGGAAAGTTCGGAAGTGGCAGTGGGGTCTATGAAACCAACTGGAGTTGCGGCTGGGTCTGCTGATGATGCCGAGCAGATGCAGGAAACTCACTGCTTGACCCGCATTGATATGGAAACTGAAGAGGAGGGCCTGGACCTGAGCTTGTACAGCAACATGTCTGGCTTTCGCTGGAAACGTGTATTGAATCCTACCGGACCACAGCCCCGTCCACGACATGGCCACCGAGCCATTAACATCAAAGAGCTCATGGTTGTCTTTGGTGGCGGCAACGAGGGAATCGTTGACGAACTGCATGTCTATAACACAGGTAAGGAACATTTGGAAAATTTCCTCCTCATTCTTTCATTTCATTATTGCATTGCAGTTACCAATCAGTGGTATGTGCCGGTGCTGAAGGGAGATGTGCCCAATGGATGCGCCGCCTACGGATTTGTTGTGGAAGGCACTCGCATGTTCGTCTTTGGCGGCATGATTGAGTATGGCAAATACTCGAATGAGCTTTACGAGCTCCAAGCGACCAAGTGGGAGTGGCGAAAAATGTATCCAGAGTCGCCCGACAATGGACTATCCCCTTGCCCCCGTCTGGGTCACAGTTTTACGATGGTGGGCGAGAAAATATTCCTTTTTGGTGGCCTGGCCAATGAATCGGATGATCCGAAAAATAACATACCTAAGTATGGAGCTCAGAAGAGACTCTCAGATTGCGTCTAACGCTATTTCTGTATCACGTTTCAGGTACTTAAACGACCTCTATATACTTGACACTCGTGGCGTACATAGCCACAACGGAAAATGGATTATACCGAAGACGTACGGAGACAGTCCGCCTCCGCGCGAATCACACACTGGCATATCGTTCACCAGCAAGTTGACGGGAAAATTGAGTCTGCTGGTATATGGCGGTATGAGCGGGTGCCGGTTAGGTGATTTGTGGTTGCTTGATACTGGTGAGTTAGATTGATAGGAATTGGATGATAGGTGTACACTGTACAGCCCTCATAATGCTCATCTATTGTGAGATCACTGCCTAAAATAACCGCATTTCAGACTCAATGACTTGGTCCAAACCGCGCACGCGGGGACAACCCCCGCTTCCTCGATCATTGCACAGTTCCACGATGATTGCTAACAAAATGTACGTGTTCGGTGGCTGGGTGCCGTTGGTCATTAACGATTCAAAGCCGACCACTGAGCGTGAGTGGAAATGTACCAACACATTGGCCGTCCTTGATTTGGGTAGGTAATCTTATCGATTCGAGTCTTTTCGTCTTCTGTATAACTTGCCATTTGAAAATGGTAACTATATTTAATTTAGACTCTATGACTTGGGAGAAGGTCACCTTGGACACCGTGGAGGACAATGTGCCACGAGCTCGAGCCGGGCACTGTGCGGTCGGTATCCAAAGTCGCCTGTATGTATGGTCCGGGCGAGATGGCTACCGTAAAGCGTGGAACAACCAGGTTAGGGTGAGATATTCTCCTATTCAGCTCCAACCAAGATCATGGTTGCCATAGTCCTAGCAATCTCTGTTCAACGCCCTTTTCTGTAGGTGTGCTGCAAGGATCTGTGGTATCTGGAGGTGACGAAGCCGCTGTATGCTGTCAAAGTGGCGCTGGTACGAGCGTCCACTCATGCTCTCGAACTCTCTTGGACGGCAACAACCTTTGCCGCTGCATATGTGCTGCAAATTCAAAAGATCGAGCAAGCGCCAATCGCTAGCTTCAAGCAAGGTGGCCAGAGTTTGGTTCAACATCAAGTATCGGCGCCAGGAGCTGTCAGTCAAACAGCAAACGGAGCGGGCGCTCCCATTGCGGCTGCATCTGGTACATTGAAATTTGAGAAGAATGCAATTTCTGTACTGCATCCCATGGGGGCAATCAGTCCGACAGCGGCAGCTGCCTCTGTCAACAAGCCTACCGAGCAATCGTCATCACCAACGCAAACTCAAGTTAAGGGTGCCGCAGTTATTCCGCCCTCTTCGACGACAGTCGCGGTGCAGCCGCAAATATCTTCGCAAATCGTCAGCAGCACAGCAGTAGGAGCCGGCAACGCAAATGCCTCTAGCACCATCTTGCAAAAGTTTCGACCCAGTGTCACCACTTCGAAGACCTCCGCTTCTATATCGACGGCCACTATTACGACGACAGCCGCTGACACCCAAAATGTGGCTGTGCGGGTGGCCAGTTCAGTGGCGTCCACAGCTAACGTTGTGCTAAGCTCGGCCACATCGGCCACAGGCGCCTTGCGCTTCATTCCAAGCGTGTCGGCCTCACAGACGCTGCGATTAGCATCCACAAACAGCAGTAGCAGCGGTGCCACGACCACAACCATATTGAAGGCTGCCTTGCCAAGCACTGCCGTGCACACACAGCAACACTCGGCTGCCGGCGGCGCCGGCAAGCAATTCTTTATACAAAAGCCTCTCACCCTGGCGCCCAATGTGCAATTGCAGTTCGTCAAGACCAGCAGCGGGGGCATGACTGTTCAGACTCTGCCTAAAGTCAACTTTAGTCTGGCAAAAGGCACGACTAGCCAGGGTCAAGGGCAAGCGTCCTTGACCGTGTCCAATCAACAGCTGCTGTCCACTGGTTCTACCACACAAATTCAGGTAAGAGTCAACCAATGGGTTAAGTTTGCTCTTCCTAACGGGGAACTATCCATCTTTATATTTTAGATCGGTTCTGGACAACCTAAGACCACATTGGCCACCAACTCCGCCGGGCACAGCACTACATCAGTAACGGGATCTGGAACGCAGCAAAAGCCACTGGTGTCCGGCAACGTGCTAAAGCTCGTATCTCCCCACACGATGGCCGGTGGCAAGTTGATCATGAAGAACTCTAACATTTTGCAAATGGGCAAAGTGACGCCAAACTTAATGGGTGGCAAGCCGGCCTTTGTCATCACCAACAAGCAGGGCGCCCAGCTGGGTAACCAACAAATCATTATTGTTACAACAGGTGGCAGTTTGCGAACAGTTCCCGCTGGCAGTGTGATGAGCACCGCCGGCTCTTCAGCTGGTATAGTAAGCATTGTGGGTTCAACGGCCACCACAGCCAGTCCGCTGCAGGTGGTGGCTGGGCAACGAACAGTGATAACCAACCAAGGAGGTGTAAAAATGCTGCGCAACATATCAACGGCATCATCGACACCCGGCCAAAAGTTGAGTGGCACTTCGATGCAGCAAAAAACGGCGCTGTATATTGGTGGAAAGCCAGTGACTGTCATGAGCGGATCCTCCGGCTCGAACAAATTGGTAATGCTATCCGGTGCTGGGACACCCACCACAGCAACTGCCGCGGGAACCACAGGCAGGAAAAGCTTCGTCAACATCTTTAATACCGGTAGCGGACAGCGTACATTGACACTGACATCCACCGCTGCCAAAGGTATTTCAGCGGCTAAGACAGTGCCGACAGCGGCGGCAGTGCAAGTCAACAGCGGCAACAACAGTGCCGTTGAGGCTGCTGTGACCATTTCAACTATGGCCGATCCGACGTACGTGGAGCCCGATCCCATGGAGGATATCATTGAGCAGTTGGACGGTGCCGGTGATGAGCTGAAACCGCCGTCGACAAGCGAAACGCATGCTGATTCCGAGGATGACATTGACAACGACGACGCGGCTGCCACATCTACTTCGGCGATGGCAGCCACAGGGGGAAACCCAGGAGTGTCCGCCCCATCAATCGCCGAACAGCGGGCGGAGATTGTTGAGGATGTATCCGGTGTCAGCAGCACCACGAATGGTGGGCAAAAAACGACGACGACAGTGGAGAGTGGGCACATAGACTCGGTGGCCGAAACTCCCTTTTCGGCGATTGTCTCAACATCAGAAAGCGAAGGCAATCTAGAACAGCCTACAGCTGTAGAGACGGAGGCCGCCAACATACTTAAATCGTCATCTGGCGAGGTTTTGGCCATATCGACAACTACCGATGCCGACGTAGATGCAGATATCGATCCAGACCGCCAAACCGATTCCGTTGTAGACGGTTCCCATTTGGAAGCCTTGGCTTCGGCAGCTGTGATGCAGGCATCCGCATCGGCAGACTCCAGTCAAGCAGCTCGGAGCTTGCTCCCTAGTGCCACCTTCAAATCGAGTGCTGCGGAAAATTCAAAGATTGCTCAGGATAATGACAATACCAATTCAAATGCCAAAAGTGTAAGTTACATGCACTGTGTATATCCAATACTTAAGAAGTAAGCTCGGATACTCTGCTTGCTCCTTTGTGCTGTTAAATCGAAACTGACGTATGTTGACCTTGCTCCTATTTACGTTTACAGGATCCTCAAAACGACAACGAGAAGTGGCATACTGTTGGTGTGTTCAAGGACCTCTCGCACACGGTGACGAATTACATCGACCAAAAGTCCTTTAACGAGACCCTGTTGGAGCAAATCGATGCCGATAACCTGCCTGATCTGACTCAATATCCGCGCGTTAGCTTGGATCCAGGAACAGCATACCGATTCCGTCTAGCTGCCATCAACGCATGCGGCCGTGGAGAATGGGGAGAAGTAGGTTGCCCCTTATCACTTATCATCTCCATCTCTAGATGCTAATTGCAATTTTAGATATCCAGCTTCAAGACATGCTTGCCGGGCTTTCCAGGCGCCCCGTCTGCCATTAAAATATCAAAAGATGTCAAAGAGGGTGCTCATCTGACCTGGGAACCACCGCCGGCGCAGAAAACAAAAGAGATAGTGGAGTATTCAGTTTACCTGGCCGTGAAGCCTACGGCCAAGGACAAGGTGGCCTCACCGCAGTTGGCATTCGTGCGCGTATATGTGGGGGCAGCCAATCAGTGCACAGTGCCAAATGCCTCGCTCTCGAATGCGCATGTGGACTGCTCAAACAAGCCGGCCATAATATTCCGCATTGCGGCTCGCAATCAGAAGGGCTACGGGCCGGCTACCCAAGTAAGGTGGCTGCAAGGTACGTTCGTAACTCCGATGTGCTGAATACTAATGCAATATTCAACCAATTTCTCCCAGCAGATCCTGCAACAACTAAACTGCAGGGGGCTGCTACGAATGTGACTAATTTGAAACGGGCCCAGGAGAAAGTAAACGCTGGCAGCGGCTCTGGCGCTTGCTCGCCCCAAAAACGCGGCCGTAGCAGTGGATTACATGGTAGCGATTGATCACCTTACTGGCTCTAGGTATTTTAATAAGTGAGGGAAAGAGAGCGTGTGCAGAACCAATTGCTCTTAGTAGCACAAGATTTGACCGCCACCGTCATGTACTTCCTGAGAGTGGCTTGGATGGCATTACTTTTAACACAGCGATTGATCATTGTAGCAGATGTAAGTAGCTCATACAGAAGGAGAGAGCAAGTTAATATGCAGAACGAACTTGAATTGAATTGGAGAGGCATCCGAAATGCTTGCTGTAGATATAAGAATAACCACCACCGCCTAAACGGCATTACATTTAAGACAACCGAACCCAATCCAAACTAATCCAACTCAACCCACTATAACACATAAGCAGCTCCCGATCTTATAGCCCTTTTCCATAACATTTTCATTTTCAAACGAATGCTGTTTCCATTGGCAAAAATTTGATTTGTTGACAGTCGCAATGATACATTGACATAATCAGTTGATTGGTTTGATGTTTGCAAGTGGGGGGATGTACATGATGCAAACTTCATTTATTTTTCTCAGTAGGCGAGAGAATCGGGTGATATTATACACCTTTCGTTTTTAAGATCTATACATTTTTCTTTAATTTCCTAATACCAAGAAAACTTCATAAAGTTTGCTTCCTTTTGTAAGTCCCGACTAAGTAATATAAAATAAAAATGCATCCTTAGTGCCAAATGTCGTAGCGAAAAAGTATGTTACATTAAAGTGGACCTCAAAACGGCTAATATAAAAAATTTTTTTTCTCGAATTCATGATTCGATGAGAGTCAGTCAATCCCAGCACTTTGAGGGCTACAAAAAATATTAGCAGTTTTCTTTTGATGACAAAACTTGATGCAAAATATACACAAATTCACAACTCTGTTTTCTTTATGTTTGGCCGTCTTAAAATCATGACTTAAACAGTTCTTTAGTACTAGCTTCTCAATTTGTACATATTGTCGCAGTCCGCCCTTTTTGGAGAAGGCTGCTTTAGAGAGTCCTCGGGCCAATTTATACTCAATTTGTTTGCTCCATATTTATACAATTTCTAACCACGAAAATGCAACAGTAGAAATCCACGACTTTTGGTATGAAGGTTGCCTACAAAATGTTCATTTTGAATTTTTATAATGCAATTTTTGAATAGCAAATAATTTATTTATAATAAACACACAATAATTATTGAAATTATTCGAAAATAAATTATATTTTAATGTTATTTAAAAATTAGTTGATAAAATAAACAATCATGTGTTGTTAAGGCTGCAAACCTTTCCATAATCGGCTCGGTTAGGGTTCTGTTGGGTCCTTTGGTCCAGTCTATGAACCGGAGCACATATTTTTAAAAATATGGTTAAGTTTAAACAAATTAATGGCAATGCTATTTAAGATCTTGCAGAACTATCTGCATATGTTCGATTTGCAAATGCATTCAAGTGAAGGATATTACGACCAGAAAGAAAATAAACCACATGTCCAATCGATAACACAACACTAATGATTAGCTTTTCGAAGCATTTGCAGCTTTGTTTTTGTCAATGTACATTAGGAAATCAAAAACCAGCAACTTCAACAATAAAACCCTTGGAGCCCGTTTGGAGCCATTGAAATTAGTTAAGCTTGCTGCACCTTTTTTTCATCGGTGGAATTAATTTCAATGGCAGTTTTTGAGTATATTTTGTATTATAAAATAATTGGCTTTCTGCTGTATTGCTCTCCAGACGGTTGTGCTCTTTTTGCAAGAAATCCAGGTAGTCCACGGGTGTTTGAAAAATATAGCTATCGGTTGATTTTGATAACGTATCATTGTTCATCATCTTCATTTGTCAATGGAAACTGCCAAATCTTAAAAAACAGAAGAACAAATTCAAAACGGTTGCCGCCAGCATGTAAAAATGTCAACCGAAAATATATTTAAATGATCAACTATGGATTAAATAAACAAAATTGAGCAAATGAACGAGTGCCAGTGTCCATAGAGTTGGATACAGCTGTTGCTTGCGTTCCATTAAGCTACTCCATTAACCAATTTCGAGCTCCCAAAACACTATGCGATGAAAGCATTCGAGAATCAAACAATTAGGACCGACTCTTGAATTGGTATACTCATATATTTTGTTTCCCCTTAGATCATATTGCTCTAAACACTTTATACAATTTGAGAATTTGCGTCTAAATGAGTTGTAGGTGTGGCAATCGGTTGCACCTGGTTGGTTTTTCCTCGATGTGTAGAATCTTTGCCAATTGAAGTATACATACATACAATGCATGGATGCGCACATGCAATCTTACATACACAGGTAGGTATATTTATAGAGGTTTCACACACACATACATATGCAATTTATAAAAGTTTTCCTTCTTATTGTTAAGTTGCGACTTCCCCAGCAAAATCGTTGTACTTGCTACTGCAGCTGCCCTACTGGTGCCGTGTGGTTCCAGCTCCAGTTGCCTTAACTTCATGACCCGGACCCGGACGGAGCCGATTGCTCTTGCTGCGCCAGCGTTGGAAAGTTGCCACTGCTCGGAGGCGGTTGTTGTTCTGATTCGTTCTTCACTCCGCTGGCGCTGGACGCCAGGCGAAAAGCAGCTTCGGTATGGGATCGCAAAATAGCCTCGGCCTGCTGGTGCATGCGCAGAGCCGTCTCCGGGTGGTTGTGCGTCTGCGCCTGCGCCTGCTGCGAGCTGGGAGCAACCGCATGCTGTGAATAGTTTGAGGCGGACGCTTGGTGATGCTGCAAAGCTTCGATCAGATGCATTCCGCCCAAGCCCGGATCTGAATCGAGGGCGCCACGCATCATATTCATGTTCACGTTCATGTTCATGCTGGGAACATTGATGGGCGACCGTTGCGACGGGTTGCTGTTGCCCGGATGGGAGAGCTGCTGCTGATGGTGGTGGTGATGGTGCGTGTGGTACGGATGTGGGTGTGGGTCACCGTGCTGTGGGGAGGTGGAAAAACAAGCGAAGTTTTAGTGAAATATGCCCGTGCTGCCATTCCCATACGCAACCCTTACGTGTTGGTGCTGCAGTGCAGGATGCGTGTGCGGGTGAGTGGTGTGGCCCACTATGCCGGCAGAGCCGTTGCTGGTGTTGTTCATTCGCATTGCGGCGGCCAGATTGACTACTGCAGCCTGGACTGCCGCACTGGGTACGGCCACCGCTGGACTCTCCCCACCGTCCTGGTCTTGGTTGGGCCGAGAGGCCACAGCCGCGGCTGCTGCTGCCATTAGTGACATGCGGTCCATGTTGTATTGGCTAGCACTGGGCAGGCGTAGCTCGTTCATTTTTGTGCCTCCCGAGCTGCAGTTGTTGTTGTTGGTGCAGCTGTTGTTGTTGTTGGTGTTGCTGATGTGATTGTTATTGTTGTTTTGGTTGCTATTTTCGTTTTCACTCAAGCCCTGATCTTGATCTGCATCCTGATCTGCAAACTGCTCAGAGGCGGACGATGATGAGAGGCGTCCATTTGAAGAACACTCGGAATTCGCTGACGGCGAGGGACACTTCAAATTGGATCCGCCCGAGTTGCCGGCACCCAGGGGCAGCAGGTTTCGCGCCTCGCCTGCTGCCAGTGTCGCTGCCAGAATGGACTCGCGCTCCCGTTGCTCTGCCGCTGCCCTCGACTGGAAGTAAAGAATTGGATTCATTTTAAGAATACATTGCAGTCAACCAAGCACGGCCATCGTGAATGTAGCAATGAGGATAATGCAGGTTTTTCTAAAATGGTGAAACTATACTTGGTTAACTCGTGAAATTGAACATCTATACACATTTTTGCCACTCGTGTGTGAAATTCCAACGGCCCTCAGCTCCCTCCCTCCCGCACCCGATATTTGAAAAAGTCATCACCGACAATTTTGAACCTCTTAAGTAGTCTCTTGAGGGTCCTCATTACTGAAATTGTGGTCAGAATGAATTTTGGTAGAGCTGGGATCTCTAGCTCGGCTGGGCAAGGCCATAGCAGAGGAGGTGTAGTACTGTTTCCTAATCTTCTTCGTAACTGCAGATTTTGCACGGATTCTCATGGTAAGTGACGCCTGACCCGTTTAGGTTCCCACCAGAAGCGATATTTGCTCCCTTTTGTGGCGTAAAAGCGTGATTGTTCTCTTAAGGTATAGTGTTGGCCATGATGCCCTCACTTTATTATAGGGATGCAAGCCGGTTCTGAACTGAACCGGATTTGAACCGAACCGATTATTTCAGCTGGTGAACCGAACCGCAAGCCGAACCGGCTTCCGTTCAAAAATGCTGTAAATCTCCTGCAATTGCCCGCTAACTAACTAAACTTAACTGTCATCAATATGCATACTATTCTTGACGGTTGTTAATTCATTTGTCGTCCTGTAGTGGAAAATATTTCAAAATTTCTGTAGTACTTCTTTACCTGAATTCAATCTTAGCTAGAAGAGTTTGTTCTCATATAATTTGATATATAGGATGCATGGTACGAATTCGTTTCTAGCCTACATTCTCTGATTTCGGGGGGCATTCCTCTAGGAACTTATGGATTAATCCTGCAAATTATAGGAATTCAATTACCAAAACGACCGAAAAGTTGCATTACGACAGAAATCCTAATCTGTCCGTCAGTCTGTTTCTACGCGATTTCCTCCGTCAGTTTTAAAGCTATCTTCACGAAACTTTGCTCGAAGTCTTGTAGTGCAATGGATGACTATAGCATATAGCTGCCATAGGAATAATCAGTCGAAAACAAAAACTTTTTTGTTTTCAATGAAAACGATATCAAACTTTAGATTTCTTAGTCGAAATCGGACTTCTATATAGTAAGGCTGTCATACAAATGTACATTTTGAAAAGTAGTCTGTCACATAAATCTACAAATAACAGTGCAAAATCTGGTAGATATGATAGATCTTGCCAGCCAAACACTTTCAATACAATGTTTAATTCTAGCTCGCCTATCCCATTCACATTAAAAATCAGCAAGGGTTAGTGTATTCAATCTGCAATCTTAACAGTAAGATCCGAGCAGATATACCCTTTATAAATATTGTATCTCATGTGTGTAAGAAGCGAAGATAATATAATTGTAAGTACAATTACAAATTTTTTGTTTTTATATGAACATTAAATATCACAGATTGCCATAAGTTCTTCACGGTCCTGAGAGATGCTACGAAACATTTTTTCTACAATGCGTTAATGTTTGGAGTATCACTTTAAATGGTAAACAGACAAATTGTTGCGGGTGTATAGACCACATAATTCAAATTGTCGCCAGATAAGCTAAATTCAAATTTATCGCTACATCTTGGAAACTGAGGGTGATGTGGGAAAAATCTGTGAAATCTGTTCGAATATATGCAAAATCCGCTGTCTAGGTATCAGGACATCAAACCAAAAAGATTTTCGGTCAGGCTTTGGACCATAGTAATATATCGGTTACAGTTTTACTTCCGGAAAGGGAACTCAGGGTTGGTTGTCCGTTTCCTATTTTCCTTTCGGTAAGATACCTGATTTGGGTGGAAATTAGGGACTGAATGAAGCTGATATCACGGCTTCATTTGTGCAGGCTATAAAGTTGTCATTGGATATTAGCCTGCATATTAATGAAGACAGAACAGGAAGAACCTTCAACACTAAGAAGCGTATAACCCACTTATATATTATTTTTGTAGGATATTTTCTTTTTGTTGTTTTACTAAAGATTCGTTCTGAAAATCACAATGTAATTAGCAATCATTATTTTAGTTTCTAACTTTAATTTGCCTGGGACTTGAACTCGGGACCTCAGGGTAACTTCCAGACGAAAGGCATCTTATCGCACTCGACTATCAAGCACGTGCGTGACTCAAAGTAAAGAACGCAGTCAAATGCTAAGCACTCAGCTGCCTCTTTTATATTCCGAAAGCAGGGAATTCTTCTTGCGAATTACATGCGGTGTCTTTTTGTATTTTTCTAAATTTTGGGGCTGTTTTCTAGACAATTTTTCTATATTTTAGGGCGAATTTCTCAGCAAGCCGAATATCCGTTTCCCCTTTTATATTCCGAATGCAGGGAATTCAAACTTGAGAATTACAAGGGGTGTCTTTAAAATATTTTTCTATTGTTTAGGGCGATTTTCTAGACTTTTTTGTCCATATTTTAGGGCGAATTTCTAAATGGCATGTCCAAATTTAAGAAATGGTCTTTTTTAAATTTAGGGCGTTTTTCTAATTTGGCCCTATTTTACGACACCGTGCATTGTATTTTTTTACTTTGTACCGTAGGTACACAGAGTATTATAAGTTTGTGCAGAAGTATGTAACAGCCAGAAGGAAGCATCTCCGACCCCATAAAGTATATATATTCTATATATATTCTATTCAAATCATGTCCCTCTGTGAACGCACACATCTCAGAAATGGCAAGAGATAGAGGTTTGACATGTATGGGACATTTGCTTCTTATGTCTGCAGGCAGATCAAGTTTTTTTTAAATGTTAACCATGCCCCCTCCCGCCCTCGCAATTTAGAAAAAAGTCATATCTCAGTCATATATCAGTTTTAAAGATAGATGGTTTGTTCTTTCTAGACATATTTAGTAATCAGAATAACTTATCGATCCGCCAAAGGTGAAAATGGTGAAGATAGGATGAACGGTTGTCAAGCTATGATCAAAAGACTGTTCGCTGCTGCAGCGCAGTAGCAGCGCTGTTTTCAGCTGCTACTGCAGCATCAAAATTTATGCTGTGCGTATAATTTCGCTGATACAGAGTATGTTATTGTCAAGCTTGACCGGCTTTCGTTCTTCTTTTCTATACTCAAGTGCGAATTCGCCCTTAATTTAAGAAAGTATTTAGGAAAAAAAATCTAGAAAAATTACCCTAAATTTAAGAAAAAATAAATCGAATTTATAAATTTAAGAAATTGTTTTCTAAAAAATCTGTTTTAGGTCGGTTTTTTTCTAAGTTTATGAAAAAACTGTCTAAAAACAAGAAAGAAAAATTGTTTAAGGGCAAATTTCTTAAAACTATAGAATACATTATTTAAGTGTAGCTGTAGGTCGTCTGATGTCAGCACAGGTCATTGTTTATGGGACTAACACCACAAACTTTTACCACTTTACTTCTTCTAATCGGATTCTAATCTAATTGGTTTGATGCAAAACTATACAAAGCTACACAGAAAACAAGAATGAAACTCGGTCAAGCCCGACAATAACATCCCCTTTTTACCAACAATCAGAACTCGACAACCGTTCATTCGATCTTCCGCATTCCTTTGGCGGATCGATAAACAATCGATTAGTTACTATGTATAATACCATACCACATACATACCAGAACATACTGAGCGGCGAACTGATGTTTAGGATCCATTCGCATTGAGTCCATGTGTGTGAGAAGACCTGTAATACGTACGACGGAAATGGTGATAAAGTAACAAGAAATGCGTTGTAAACAGCAATCGGTATTACGAATCCACCCAAAGTCCCATGACCCACAGCGTGTCTCTGGTTGAGCGTTGTGCTCTTTGGACCCATTTTACTTACCGTTTTCGTGCGTGAAGACCGCCTGGCACACACTGCAGGGCCACATCCGAAGACTATTCGTCAGCTGGGAGGTCTCGGCGTGGCAAGCTAGGTGCTTCCGCAGTGAGCCCTCGTTCACATAGTGCTTGCCGCACACTGGGCAAGGATGGTTGGCCGTTCTGCGTTTGCCCAGGTAGCTGTCATTCAGGCTGGATCCACTGTTGGTGGGGGGGTGCGCAGGAGCCTGGACGCAGCTTGATTCGGAGGCGCATTGTGTGTTCAGCGGATTTACGGCACTGCCATCGCCGCTGAGCATGACTTCGCCAAATTGCGAGATGGCTGATGGATGGATTAGGGGAATGTGTGGAACGTGCGGAAATAGGGCGGCCAATCGTACTTACCCGCTCCGCTTGGTGGGGGGCTCTTCTCCTTGTGCACGTGCTTCATGTGGTCCACGAGCGCCTCGGTTCCGAGGAAAAGCTTGTGGCACACCGGGCAGGATGTGGCATTGGGGCCGCCGATTAGTGCTGCATGCTGCTGCAAGACACCAAGATGCAGCTGTAGCTCCTGAGATAGGCGGTGCACATTTAAGAGACGGGATGGTCGATGTGAAGAGAGTGAAAGAAGAAATGGAAGGCAGCAGGAATGAGTGTGAGGTGGAGCGGTGATCGAGATGGTCGAGGCTGGCTGGCTGGGTAGATGCTGGGCATGATCACGAATCGCTACTCACCTTGGACGTGTGCGTGCGTAGACTAGATTCCGTGGCGAATCCCTTGCCGCAAATGTTACAGTGAAAGGGCCGATTCTTTGCACGTTCCACTTGGGCGTCGTGGTTTCGCAGGTGCTGCTGCAGATTGGAAAGCTGAATGAAGGCGCGCCCACAGTCCGGCAGGTGGCACTTGTAGGGGCGCTCTCCTGTAATAATCAATTTTAAGCGTTGAAAGACGATCAAGGAACTGTGACCAAATGACATCATCATCATCATCATCATCATTATGGGAAGAGCACCCCGAGAGGGTGTATTAAGTGCTTGCAAATCAATGTAATAGACAGAAAAAACAGATCTCTGAGGCTTTGAGGGCCAAAGTATCAAATCTTCTCTCACAAAGTGTTGCTTTTAGCATCAACAGAATTGCATTTTATACCGGAATAATGGAAATTCGCGTCCTGTGCATGGAACGGGGAATTTGTTAAAGCTGTTCTAAACCTAAAACTTCTAAACCTAAAATTATCTTCAATTTTCAAAGTGTTTGGGTTTTGCTCTGTAAAAGTTTATGTATTGAGAATTGTATTGAAGTAAGTATTGAACTTGAATATAGTTGTTAAGAATGTCGGTCAAGCCCTACTGTCATATACTTTGCACCAACGAACGTTCTCATGCGCAGTATACGTTTTAATGCTGTAGCTGCAGCGAACATTCGTATGCTCATAACTCAACTCTCGTTAATCCTATCTTAACCAATCCTTTGGCGAATATATAAGTAATTTTGATTACTATATACTAAAATACTCATTGATGTGCATGTGAGTAAGTTGTTTACACTTTCGAATAAACTCAACTCGACCTCGGGCCAGCTAAAACTCCCTGATTAAACATCAGAAAGGTCGTTTGATAAATTAAAAATAGAGGAAACTAGAGGAAAAATAGAGGACTTCGGCTCGGCCGAACTAGAAAACGGAGCTTGGAGATGTTTGCAATGCAAACTATGAATTGAAAACAAAACAGTTTTTCTAACTAGATCTAGTTTCTCGACTGATCGTTACTATGGCAGCTATACGTTACAGTCATCCGATCCGGCCTTCACCGTATTTGTACCATAAGACTTCGTGCAAAGTTTGGTCGCGATAGCTTTAAAACTGACGGAGGATATAGCATGGAAACAGACGGATAGACGGACTGGCAGACGGACATGACTCAGCTCGTCATGCTGATCAAGAATATAAATACTTTATGTGGTCGGAAATGATTCCTTCCATGCGTTAAAAACATCTGGTCAATTTTAATATATTCTCTGCAAGTCGATTGTGCTTTGTCCTTCCGTCCTTCCGTCTGTCTGTCTGCTTCTACGCGAACTAGTCTCTCTGTTTTAAAGCTATCGAGCTGAAATTTTGCACTGAGTCTTCTTTTTGCTGCACACTATTAATATGTCGGAACCGACCGAATCGGATGACTATATCTCATAGCTCCCATAGGAACAATCGGTCGGAAAACTTTTTTTAGTGAGAAAAACTTGTTTCTTTTCAATGGAAACGTCTCCAAACTTTGTAATCGTAGGTTTTCTATGTTTTTTTATAATTCTACCAAGTTTTATTAAAATCGGACAGCTATATGGTATAGCTGCTATACAAAAGACCGGTCTGAAAACAGTCTTAGTTAAAAAAACTTTTTGGTTTTTAATGGTAGCGTCCTGCAATTTTGTATTTGTTTGTTTGACATGCTTTCACATAATTTTAAAATTTTTTTGGATTAATCGGATGACTATATCTTATAGCTCTCATACGAACGATCGGTCGGAAAATGTGAAAAAAAGTATTTTTTTACAATATTTAAGCGAGCACTTGCAAGGGTATAAAAACTTCGGCACATACGAAGTTAGCTTAGCTTTCTCGTTTTCAAGTAATATAGGAATCTTTTTCGAGTCGTTTTTCAATAAAGCACACAGGACAAAATTATTGACAAGCGATTTATAAGAAAGTTTAACAAATAAATCAGGGCTGCAACCCGTTTTTACCCGTCGCACGTACTCTGAACCGAACTATAAGCCGAACATCTTCAAAAACTATAGCTGAACGTTTTCGCGAACCCAACATTTTGATTCGGCTTAATTGAAATTATAGACATCAGCTTTAATTACAGCCTAGTGACTCTTCTGTTATCTATTCGTTATTGGGTACTGAATCTTGAAAACCAACACAAAAGTTTTATAAGTAAAACACGAAAATCGATCAGAATAACCATAATAGCCAAAACCATACGCCCTCGAACCTCAGATCTTGGTTTGAACCAGCGAACCGCACCTTGGAAAAGATTATTAAAAAATTTATAAATTTGCAGCCCTGAAACAAACAAAATCTACAGCTGTCGCCAAAAATAAAAAACTACTTCATCGTGATTAAAAAATGACTTTTAATTCGATCACAAGGACTTTCACCCACTGAAAAGGTGAATAACTTTTAGATTTTTCCAGATTGATTTCAACTACTGCTTGTATTGATGTTAATAGTTAATGAACAAATCCTGAAATATATTTTTGAAATTAAATAAGTTTTGTATCCTAATATTTGCTTTGTTTCTTTGGGAACAAACGAATGAAAATTCTTCCAAAAATAATACGTAATTACTTTCAATTAAGTATTATTTTTAAATGAGTTTACTGATTGTCTGGCAGATTAGCACAATGGACCACTGTGCCCCGCGCATACATTTCGGTGCAGCAGACGGTTATTGCTTTAGCTTATGGTAAAAAATGTTTATCCCAACCGATGTCAGAATTCGGCCAGACCCGGATATTCTAAATTCAAGTTCGAGACGGATAGTTCTTGTATTGATCCCGACTTTAGCTCGGGAGAGCTGATCTGAGCTCGACAAAGACTAATTCCAACACTGGATTCGATCTTGAAATCGGCTTGGTGCAAGTTTGCAATTTTGCTGGATATTCGACAGTTCCTAATCCGAAAAATGACCGTGACAGACTGACCCCAAAAAAACTTTACACAAGAGCCCCATGGGAAGACTTTGCCTACCCGAGGTCGTTAGTTGTTTGTATACCCTGGATCTATCTTTAATCGACTTCAGCTTCCTCATGCCAGCATTGCTTTGACTGTTTGGGAATCGAACAATTGAGCGCTGAGTTGATTGAAGTGTATTGAAGTGTATATTGGTGTATTGCTCTCGTTTACTTTCGTTCGTTCTTTCGCTCTGACATTCGTAATCCGTTTTAACTGCAAATATCCAGTTTGGATCATTTGATTTCGCCAGTACGGATTTGGCCTTAAAATTAACCTTTTCGGATTGATCGACGAATTTCAGGATTGTTTCAAGTCTTTCGTGCTTGTATCAAGTTCGACTTGGTATGGCCGGGGATCGTAAATGATAAATATTTGTAAATTGTTCATCTACAAAAATAATCAACTTGGAGGGAGAACCCCTATGAAAAAATATATCAGAATAACATTCGTTTCTTTTTGTGTAATTTTGAGTTTTTCGATGGTTTAATGATTGTTTTATGAACAAAATATAAATCAATCAAACATAATCTTTAAATTTTGGTTGGTTCACTTTGATTAACTTACTAAGAATATGCATCAACTTTGCCACAATTCCTTCTGCACTATTCGCAATCGGCTTCTGCGTAATTTTTAAAATAATTTTTGAGTTCTATTTTAAAAATCAAGATTAATCATTTTTTTTTTATACCCTTGCAGAGGGTATTTAAAAGTGTTTTATATGTTTGTGACGCATAGAAGGAATGAATTCCGACCACATGGAGTAAATATATTCGAGCTGAGTTGACTGAGCATAGTCCGTCTGTTTCTATGCTATCTGCTCCGTAAATTTTAAAGCTATCGCGACCAAACTTTGCACAGAAGTCTTATGGTACAAATACGGTGCAAATTTGTCGAAA
Organism: Lordiphosa andalusiaca; assembly: GCA_035044965.1. Taxonomy (NCBI): domain Eukaryota; kingdom Metazoa; phylum Arthropoda; class Insecta; order Diptera; family Drosophilidae; genus Lordiphosa; species Lordiphosa andalusiaca. The sequence continues at coordinate 87,773 of JAWNNM010003344.1, forward strand.
CAGGCCGGATCGGATGACTATAACATATAGCTGCCATAGGAACGAACGATAGTTTCAGTCAGAAAAACATTTTTGTTTTCAACACAAACCTCTTTAAAATGTGCATGTATTTATTTCACACAGTTTTTCAAAGTTTTGTCAAAATCGGATGACTATAGGTTATAGCTGCCATAGGAATGATCGGTCGAGAAACTAGTTCTAGTGAGAAAAACTTTTTTGTGTTTCAAAGTTTGCTATGCTCTCCCATGATTCCACTAAGCTCGGTCGAAGTCGGTCATCTATATAGTATAGTTGTCACACAAAAGTAGAGTTAGAAAAGTAGTTTTAGTTGGAAAAACTTGTTTGTTGTCAGTGGAAATGTCCTTCAAATTAGTTTCGAAAAACGTGCTGCAAGGGTATACAATCTTCGGCCGAGCCGAAGTTAACTTTCCTCCATTTTTGGTAATGAAATGAAAATGAAAAATAATCATTAAAGTCGGATTATACCGCCCGTTAATGGGAGAATTTAAAGGATGGCACCATCTTCGACCATCTTATATATATGTATATGTTAATGTTAGTGCTCTGTTAATTAGGATAAGGGAAGGCTTTTAAACAATCATTACTCTGAGTCGACTTCAACTAACGCTATCGTTTCTACAAAATAATTCATAATCATTGCGAATCAATCCGAAAGTCGAGATCATATAATTGTTTTTGATCTTGATTTCATTGGCGAGTTGATCTTCCATGCAGGTGTCCCATTCTCATTCCCCAGAGAACGAGAGGAAGCGCAGTATACCGATGTTCGCTCTCGCTTTAAGTTGCAATGTTGTTAAAGGCAGCGGCGGCAGCTACCCGAGCGAGCTGCTCCCTGTGTAATTGACTGATTGACTTCATTCTAACAAGATTAAAAATGATGGCGCTGACAGCGAGTGGAAATCCTTTGGGTCCGCGGCATCGGTGCAACTTGAAGATGTGCTCGCTGCCCGAAAAGCTGCTACTTTTGCAGCAATTACGTGTTTCAGATTTGAAGCAAAATTAATTTCATTTGAACGCGCAATTAAATGAAAAGTGGAAGGTCACCGAAGCGCCGTGCCGCGACAGCGGGCAAGTGGTGGGCGGGGGACGGGGACGGGGACGACGGACGACGGCGGCGGGACACTAAACCGTTTAAGCTACTTACAGTCACTTTGCTTTTACATTAAATGCAAATAAATAGTTACAAAGTGCAGTCGTGTAGACGAAGATGCGGTCAGTGCTGTCGCGGGAGCGAAACCCCTTCGCAGGATGCCGACGCCAGCGGCAATGTTCACACCTCGCGGCACGTAGACTCTGCCTTCGGGCACTTCATTTCGCCTGTCACCTTAAGCGCCAACCACGTGCTTTGCGGCTGCCTGCCGACTGGACTGGCCCGACTACTTAATGGGCTATCCATTATCTATATCTGCCGTTGGTGCTGTAAGTGTTGTAACCCTCTCTGGAATCTCCTGAGACGCTGCATTGTCTAATTACCCGGGCAGGGACGGGCTTGCCAAATGCGACAGCGCGAGCAAGAGACGAGCAGGACTGAAGGTCGCTGGGTTGCGTGGCGGGGCGCAAACTGGTTTTCAATTAAAGCGTATTTCATTCCGTTTTCAACGTTTCCTCAAGCAAAAAGGAAGCGGCCACACAGCACCAGCAACAAGAAACATGAAACGAGTCGCAAAAGTGGAAAAAACTGCGGCAATTGTGAAGCTGCAATCAGGTGTGAATATAATTTGCTGGCGAAGACGGCGACGGCGACGCGGCCTGGGCCTGGGCCTGGGCCTGGGTCGTCCCGGGTCGTTAAGGTGTGATATTGAATGCAGCTAATGACGTTGAATAATTTCAGCCGTTTTGTCGCGACCTGGCCTAACGCAAGGCAAATGCACACTCATAATCCTAGTCCAATTCCATACAGCGCGGCGGCCGCAGCTGCCAGCCAGGACCGAAACAAAACACCGGGGATGATGACGGAATGGGTCGGGGATGGAGACGGACGCGGGGACGGGTACGGCGAGTCGCGACGAAAAGCACTTCAAGTTTATTTAATTATCATTGTCATTGGCATTTGCATTCGCATTGCCAAGAGTTCTGAGACGTTGTAATCAAAATATTTGTCGTTCGCCCAGCGCGAAGATGCATGGCAGCAGTGACCAGGCCCCAAGTGCCATTGGAATTATGAGCAACTGGGACTGGCTGCCGTTTTAATTTGTCACAAGCACTGGGCATTTTTCATCAGCTTTTTAATTACAATTAGAGGCGGGAGGTGGGATGTGGGCGGGCGGGGGGTGTGCTTCCAGACTTACCAGTGTGCAGGCGCGTATGCTGCTGGACGTGGGACAGCTGCTTAAATCTACGATCACAGTAGGAACATTTATATGGCTTTTCTCCGGTATGGACACGAATGTGCTGCACCAGCTGATGGTTGCTGGAGAAGCTCTTCATGCACTGCTGGCACTGATGCGGCTTGGTCTCCGCCCCGGGAGTCGCACCTCCACCCATGCTAGCCGTGCCGGTCACGCCGTGCGTGCCCAGTCCGACGCGAGGTATCTGTTGTTGGATCTGCTGCATGGCGCTCTTGTGCATGAAAAGCTGCAAATAGACGGAACAGCACAGTGGGTTAGAAACGAATGTATAGAACGGCCCATCTGCCTGCATCTACCCTGGCCAATCATTCCCAGTGGTTTGATTTGAGTTCGGAGTCGGGTGGGTGAGTGTGTCAAGGTTACGCGTCGCCGCGATGTGGCTGTGTTGGATTCATGGGTCCCTACCTGTGCGAGCAAACTGCTGAAGTTGTTGTCTCAATGGTGTCATTTATAGATATCTCTTCGTGAGATACTCCCGTACTGAATATGCCATTTTTGGTGCACTCCAGTAGTAGTACGGTGATGTTTTTGTATACCCTCACAGAGGGTATACCGAAACGTGTCTGAGGCTGTAACATTTTGTCGTTCTCAAATAATCTCCATCCACTTAATTTTGCGTTGTATAATCCAACTCGAAACATGATCAAATTGGAATGGAAAGTTTTAAATATGCTTTGGATGATTTTCAGCTCCGTTGGATGAAAATTTAAGATCCATTTACCATTAATTGGATATTTTAATATCCAAAAATGGATATAAAAGACAAATCCATTTCAAAGGGATTCCGAAATTATTCTATATATTCTATTTTTCTCTGTGTAGGTGAGTGCTTTTCGAAACTAACCCATCTTTTGAAAACTTTTAGCCAACTTAGTAAAAAAAAAAGCATGCGAAACTAAACAATAGAAGTTCGTGTACATTGGAATAAAAATGTTTTTTTCTTACTAAAATTAGTTTTCTGACAATATGCTATGTTCTTCTGATCCAGCCCTCTCCAACTGTTTCCCGAGATCGCATCTGAAGCCAAGGTCATATCGAATCAGATTGTTATGCTGATCACGAAAAATAGATGTAGTTTAACGCTTACTTGATCATCATTTAATCTCTGCAAGGGCATAAAAGGGAGTCGGTTTGCTTACGAAAAATTCCGACCAGTCTTTCCGCATGTTCTCTCTTCCGACAAGCTAAAATTCTCAACTGACATTTCAATGGGTGGAGTCGAACAGTACCGCGCAATTCAACAGTTCCGACCACTGAACGATTTGACTAAAGCTTAATCGAATCGGAGCCGACTTTTCTAAGCCAGGCAGAGCTCCTTCCTAGAAACCGTAGAGGTGTACGTAATCCCGCACTAACACTAGCTACATATATTAGGGTTTTTGGGTCTGAGATAATCTGAGCAATTACACTGTTATTTGTTGGAAGATGTTAAGTCGGCCCGAAGAGATCAACTATATATAATAAAATATGTGTCACCGAAAATCGCTCCAACTAATCGGTTGGGCTTTTCTATATACATAAATAATATACAGATGTCCAATTTTTGTAAATTTAGTATATTTGAAAACCTAATTGTTTGTGTAGTACAAGCACAGAAGTTTTTTTCACCATGCCCCACTTATTTATTCAGGCCGATCTGTTCTATGACAGCTATAGGATATAGTCTTAAAAACGCAAACACTGAAAACGAAAAGTATTTAAAAAAGCAAGGTGCAAAATTACAGAGAAACGAGTAGAGGGACGCAAACTATTAGATTTTTTCAAATTAGGGGGACTTAATCTAATCTTAAGTTTTCAAGAAGTCGACTTGACATTTTGGAATGGTTTTCCCAAACGGAACTTCCCATTTTTCATCCTGAACACGACATTTGTGTGAAAGGTAGACGATATATTGTGCCGATTTATAGAACTATGTGGAAACATCAAAACTAAATGAGGTGTTCGCTGACAATGTCACTAAAAACCAGAAAGTTTTGTCATTCTTTGGTAGCTACACCATATAATCGGGCGAGTTTAGCCACATTTTTTTAGAATTATGTGAGCTAAAAATACTAAGTTTGAAGAAGCTAAGTCTGCAAACAACATAGCAAAATTTATATCTGGCAGCTATATGCTAAAGTCATCTGAGAAGGCCGTTTCCAAAAAATGCGCAGCCTATATGTATTGCAAGACTTATATTGGGGCGCTTGATGTGACCAACTGGTGCCAGCTTGCACAAGACAGAGGCGAGTGGAAGAAGAAGAAGAATATAAGTACTTCAAAACTTTGTGCAAAGATTGGTAAAGATAGTTTTACAACCAGCGAAGGAGATATTAAAGATAATGGTTTTTTTTTCAGAATGTGAAAAACAAAGCAAAATTCTGGGAGTGACAACACGGAAAACAATCAAGAGTCCATAAAAGCAGCCTGATTTTTGCATATTTTCTAAGTAGTTCCATTGAAGGTATTTAAGACCGGATAAGCTATTCAAGATTAATAGGACACTTTATGTAAGCAAGGCAATGAATCTTATGATTAGCATATAATTTGGCGAACTTTGGAATGAGGCCAGTTTAATGAACGCTTAAATGCCTTTAAGAATATTCTCGTTCTGATCTCAGGAAAGTTTTCTAGAATGTACAATACATTGACTTTTCACCTCTGTTTGTTTTTTTCAACTTCCCCTAGATTTTCAAAATGTTTCCTTATTTTCGGTTAAGTTTCATTTTTGATTAGGATTTTTTGATTTGAAGATTCTTGGAACTCAAATCATTTTGTTAAGGGGTTCGTTGGACTCGTTTCAGGACCGTTTGGCGGCCATTATATTTATATTCCGAAAGAGAAACTGTGATTTTTTGAAGAGCGCACGATTCCAAGTGTTATTGTACCATAAGAATTGCAAGCGTATGCACAAATCGGTGAGTCCGTAGTTGCCTGCTTCTGCATTTTTTTTTGGTAAATATTCATATAAAAATGTGTACCATTGCATGTCAAACAAGTCAGAAACAAGTCAGCAAAAGAATATGCGAACATATCAACAAGACAATACGTGCGAGCAGTGCGAGCTATTCAGTCCGCAGGCCAATTGCACAGGTAGCCACTCCCCGGAGGCCTCCACAAATTTTTGCTGATTTTAAAGAATTGCATAAATTTATTGTTCAAGCAAAAAACCCACATCGATGGGCCAAAGCGAAAGACCTTCACCACATCTCTTTAAGCTGTCGAAGGTTGCGGAAAGAATCTCGGCCTGCCCACCGCTTCTCCTTCCGTAAAACTAGTGTAACTACACATCTTCGTGAACAACTATGTTAGTGTTCGAAACAGGGACGCAAACCGATCGGGTAACATGACTGGTTCGGTTTAGTGGTTCGTGAAGCTCTTAAACTATAACAGTTTAAATCAAAATAATCAGCGGTTTCAGTTCGCTTCAGTGGTTTACTTTTATTATGCGAAGTAGGTGCCTGCCACTTAATAAGCCGAGAAGATCATATGGAGAAACCTTACCAATTAAAGAATACTTAGAGTCCGAAGCATTTAATGCATTACTAATACTAGTTCATAGTTAAGAAGTCACATTTCTCTAACAAAGTGCCACACATTAATTGGTTACACCTTCGCACCCCGTTTTGTTTTTAAGAACATAACGAAACTGAACAAATATTTAAAGGACATGGTATGGGGTATACCCTTACCCACCATATTTTCACCCCAATGAGAAATTTTTAAGAAAGAAGAATTTTTATGATGTCCAAACATCACAGTTCCGAATTTTGAAGTCCAAAGTTAGAGAGAAAGCTAAGCTATCTTCGTCTGTGCCGAAGTTTAAAAACCAAAAAGTTTTTCTAACTAAGACTGTTTTTCAGACCTATCTTTTGTATGGCAGCTATACCATATAGTTGTCCGATTCTAATAAAACTTGGTAGAATTAAAAAAAAATTTAGAAAACCTATGATTACAAAGTTTGGAGACGTTTCCATTGAAAAGAAAAAAGTTTTTTATACTAAAACTAGTTTTCCGACCGATTGTTCCTATGGGAGCTATGAGATATAGACCTCCGATCCGTTCGGTTAGTAGTGTGCAACAAAAAGAAGACTCTATGCAAAATTTCAGCTCGATAGCATTACAACTGAGAGACTAGTTAGCGTAGAAACAGACGGACAGACCAACGGGCAAAGCTTAATCGACTCAGCTCGTCACCCTGATCAAGAATATATATAGTTTATGGGGTCGGAAATGAATATTTCTATGCATTGCAAACTTCTGGACAAAATTATTATACCCTTTCCAAGGGTATAACAAGAGAAAAAAGCCCTTAACAGACACCGAAAAAAAATGGCATTTAGTGTCTCAAAACTGCAAAAATATCGAAAAATGGCCATTCGGAAAACCTTTCTTCAGCGAATTATCCCATTAAAATGGCCATTCGGAAAACCTTTCTTCAACGATATTATCCCAAAGAACAATATAAACAAAGCCATAGTAAATGTCTGTTTCAAAGGATCTTTTTTGGGTAACCCTTTGGTTTCGACGTGAACTTTATTTCGCACTATTTGAAAGTTAGAAAAATCGGCCAAAATATATATTTTTAGCCAAACTGTTAAGGTTTTAAATATTTTTGGTGCTGGTTAATGGTCTAACTCTGTACTTCCCTAGAACTAGAATGAGGATCCAAGGGCACTGCATTCGATGTCCTCTGGGATTTCGACAACGTCCAGTTTCATTCCTTTGTATTGTTCTTCCATTTGCATTGTCACCCCAGGTTCATCCAGCATTGTTGCCACTAATTTCTGTAAATCATCTGGCTCTGCTAAATGCTATCCTATAGCTCTCTAAATCACAGCTTTAAGAACGCTGTTCTTACGAAGCTGGCATGCACTAGAGAGTTGTTTATATTGAAGTTTGCGATAATTTCGATGAATGAAAAAAAAACTTTAAAATTTCAATATTTTCGATATCTTTGCAGTTTTGAGGCACTCGATGAAATTCTTTTGCTCTTGTTTGTAACTTTGCCGAAGACATAGAATCAAGATTACAAACGGTGTATGATATGTGGACTTCATAAATATTTCAGGTTGGAGTGAAAATATGGTAGGTATCAAAAAATAACCTTTGCGATGTGATGAGCCCACGTCAGTTGGGGATTTTCATTTAAGGTTCGGACTGCTAAATTCGAAACCCGAACTAAAAAGCCTTTTAGGGCACTGATTAAATTGGCCAGTGTGACCAAACTGTTGTTTGTAAATTGAAGCGAGAGCAGAACATGCCTTTTAAAGTGCGAAAACTATTTCTTTAAGTCCGTCCGTCTGTTTCTATGTTATCTATTCCGTCATTTTTAAAGCTTTTTAAATAATAGGTTGTTGGCAGAACGTAAAATTGATTTACGTACACAATTTGTATACCCTTGCAGACGATATATTGAAATTGTCCAAATGTTTGTAACGCATTGAAGGATGCATTTCCGATCACATAAAGTATATTTATTCGTGCTTAGCATGACGAGTTGATTTGATTTAGTTTTGTTCGTCTGTTCGTCCGTCCGTTTATAAGCTATCTCCTCCATCAGTTTTAGAGCTATCGCCACCAAACTTTGCACGAAGTCTTCTGGTACAAATACCAGCATAACGCTGCCATAGGAACTATCGGTGGATCGGTGTTTTTAATTAAATGGTATACTATATAGTGTAGCTGCTGGTGTGGAAAATAGTCTTAGTATATAGCGTTTAATTATAAACATACTTTTAAATAATTCTACAAGGATTCGTCAAAGTCGGTTGCCTATAGCATATAGATGCCGTAGGAACGGTCGGTAGAAAAACTAGGTGGAAAAACTAAACCTCCCTTATCTGTGCCACTGTGCCCCAGATCACAAAAAAGTATACCGCAAATAATGCCCGCAAAACTAAACTAAGATTTGATCCCGCCAGTGGGAATCAAATTTTAAGTAGGGGTAAGCTTGAATTAATCCGAAACGGGATTGTCTTAGCCACGCATTGACGTCAAAAATCGATAAATGGGATATAGAAAATTGTAAAAAATAAAGACAATGATAAAAAAACACGTTGAATAATACAAATAAGCAAATAAAACATAATATAAAAATATATAAATATATAAATATATAAAAGCTATATACAGGGTGTCCAAAAACCTTTCGTCGGGACTTTAATACAACCCACCCAACATTTGGAAGATCATTTTGAGAAAATCAGCTTAATGAGTGTTTTTCGAGCCCTTTTAATGATTCAATAATGATCTATCTATCTACCCAGCCAACATTTGGAAGATCATTTTTATTATAATCACCTTGGTGAGTTGTTTTTTGACTTATTTTGATGATCCAAAAGAGATGCGTATCATATGTTAATAATTGAGTCTCGAAAATGACTCATGAATATGCTCAAAATGTGATTTATTGAAACACGAATTGAACAGACCCGCAAATGACTCAAACATGACTCGAAACTGATCAGAAATACGGGCTAAAAACGACTCTTTAAGAAGTATCGCTGCTAGGGTACCATTTTGGTCAACGTCAAATCTCCCACAGTTTTTAAGATAAATGGCTCGTTCCTTTTAGACATATTTAGTAATCAGGATAACTAATCGATCCGCCTAAGAAACGGTGAAGATCGGATGAATCGGATTTTCGACTCATGATCAAAAGACTGTTCGCTGCGGCAGCGCAGCATGAAAATTTATGCAGGTACAGAGTATGTTTTAGTCGGGCTAGACCGACTTTCGTTCTTCTTTTTGTTTTGTGGATTCGCAAACTTTATACACCATACCAACGCTATTCAAAAGTATATTAAACTAAAGTAATGAAGTCTTCACTTCTCTCCGCTGAATTATATTTCTATTGCTTTAAGTTGCTTTAAGCAATCAGCCAAGATTGAGGTCCCGCGATTTAATTTTTTCCACATCTTCAACTAAACTAAATCAACTCCTTGAGAAGATTATTTCTCAAACAAAAGATACTGCTTTGAGTATAGATTATTACTAACTTGTGTTTTAAATATTCTATGCTTATGTTGAACTGTGGAATGACCACAGGAACGAGCTGTATGGATGGCCCATTTGATATGATCTTCTTGTTTAGATTTCCAAGAATGATGACCCTATCGCGGACATGAACCTAAACATTGTCATTAATTCTGTTTGCCGGCTTTTTGCGGCGCAATACCGATGCGATATGGCCATAATCCACAAGAAACTGGGTGTAGGTGAGAGGGTAGTGCGAGGGTGTGTGCGACGCTCTCTGGTTGGTTGGTCGCCAACTTTTTTGTTTTGCATTGGATGCAGCGGTAGCGGTAGAAGAAGGCAACAACCTCCCGCCGATTCGCCACACGGCCACTGCCACTGCAATTTTTACACAGGCATGGACGCAGGGGCCGTTGCTCCTTCGTCCATAGCCTCGCATAAAAATGGCGAACAAACTCTTCAGACGGCGCTGTCCAGCCAGAGCCAGAGCCAGAGCCAGCGCCCGAGCCAGCCAACAGCCAACGGCAGTTCTGCGAATCGCCGGCAAATGAGATTGCGATAATAGACGGCGAGGCAACTGCAGAGTTTCTGCGTCTCTCGTTGTGTGTGTGCGCCCGGATGGGTCAGCGAATGTTATTGTGCCATGGAGGGGAACAGCTGACACGATCCACAAAAGCTTAGCTTGACCCTAGCCATGTTAGATCCTACATAGTGCGCTTCCTTCCACATTCTCGACGCTAAGAACTATGCGGGAATGCCACATTAGGTGGCGCGAAACGACGCGACGGACTGTTCGCCAGCGAGGTTCCCCTCCGGTGGGGGTTGTGCTGTGTCCATGTCCATGTCTCGTCTCTATGCCCGCACATGTATGTATGCAATTCCATTGTGTGGGTACGATTTTTTTACTTTCTTTTTCCCATTAAGCTGTCCCTTTTCTCTGTTTTTCCTTTTCGTGCGTTTATTTTCTCTAAATCTTCGACCCTAGCACGCGCATGCCGAGGGATAGGGATGGTGGCGATGTAGACGAGGACAGGGGTCGCTGCGCCAATGAATGTCTACTCATGCCTCTGCCTCCGCCTCCCTCTGGCCGCCGGGACCAGTGGTGAGGGTGAGACATGCACACATTCATACATACGTATGCTCACCCGTAGGGGTAGGTAGAAGGAGGCGGCAACCGTATCCCGCTGCTCATAAAAAAAGTAAGTGGTCGAAATCGAGTAAAATGAAAATGGTTGCAAAAAATGTGAGGGGTGAACGAATATGCTTAGTTCCGTTCACGGCTGTGTGCCGTATGTGTGTGTGTGTGTGTGCTTGTGAAGTTCTGGCAGAGGGTAAAGCAGATATAGAGAGGAAGAGGACGCACGAGAGTCGACTCAAAAGTAACTCCGAAAACCGGTAGACGGGCGGAAGGGAGAGCGCGGTACAAGACTCGAGAAGTAGAATTCGTATCGAAATATTAGAGATACTTGTACAACTAGTGTCTCATTTGTTGAGCATTCGCAAAATCAAACTTTCTTGTAAAAAAGTTATCAAACATAACTATATTTTTCTTTAAGAAATTTTTCCCGATAGTTTCTCGAACATATTGAACCATACCTCGAGTCATAAGAGATACAATTTAAAGGAATTTCAGCCTATGACGCTGCTTGTAGTCCGTTCCATATTTTGGATTTTGGACATGCCTAACTAAGCGTAAAATAATTCGAATAGTTTTTATGGGCTAATGTAGCTCTATAATGTCTGTTATCCGTGAAAAAATGATTCGCAGATAATTCATTCAGACACGAGTTCATTTTTGAACTCATAAATTTCGATTAGTATCGAAAACATCATTTGAATTTGATTCGAATAAAAAAAAATTTCCGAAAATAATTCGCAATCCGTATTCGATTTAAAAAATGCCAACTCTGCCCACAGTTCATTCAATGAAAGATTTAAGTGAATCTAGCTGAAACATTTTTGTTTTTGTAAAACCTTCTTCTGGTTCCAAAAATTAAGCACAAAAGTAGGGAGGAGATAACTTCGGTTCGGCCGAAGCTTGTATACCCTTTCATTGAAAACAAAAAAGATTTTTCGCACTAATTTTTCAGACTCTACTTTTCTATGACAACTATACTATATGGATGTCCGATTTCGACCAAACTGGAATCATGGGAAAGCATAGCAAACTAAGAAATACAAAGTTTGGAGTCTTTTTCATTATGAGCAAACACATTTTTCTCACTAAAACTAGGTTTTCGACCGATATTTCATTTGGCAGCTATATACTATAGTCATCCGATCCGACCGGTTCCTATAAATGTGCGGTGTATTTGTACTACAAGACTTCTATGCGTTACAAACATCTGAACAATTTCAATATACCCTCAGTCAGGGTATACCAATTTTTTAATGGGCAGGGGTAGGGTAGGGGAATCGCATCATGGTAGTTTTTTCATTGGGATGGAAAGTACCTCTACTAGAAATACATATGTCTATCAGTTTCAGCTTGTTGATACACTACACAACATTTAAATACTTTGGTTAACCTTTCAAAAACACTGCTTCAAGTTGAAACTTTTTGAAAAAGATAGATGGCCTTACTGTGCTATTTTAGCCAAGAACAAAATTCTCTAATTTCTAGATCGTCATACGAAGCTCGTAATAACAATTGTAATGCGAAAAATTTAAGCCAAATAAATTAAAGAATAACGAAGTTATTGAAGTTAATTAAAATATTCTTAGTTTCAATTTCCGATTTCCAATAACTGAATTTGCGTGCTGCATACAGTGATCGACCTTTGCGATCCCGATTGCTGAGATGAATACAAAATGTATGACTGGGGAGACCAAATGAGCCAAATTTGAACCCCATAACTGACCCTTAAAAATGGTGCCTGCATTTCTTAATGTATTTTTGACTAAATCAGAAAGTAGTCTAGAAATTGTTGGTTGTTTAATGTTGAAACAAGAAGGCGAGTCCAAATAAACTGTAAAATTATATGATCTCCGGTGTAGCCGAACTTAACTTTCTTTCATTGTTTTCATCTCACTTATTATAAGCTATTTGGATTTCCATAACCATCCGGTAAAAACCTTGCTTGACTGCATTTAAAGTTTCTGATTTGAGATGTGGTTCAAAGTGTAAGAGTACCGAACGAAAAAAGGAAAAAGCATAATAACTTAAGACTTTCCCCTGGAAAGAATTGTTTGCTTTGAATTCAGTCAAGCCAGAGCAACTTAAGAGTATACAACTTTATCTCTTACATTTCGATCTATGTATCTATGTATTGTTTTAAATTTAGAAAAGCCTTTCTGTGACTTCTTAGTTCAGTAAAATAGGTTTATAGAACTAGGATGATTATAAATATTAATCTAAACATTTTCTATTAGGCCTTAAGCCTTAACACCATTGAACTTCAGTTGTTTTTCAATCCAACGTCCCGACTTCAGGATTGTAAGCAGTAAACCTTAAAAATTAGTTTGCTCTCTTTTCGAATGTTATCCCCTTATAGTATAGTCAATTTTTAATCAAAACTTAACCGTATGATTGTATTTTTACACGTAGGTCGGTCGACATATAAACACACCCACCCAATGCATGCAGGGAACTTGCCGAGGGAGCTGAAAATTAAAGTCTTTGTTTTCGATGCCTCCACACTTGCCCCTGCCTACGCGTCTGCATACGAGTGTGTGTGTGTGTGCGTGGGTATGAGTGAGTGCATTTGGGATATGTACAGCCAAAGTAACCAAAACCAAAAAAAAAACAGAAGAAAGCAAAAATTTAACTAGAAAATAAAACAAGGAAATCCATTTGCCTGTGAAGAAATAATAAAGTTTATTGTTTAGTCAACTCAAAGTCGAACTTAAGCTAAGGTCCGTAAAATCAAGCGTAAAAATAAGTGTAACCTAGGCATATACCAATCCGAATTCAAACAAGATTCGAATTCCATATCCGTACAACAGTTCACAAGTAAATGCTGATGACGTACATAAATTATGATACCACGGACCCCATTGTATTATAAGATATAAGAAAGGCTAAACATTTTTCCAATACTCTTTTTAGTTTACACTGAGCTACATAAATGAACATCATCAGTGTTGGGGGTTCAATGATTGGGGGTCCAAAGTTTCTAGCCTTCATCTAAATTTTGGTTGCTATAGCAATTCTAGTCTCTGAGATCTAGGTGTTCATACAGACGGACAGACATGGCCATATCGAATCGGCAATTGATGCTAATTAAGAAAATATATACTTAATGATGTCCTTCTTTTGCACAAACTTATAATACTCTGTGTTCCATTACTGCGCCTTCGGTTTCATCAAGTAGCTATTGCCACCTCCAGTCAATCTATAACCAAGATTATAGTCTCGAGTCCGGGACGAAACGCTCTGTTGACAGTGCACAAATCACCAAAAAACCTCAATTTTAAAAACAAAAGAAAAGTTAAAAAAAAAATGTTAATTATATTTGTTTTGTTTTAGTTACTGAATATTCTCGCTTGTGTAAAACTTATTAAAATTTATATTTGTATGTTAGAAAATCGACTTAATTTTTTAATTTGCATGTAAGAAATGTAAATGTAAATGTTTGAAATGTAAGAAATTGGAAAAGAAAATGCATTTGTGAAAGTTTTTAAAAACTGTAAGCTAATCGGGATTTTGCTGCTAGTCAGAGAAAACAAATAAACAAGAGAAGAATGCGTCCAAACTTTTGCCAAAAAGTTGGTGTAAAGATTTTTAGATATTCTACCTATGAGTATGGGTTGGCGCCTGACATTCGCTACCGATTCTCTTTACAAAGAATACACACATTGAAATCAGGTATTGGCAACCTGGTTCACCAGGTTACACAGAGTATTTTAAGTTTGTGCAAATGGATGTAACGGCCAGAAGGAAGTGTCTCTGACCACATAAAGAATATATTTACTTGATCAGCATCGACAGACGAGTCAAAATATATATAAATATATATAAAATATATGTTTAGAGATAGAGGGTCGACGTGCATGGGACAAAAACTTGTTCTATTATCAATGGTTGCCATGCCCCCCGTCATATCTCCCACAATTTTATAGATAAATAGAAGGTTAGGACCTTCTGGACATATTTCGCAATCAGTATTATTTATCGATCCGCCGAATGGTGAGGTTCGGTTTAACGATCGCCGAGATATAGGGAAAACAAACACTTTCGCTGGGCAGCACAACTTAACACAAATGCAAACTTTGGGAGTCACAGTCGGTTATAGTCGGCCTTGACCGACTGTCTTATTTGATAAAAATTGCAATCTTCTCGGAAGAAAGAATTTCAATCTAGGTAATAGATTGCATTTTTTCTCTCGGTGTATTACATATGTGTCCCGGGCATGAGGTGTTGCCACAAAGGTCTTACCGATACTTTCATTTTGTCGCACTGTATTTGAGACCGATGGGTTCAGCCTACGTTAAGAAACGCGGTAAAAGTTCTATCAGCACTGGAAACTAACCTGATGCGACTTTACTAATTTGAGTGTAACTCCGAAAATAATTGGCGGATTGTCTGTGCGTGTACTTAAAGATACAAAAAAAAATCGATTTTCAGAAAAAATTAACCTTAAATAACCCGACCCCCAATCTTGAGTTAACAAATCAAAATAATACCAACTTGCAGGACTTGTCCAACAAAACAAAACTAAATTTTTGGGGGGAAAAAGGTGAGTCCGAAAATTGGGGTCGGATGTAGAAATGTATTCCGTAGCATCATAATTTATGGGGTGCACATTTATGGAGTGTCCATATTGCTATTTGTAATTGTTAAATAAAAATCGTAAACTCTTCATTGACTTGAGCTCGGACTCGGACTCGGACTGTGTGTGTGTGTGTGTGTGTGTGTGTGTGCGTGTTGTATAGTCCTGGCAGTAACTATGTGCGGACTGTAATCGTGGTTGTGATGGTGATTGTAGTGGTGGTGGTGGTGGTGATGGTGGTGGTAATTTTGTGTCTTCGACGTGGAAGAGTACTATACACAACGGAAGAGATGCCAACTCACTCGTTGCAGGGTTGACCAACATTCTTCAAGGGTGCGTTCACTGATCGCCGCTGCGCTGCTCGACCTGGAGAGCTGAAGCTGTAACGGGACAATTGATGAACATTAGTTACAATCGGGAGCTGGAGTGTAGCTTGGGGTGGTCTAAACGGATGCAAAACAAGACCTTAAGCTAGTGTTAGGTAGTCTTATGCAAATGTACATATGTAAAAATTGACAACATTACGTGCTTTTTCTCATTTGCCGAGGCGGCAAACGCTCTGTTAGTCGGCTTACAAAAAATGAATTACTTCTACGATTTGCTCACAGCTCAAACCGAACAAAATTGAACGAAAGAAAAAAGTCGGTGTCCGTCTGGTGCGCCATTAAAGCCAATCTCAAGAGGGTCCCCGCAAAACAAGAATTCTTTATCGATTCCCCCCTCCTCTGGGTATAGCGAGTGTGTTCACCTTGCATATGTGCATATGCTCCTAATTGGTTTGGTGATTGTGTGTCCTCTGCTCAGTACAAGAACCAAAAAAAAAACAAAAACGCAATTGAAATCCGTGAGCAAAACCAACAGAAACGAACAACAGAAAATCACAACGCGAGGGGTTAATACAATTTTGACAGATTTTCAGTTGAAAATAAAATTACATCGTGCTCCTCCTCACAGTCAAGTGTCATTATAAAAACGATAACGATCGAAACAAAACGGAACGAATAACACTGGTCTGGGTTCAGTTTTTTGCGTCGCGGGTGTTTCCTATCGATGATTAGCTGGTGTTTGGCCCTGCTCCGGCGAGTGGTACAGAGTGGTTCGGATCGAGGTTGCAGTGCAGCAACACCGCCAACAACATCATCGACCGATATCAGCAACTCGTGTCCTTGCTCGACTGTTTGTTTTGGTTGTTTTGGGTACGCGCATACGCATCTCACATATGGACACCCGGAAATGGACGGGGTGGGGGACGATACCAGCGGAACGCGTTACTCGGTCTTTAATTCATTTATAGTTGTGCCGGCGCCCTCAGAAAACGCACTACGGTACGGACCGCGAACTCGCCGCGGACTTGAGACACTTTTGAACGCGGAGTAGCACAACCTAACGGCCCGATGTCCTTTGAACTTCTGCCGGCAGCACTTGGCGGCGATGCAGACGTTGCGCCTTATCATCCACAAACGGGACACCTTCCCGGCGTCAGCGCCAGCGTCTTCTTCTTACGCCAGTCGTTGACGTCGGCTTCTAATTTGGCGTCTCTTTCTGGTGTGGCCGTGCCAGAGGAGCGGAGCGGGGCGGGGCGGGGCGGGGTTGCTATTATTGTTTTCTTGAGGAAATTATGCGCGAGTTACGTTAAAAACAAAAAGAAAGCACGAGAAAAAACCCCCAAGAATGAGAAGAAAAACTCTCTCGCTCTCTCTTTTTATGAATGCGGCAAGACAAAATAAAAACAGCGACCGAGGCAGAGGCAGCGATAGCGTCCGGCGCAGAGTTTGTGTGCTTGTGTAGTGGTATAAAACTAAACTGGCACCCCCACCCTCCCCAGCCACATCCTCATCCCCCGCGCACACTGAATTCCACCCAGTCGCTCGCACACACACACACTCACACACACACACACAGCCCTCACACCAGGGAGAGGAGAAATTGCAAATGCTAATGGGACGCGACTACTTACGAATGAGGGTAACTTGAGAAAAAGCACACCTAAAAACTAAGCAAAGGAAAACTCTCGCTCTCTCTAGCTCTCCAACTCTTTCCTTTCCCCGTCCCCTGCCGCCCGTGCCCACTAACCCACACCCCGGCACTCCGGTCGCTCTTTCTGAGTCGCTGAAAAACGATTTGAATCTCAAGTAGACTGGCAAAAAATTGTCTAGCAAGAACAACAAAGCCAGCACAGCAGCAGAACCGTTGGTCCAGTCGAAGAACAAGTCGAGCAAGCTCACTTCTTTCCCAAAAGCACACGCCAGTACATTTACCCCTTTCGCCTTGCCAGGCCGGCGAGCTTTTTATGTGCAAAGGGGTAGCTGCTACCGTACAGGGGTAGGATGGGAAATTGTGAGAGCCGGGCCCAATTCTCTTTCGCCAACCCCTGCTGCCCCAGCAAGAGCACGCTCTTCACCCCGCTGGCATGTTGCAGAATATCGGCGGTCAAATTGAAAACTAAGTGGGTTTGAGGGGACTGAAACTTTCAAGGACGCCGATAAGGGAATCGACTGCCACTGGCCGTTGCACAGGTTCAAGGCTATTAACTAGAATTGGAATTCAGGCACTCGCATCCATCACCACCCATAGTCCATAGAGGAAGTCACCGGTCGCTTAACAAGCATACCTCAACTGGGTGCACCTACCTGAATCTCGTTGGCCAGCTTGTCGTTGTTGTACTTGAGGTCGGGCGTGGAGCTGCCACCAGATGGCGTTATGGAGTTCTGCGGCGACTGCTGACCCTGCGACATGGTTTTGCTCTGCAGCAGGCCTGGACTTAGCGCCTGTCCTCCTCCTGCCGACTGCTGCTGATGTGGCGGATGTGCAAGCTCCTGATCCGTGGCAGCACCGCTGGAGGTTCCCTCAGGCGCCACCGTACCCGTACCCGCACCCGCGAAAAAGTCACCGCCGTAGGCGATCGGATCCGTCTGGCGGCTGTCATCGGACCGCGACTGATGGAGATGCTGCTGGTCATGCTCCTGCTTCGGCTTCACGCCGAGATTGGGATGGTGGAGCGTCGAGAGCGTTGCTGGCTGATCGGCCGCCAAAGCCGTGGACTTCAGGTGGGCCGCCGCTGCAGCTGCGGCGGCCGCATTGAACAGCAAATGATGGTTACTCAGCTGGGCGGTTGGCGTCGCTTGTTGTCCGCCGGTGCCAAACGGTTCGCTGCCAAAGGTGGACTGCTCGACGTGTGGTTGCAGATGCGGATTCTGGTGGTGATGCTGCTGCTGCTGCTGCTGCAGTTGATGGGACTCCAGTTTGGTGCTCAGCGGCGGGTTGTTGTTGTTATTGTTAATGGACGCCATCGGCGGGTTAGTTTGGAGTAACTGTTCATGCTGCTGGAGCGTGGGCGTGGCATGTGATTGGTGCTGTGGCTGTTGACCTGCCTGCTGACTCTGCTGCTGATTCTGACCGTGGCCCTGATGCAGCGCCGTATGCAGCCCAAAAGGGGCTCGGGCCTGATGCCAAAAGTCAGCGGCGTCCATTTTGAACATGTGGAGCAATGTCCGTTATGGATTCGGAGTACCGCTCGATGCTGGTGGTAGCGAGGTGGCTGGTTTTCCGGGCAGAAGTCTTTGGCCGAATCAGTTCGTGCGGAAGCGGTGATATGGTTTCGGCAATAGCATCGGAATCTTGAGCAGTGTGCTCCGTCTGAAAGAAACGTGGTCAAAATATGTTCACTAATTGCACTCGACAGATGAATGCGGGAATCGACGGAAATGGGAGACCCCGACAGACTGGAAACATCATGATAAATGCCGCCAAAGGTATGACATATTTTTAAAATATTCTTCAGCTTGAGTAAGGAATTGAGGATTCGTTATGACAACAGCATACACACACTTTGTATTCACTCAGGTTGCCGGGCTAATCGAACGGATTCAATATAACTTATTAACAAGATTTATTTAGAAGAATCGTAATCTTCATAAGCATAGCATACTTCGAGGAGCATTTATCATGATAATCTTGTGGTTTTCAAATCAGACTACTCGTTTGTGTGCCCTGAGCAGATCTTCACAGTATGTTCATGTCGATCAGTCAGGTGCAGTCACAAGTCTTGGCATAGTCTGTGTCTGGTCAAAAACTGGTTCATACCCATAACTGTGAAGTCATTTTATTAATTCCATACATTTTTTTGGATCTCCGAAACGCTGGTTCAAACGAAAATTTACTAATGGTTAGTGTTCAAAAATTTCAGGTTCGAGGTTTTTGGAAGAAGGTTTTGGTTCATGCTGAACACAATATATATATTAAGCAAAGCAATATACCTATTTAGATACCAAACATTTCTAAATTTTAGAAGTTAGCTTAATGTGTTCCATTAATCGATACTAAATATTGAAAATTTATTTTTACTACTAGGTAAAATACCATTTTGTTGTTTTCGTAGTAACATGTGAGTCATTGAAAATGCTTTGGAGTGAAGGATCTTAAAAAAACACAGGCTACCATGAATGGGAATATTGCACGTAGCTCTCAATGCTATTCTAGGTTATTTAATTCACTTTGCAGCCCATTTTAAGACACAGTTGCTCAAATCCAACCAGATAACAGATGGAATCTCTAGACAGAATGCCAATCTTTCTGATGTCCACCATTTTTGTTGAACCGAACCAGGCTCATCTTTTAATTCTAAAAAGGTTCAGTTCAAGGTTCGGTTCACAGTGAAATAAAATGCGGAATTCCGGGCTCGAACCGGTTCAGTTTAAAACCGGAGTGCAACCCTATCAGCTAAGGATAACCAACAAAGAAAGTCGGGAGGGGGAATTTTATTTGTCCGCTCGCCGGATATGCCCCGATTCACAGCCTGTTTTGTTCAGAGTCGATATAAAAGCTAAAAACATATATTGAGTTCATAAAGAGGAAAGAAAAAAGACAATAACATTTAAATAAGAAACTGCAGGTTTACAAATAAGCAGAAGAAGAAAACACTAAGCGTCTACTCGTGTAGAAAATAAAAAAAAAGTGTACATATATTTAAAATGAAGTCAAGTTAAAAAATGGAATAGAACAATAATTAAGAAAAACATTAAAAAACATAATAAAATAGAAAGAAACTAATTACAGAGAACTGATGGGCCGGGGAAGATTTATTATGCGCCTATTTACAGCTGGGCGTAGTCAGAGATTCTCCCGGAACCAAGCGTAAATGGACTTTTGAAGGGCGATTTAGTCATGTTGGTTGGTAATATGGATTTAATTGCTTTACTGGTTCTTGACCAAGCCAAATTGAACCAGCTGCGGTATAGAAACCGAAGCTATGACACAGAATGACAGCCTTTAAAAAACTAACTGAGATCAACAAGGTAATCAGGAATATTCATAAACCATTTAACCAAGTGGTTGAAAAAGTTGTCTTTAGATAGCACCCTCTGCAAGATATTTTTGTTTGGTCAGTCGCTTGCAAAGGACGTATATTTAGTTTACGGTAATTTCTAAACTTAAGTTTAAGTTAAAGCAGAGGATGCCCAATGGTTCAAACTCCAATCAAGATGTTAAATAATTCCAGGAGTTCAGCAATCAAAGCTATTTTTCCCTGATTAATTAAGTATAGCCCAGGGCTGTTTGAAAGCGAAATGGTCAGTCTGTGTCTGTCTCAGATGTGGTAGGAAATATATGTTCGACACTTATGTATTGAGTGTCCAATTAAAATTTGGAACAATTGTTCTATCTCTGGACATATTTTATTATACGAACTATTAATCGAACCGTCAAAGGATTGGTAAAGATCGGATGAACGGTAGTCACGTTATGAGCAAAAGAATGTTGTACTGAGTTAAGAATATATACTGAGCGAACGGAGTGTAATATAGTCGAGCTTGATCGACTTTCTTTCTGGATTTAGTACCATATTCTTTCCAAGGCTTTAGAAATTAAGGTCTATTTCTTCGTTTTTTGTAACGCATAACTCAATTTAATTACTTCCCATGAAACTCACCCATGAGTTCAATACTGAAATCATGCCTAAAATTAACTGTCATGACGTAGTAGGACATGTCAGTGTAAAATCTATGGCTAAAACTCTTAAAAAGGATGTCATGCATTAAGGACCAGCCCTTACTTTTCAGCGCTGATTCAGCTATGATTCAGGTCTGAGCCTAACTTAACGGATATGATAAATAGGGTAAATAAGATGCATGGTACGTATTCATTTCTAGCCGATATTCTCTCTTTTCTAAGGACATTCCTCTAGGAACTTATTGACGAATCCTGGAAATCAGACAAAATAAACATTGGACATTCTTCTAAGGATTTTAAAGATATTTCAATGGATTATAAGAATTTAATTTCTAAAGTTGTCGAAAAGTCACATTTCATAGCGTGCTTTGGTGAACCACTGAACCGAACCGAAACAGCGGTTCAGTTAGCTCCAAAATCCATTTAATGAACCGAACCAGCGGTTCAGAAACTGTGTGAACCACTGAACCGAACCAGCACTTATTTTCAAGTGGTTTGCATCGCAGCTATTTATTTAATAATCTTCATTTGTATTCAAGTTTTTCAAAAAACCACTTTGCAGTGACTAAAATTTCAAAATGCAGGGAATTCCAACTTGAGAATTACAAGCGGTCGTATTTATGCAAACTGCCATAATTATATTGATGAAGACTTTACTAGAACTGGTTGAGACGGTATTTGAACCGTGTTTAAGTGCAAAGGTTTATAACATCTCATATAGTTCGTCTGTTTTGAGTACCAAATCTAATAGAATTCAGCTCTTGAATACATTACAAATAATCTGAGTGAATGAGTATTCTGAGTTAGCTGGCATAATTGTTAAATAAAAAACCAAAGCTTTAACTGTTTACATTTACAAAATGAATGATGAATAGATATTTTATAGCATTGTTACCCAATTGCAAGTGGAGATACAATGGCTCATTGCCAATTTGCTTCATATTAATAGTTAATTTCATTTCAAATTGATTAATTCTACCGCCGAAGCTAATATAATAATGGTTCTATCTGCTCTGTAAAACGACAGCATAATCATCGTCAGGGCATGAACTTATTGATGGTGATCAAGGTGAGATCTGTTACATTCGTTTACATACACTTGTATGCACATATGTGACTTAATGGCAATGTCAGTGACAACGAAGTTTCTATATACTGAAATGGATTGTTCGCATTTGCACGGGGTTTTTTTATAATATATGATAATTCTTTAATATCTTCATATTTTAAACACCTAAAATTAGTAACTGTCGGATATAATTCTTTTAGGCCAATTATGTGATGATTTGAAAGGAGGAAAATAATCTCGGTGATTACTGAAACTGCTCATAACTTGCAGGTAATATTCCACATAGATGTTTGTTTCTTTGAACTATCAAAGAAATCTGTGTTAGCGATACTTTTTGAACGCACCACGCATATGTAGATCTTATTTAGAATATATATATGTCAATTGGAAGACCAAAATATTTGTAATTTTTTGTTATTAAAATGGTCTGAATATTTGTCTGTCCGTCTGCGCTTTCATCTTCTCCATCAGTTTGAAACTTTGCACAAAGTCTTGTAGTACAAATAAGCCGCTAATTTCTCGCAGCCGGCCGGATCGGTTGACTATAGCATACAGCTGTCATGGGAACGATCGGTCGAACAACAAGTTTTAGTGAACCAATTTTTTGTTTTAAATTTTTGCGTTCACGTTCGGGTACATCATCTAGCTGACATAGAAGAAACTGCCCAGCCAAATTATCATTGTAGAGGCGGCATCTATTGATCAGATTGGTATATTGGTACTCAACTTGCAGCTCACTTTTGTTATTTTGGCCGACCCTAACCAAATCCAAATCTTTCTTTAGGTTCATTCTGATTGAGGATTTCTCCCATAAGCTTCCAAGACCATAACATTTGATTTCCCACAAAACTGTGATTCGTTGGCTCAAAGATTGACATGGATATATTTAACTAAATCGTATTGCCACAAGTGGATTTTTGTATGAAAATAGGTATTTAAATTCTCATTTAAACTTTTTAAGTCTTAACATAAACAGAGCTAAGAGATGGTGCGATGCAATTTCTATTTTCTCTATTTCTAGCCATGACGTTTTTTGTAAGTCGTACATTTATTTGTAAACGAAATATTATTAAGGAGTATTATTTTACTAGGATATGGGCTCTACTCATTGTATAACGAGGGGAACACTCCCACGATAATGGGTTCAAATATAAACTGAGCATCTCTTCTCATTAGCCACAAAGTTTATCAGAGTTGTGTCTATACAAACCCCATCACGTGGGATACCGGCTATTGATATTCTAATATCTATCAATGTTTTGTTATCAAGAAGAATATTTAATTAGAAATTAATATTCAAATTAACAAATCGGCCATGAAAAAGGTTTCCATAAGTTTTAGAAATGTGATTTTTTCCAAAGTAAGGGACGGTCGCTGCCATGGCACCTATGTGACACAGTCATCTGATCTAGGGCAGGTTCTTTATGCATAAAATGTATTTTTGTCAATCTTTATCAAGATATCGGGCTGCAATAATTTCATAGTTTAACATGTATTATTTAAAAAAAAAGTCTAAGGAAATATCTACTGCTTTAGGTGTTCAAATACTTGGAACACTTTTCCGTTTGTTCAACTCAATTTATGATCCATGCGCCACGCTAGGGCATGCAATATACTTTTATAACGCTTCAATGCGATTCACTTCTGGGTAATATTTAATGGAGACGATCTCAGGACACGACACTTTTGACTCAGCCCCCTGCACGTACTCATTTGCTTGCACTAGCGACGATCAAATGGAATTGAACTGGACATTTACATATGTCTTGGCGATTGCTGAATTGGCGCACACAATATTTTCACGTCTTTTCGGGGCTTTTCCGTAATTTACGCCCGGACACGGGTTCTATCTGTTCTAAACAGATAACCTGGCGGCACGCGAGTCATTGAAAAACTAATTTTGTCGCTGCCTCGGCCAAGTATAAATATGACTGTCGCTGAGGGTTCAGGACACATCTCGCTTAGAAATAGAACTTGGACAAAAGCGCGTATCGGCGTTGGCGCTGTCGGGGGCGTCTTGCCTCGCCTCGCCTTGTCCTTGCGCTGGCAGCGGCGGCAGCAGCAAGAAGCTCAAAGTAAGCCAAACGTCTTCGGCGAATCGGCATCGTCTTCGTCAACATCTTCGCCTTCGCTACGCTTGCCGAGTACTGCGGGCAGCAGCCTCTCTTGGCTGACACTGCTCTAGCAACGCATTGTTAGTTGG
Organism: Lordiphosa andalusiaca; assembly: GCA_035044965.1. Taxonomy (NCBI): domain Eukaryota; kingdom Metazoa; phylum Arthropoda; class Insecta; order Diptera; family Drosophilidae; genus Lordiphosa; species Lordiphosa andalusiaca. The sequence continues at coordinate 112,028 of JAWNNM010003344.1, forward strand.
TAGCAGACGCAGAGCCCGTCCTGGCGGCAGTTTAGTTGTAGCCACTGCTGGTGAAAGATGCGTCCGCCACGCACTAGGCATAGGCAGTGGTCAGCTCACCTTCACAATTCGAAGCAACGTGACTTCTGGAGTCAGAAGTGCCAGATGGCAGATAGTAAATAGGCAAAGCAGGCCTTTTTCTATTACCTGCAAATTTCGTTAGTTGAACAATAATGGAGCAATTTTTCTAGGAACTCGACAATAGTTTTGGTTTTAATAGTTGGAAAAAGTAATTCCAGTAATTTAATCCCTCAAATCGGACAATAATAATAATATGAAATGACTTACTACAATCCGTAGAGTAAAAACGGTATTTTTAGTTCGGCCAATTGTATGAATCAGGCAGAAAATGACCCTAAGTAAATATATTCAAAATCGTCACCAACTTCGTCGACTACATGAACACCTCCATGCTGATGATCTGAACGCACTTTCCAATCGACCTAGAGTACACTGTACAGCATATCAGTTTTCCCAAACACCCACAAAATGTGAAGAATGGCCCTAAAGCCGTTTCAGCTTGTTTTCCTCAAATCAGTTAAAAAAAAAAAAAACATAAAATATTATACACATTAGAACAATTCAATTTTTGTTCCCTTTTTTTTACTAAAGCTGCTTTTTCCAAATGGTAAAATTGTGCCAACAAATTTATCAAAATGTTGAACATTTAAAATCTGTATTTATAGTTTTTTTTTAAAGTGTGAAAACTCAAAAACTTTCAGCGTCTGATGATCGCAAATGGTAAAATAAAATGTTTGATTCTAGACAAGTTATTTACGCCGGCATACTTTACCCCATTTTGATACCTCCATATACCGTAGAAATCTGGTTATTATGAAATTGATTTTTTCTTCATAACATAGTATGTGTATATATAGTAAAGTATATATAGTATATACCTAGAGAATACAACGAATTATTGAAATGTGTTTCACCGACCACAAAATTATTTGTGTTTCGCTTTTCAAATGGAGTGGTTGTAAAGTAAAGTACAGCAGGGACACGCCCCAAAATTTCATCAAATGTTATTTAATAACTTAAGTATTGTCGATTTTTAGGTATTGCCATCAAATTTTTCCATCCACTTAACACTTGCACACAATTCAGCCACATTTTGCGGATCATGGTTTAAGTTTTACACATCAATTGTTTTATATTTTTTTGTATTTAACTTACTCCTTTGCTTTTTAGTTCTAAGAACCATATGGAATCAATACAAAATAAAAACACAATTTTACCATTTAGAGAAAGCAACTTTTTGTGTCATGAGTCAAACCACTTTCTTCACATTCTGTAAGTGTTTTCATCAATGGTTTTGAGGGACTTAACTCAAATCAGTATCGACTTGTATATTTAAATGCTCTGTTAATTGAAATGGAAAACGTTTACTTTAAGAGCGGGCAGGGTCGACTATACTTCATGCTTGCAATGACCGAGTCGTTTGCACTGTATGGATTTACTTCTTATCAGAGAGATTGCTTTCAAGTTTAGGCGGGCTGCTTGGCGATATTACCATTTCGGAACCACTTTTCAAATTTGCAGTTTATAGCTTAAGTTAGATATTATTTGAAGATGAGCTGGAAACTCTTTTGAATTGGTAAGAAGCTAGTTAAGTATACTCCTCCATCTCACCAACCTAATGACTTGTGACACTGCCTGTGACTTTTTCTTGAGGATCGAATTAGAGGCCTAGAACAAACGTACATCAATTTTCTTTTATATGTATATCCCGTGCAAAAAATTTGTCGTTTTACTTTTTTCTCTCGTCAAAATGAGAGTTTGGCGATAGTTTTGGGGGAAAATTTGGGGATAGTTTGGCGAATGAATACTTTTATTTCATTCAATATAAATAGTATTTTGTTCGTGGACCGGCCAGTGTGAGCATAAAGTTTAAAAAAACGTTAGGATGAATTGTACTCAGATCTCCAGAAAAAAACGCTATTTTCACTTAAATTTCTTCTCTTGTTTATCGCTCGGAAGAAACTTTTTCCTACGCCTTCTAATCGCCCAGAACTTATCGCATAGGGTCACATTTCTTCCCTAAGTGAAATGAGAATGCCATAATAATAAAAATGTTTGCTGGCTGTAACCGAGCTAGGTCTAAGCGAGAGCGTAAGATAAAGGGAAGAATTTTGTAATGGACTTCCCTTATGTTAGTCGACAGTTCATTAATATTAATGAAAGAAATGCGGAAATATATTATCCCATCTGAATGATAAATTCAGAAATTATAGATTGTGGGTATATATATGAGAGTTATAAAACAACGATCGGTACAATGATACAATGATGGACAGACAGACGGGCATGGCTATATCGACTCTACTATTGATGCTGATCAAGAAAATATTTTTTATAGGGTTAGAGATGCTTCCTTCTACCTGTTCCATACAGTTAACTAGGCTCAAATATTTGTTCTTAGTAAACTCAAATTGAGTAATGACACATCTATATTCTTGAAATATCGGAACTAGCGTAGTAAAATGGTTTACTTAGTAAATGGTACATCAGTTAACTACAGTTTCCTTTATTTGCATGCTTACCTATGTGTTATGCCTGTGAGTCCTTCCTCTCCAGTATGTGGACAGAGGGAAGTTACTGTGAACTCTCGTCCAAAGCATTTGTGGGTGCCCACCGACCACCTGGTCGGAGTTAGTCTTAGCCTTGTGTTACAACTAATTATGTTTGGGCATTGATATTGATGTTGGGTCTGGTTTAAGTTTATGTATATATAGTTTATAGTTATGCATTATTGAAACTAATTTGAACTTAAGGCCGGAGTAAGGCACACGTTTCGCTCGTAACTTGGTAATGGTACTGGCCATTCACTAATTGTCCGCAGTGTCTCAAGTGTACGAGAATATTTATAACTTATGAGTTCTTTGATTGTTCGCTTCGGCTTCATTTTAGTTAGTGGATTTTGGTTTGTTTTTAGATTGGTTAATTTTACATCACAATTTGTTTTCGTTTATTTTGCTAACTGTGGGCCAAAATATATCAGCCAAATACTGTGATCCATTCCTGACGATGCCGCTTCCCGTGCAAAATATAAAAATACGGCGAGCATTGTTCCGATCATGGCTTGGCGACTCGAGCTACTCCTCAATATTTACATTATCCCTATCCCTATCCCTATCCATTATTAACTGACTTACAGTTAGAGGTTAAAGAAAGTCGGCTCCGCTTATCTTCCCGTAAAATGTGGTATGCGTGGAGAATATGGTGTACCGAAAGTGTCTGCTACTAACTAGAATACTGGCTATGGTTATCTGTGGTTATCTTGATGGAGTACGGATAGCGGCACTATTATTGAAGAAGTGAATAAGTGGTTACGGTGTTATATTAGTATATGTACACTTATACAAGTATTGTGGATGTGTGGGGAATGGCTATGCTAGCTGTATGGCAAATGATATTCCAAACTGTCTGTTCCGGTGTCAGTGTGTTTTGCATAAGTGTTCAGCGGGCTTATCTTGATGCCAGGAGATCAAAGTGGACTGGAGTCCTTGGGCATCTGCTGCATCCGTTGCTGTTATGCCTGTGGTTATACTTGTGCTCAAGTATTTAGAACTGGAAAATATCGATTCGTGTGTTTTTATTTGAATTGGTTTGATTTTCGAGGGTTTCGGGTTTTTTGTTTTGGGTTGTTTCGTTTGTTTAAAAAATGATTCAAAAACTGTGAGTTGGTTGGTTAATTTGTTGCTATGCTTGTTGGGTTTTGTACTTTTGATTTCAATTTTGCAATTTCGATTTGGTTGTAAATTTTGTAAAGCGTGCGTTGATGATTTCTTTCGTTTGTTTCGAACGTTGAATTTGGGTTTCTTGGATCGATTTTTAACAGTTCGTTGTGGGTTTAATGGTTGAATTAGTTGCTGTTGTTGTTGCTGCTGCTAAATTGCTCAGGTCTGGAGTTGGTGTTGAATCCTTGCTGGTGTGATGATGAATATATATACATGTATAAGAAAATCAATAGCTATAACTGTATCCGTTCTATTGCGTTTTAAACTGAATGATGGTTGAGTTAGTTGTAGAGTTCTATGGGCGTTTCTTCAGGTTTGGCTTGAAAATGTTTCGGTCTATTGTTTTTGATAAAATTATGATGATCTGTAAACGAAACGGAAAAGAAGAAGAGAATGATGTAGAGTCGGATTCACTGTGGCCACTTGAACGGATCGGATATTCACATTTGTGAAATAAAAATTGCTCCGCGAGGTCTGGACGATCCGCAGTCGGCTGTTCTACTCCATGGACTAGTGCGTTGGTGAATGCGGCGACGAAATAATTGCAAATAAAAATCGGCTGCTGCTCCAAAAACGTCGCCGACGTCGAGGCGGGGGCCAGGACATGGAGCGGTAGGCTTATTATGAGATAAAAATGCTGTGCGATAAACAAAAAGCGACAGCGACAGCAGCGGTCGTGGACGCAGGGCCAAAGCAATTGCAGTTGCAGTGGAATATTTGACAGCTGCACTCGCCGTCGCACAGTGGGCAGAGTGTAACAACCAGGGGGCAAAAAAAAAAAACAACGTTGTGACGTTATGTTGCGATTTTCTCTATTTTTTTTAACGTTAACTAACGATACTCGTTTTATGTATTTGGTGCGTAAATTGAATGCCCAATTGACTTGACTCTATATCTTTGCGTAACTCGAACTCCTCACTGAGAAATTCCACCATAATGTTCAACATTTCAACATTTTTAGCAAGTGCGTTTTTAAAATATATACAGTATTGTTCTCAGTTACATTTCCTTTAAAACTTTGTGATATAAAACCGGTTAATGTCCTAGATGTGGTCTCTAAATTACAAAACTTTGGTGAAATGAATTTGAGAACAAGGCTGAAACTGACTTTGAGAAAAGTTGATAAAAAATCAAGAATGATTTGGAAAGTCTTGAATCTTTTAAGTCAATCCTGAACACGAGTGGAGGGCATGGTGTTTGAGAAAGTCTCTTTGCTATTTCGATCGGTGTGACATTTTCGCATATTTTTGAAAAGGACCCTACACACTTTCCTCGCAGCTATTTCAGTCGGTAATGCGATCCGACACTAGCCACTGTGCGCGGACGTCGCCGGCGCATGCATGTGTTCTGTTCCTGCTATGTGGCGTTCGTGGAATGGGGCTACAAAATTCGTCTGCCCCATTCCGCGCCCCCATCCCACCCAGAGATTACTCTCACTCACACAGACGCCGTGCAGCGGCGTCAAGTGCAGTTTTTGGCTGCTGTGCTGCATTTGGATGCAGCTCCCGCTGCACTTGCTACAGTAACATCCCTTAAATGGCAGCGCTGACCGACCACCCATCCCCTCCCACCCGACGCTGCACCCACAGTCGTTGCCAGGTCCAGTCCAGGTCGGTGGCATGCAAATTTGTACACGATTAAATGTCTGCTTCAAGGCCTCTCGTTCTCTCTCTCTTTCTTTCGGTTGTGTTTACTCTTTCTGTCTGGCTTATGTTTATGCCGTTGCAACGGCGTGTGTGTGAGTGTGCGTCCCAGGATGCATTTCCGCTTGTCGTCACGGCGCTGCATAAATGCGTGTGTATATACGATGCACTTCTGCATTTGTATTTGGGTATGCATTGTGCCCTATGTGCATGTGTTTGCATGTATGCAGGCATGCACATCCAAGAGCCGCACTGGAACCCTGAAACCAAGTACATACGCACACGCAAACGTGCCCAAGAGTGTGTGTGTGTGTGTGTGTGTGTGTGTGTGTGTGTGTGTGTGGATGCATATGCATCCGCACATTATGTACAAACCATGCACTAGTGCGAGTCCATTTTTAATGGTCGCCAACGCAGCTGCCGTTTCATCGATTTTTGTCTAGCCAGCGAACACCCCCAACATTATCGATTTCTCCAAATTTTAGAGTGAAGCCCGTCGTTTCGCACAAGTCCACAACTCCACAACGACCACGGTGCCTCCTTCTTTTGTAGCTACTAAGATACTTGAGAGAAGATGCTTGCGGTTCAGTGCCCTTTTTCTTAAATCTCTTAGTACGGTCGATCTTACGGAAAGATCGGCAAGGTGTCATACCATCCGCCAAATCAATTTAGTAATTGGATGGAGCTCTGATCTTCACCTTCAAAGGTAAGTGGCCTTAAGTGGCGGCACCAAGTTCATTGGTCTTAACAATTAGCCAGTGACAGACAGACGGACGGACAGGGTTATGTCAACTCGTCAAGGATATAAATTACTCTATGGGGTCGGAGATGCTTGCTTCGGCGTCTTACATACACTTACACAAACTTACCCTGTGGTATATCCTTTGGTACAGAGTGAAGGTAATTGTATAGCTTCACTCGTAAAGGGTATGGCTTAAGTCGTGGAAATGTATGTAACGGGATTTTGATATCATAAAGTATATATACTCCTCAATAGCCGAGTGTGTCCGTCTGTCTGTATGAACATCAAGATCTGAGAGACTGGAAGACCTAAAGCATCCAAATTTTAAATGTACGCCCCCTACCACCCCCTCAGAAAAAATGTTTATTGACTAAACAATGTCTGGCTAAAACGGGAGCGTAAGTTAAATTCGGCCATGCCCGATTTCGATATACCCGTAACTCAGGGGAATTAGTGTTTCGTAACCCTGCTTATGTTGATTAACAGAGCATTAACATTAGTTTAAATACATCAACATTATGTAAGCACAGCGCGCATGCACGACTTTAGTATACCCTTTTTATACTCTCTGCCGTAGGTACATAGGGTATTATAAGTTTGTGCAAAAGTGTGCAACAGCCAGAAGGAAGCATCTCCAACCCTATAAAGTATATATATTCTTATTCATAGCCATGTCCGTCTGTCCGTCTGTCTGTCTGTATGAACACCCAGATCTCAGAGATGGTAAGAGATAGAGGATTGACATGTACGGAACATATGCTTCTTATGTCTGCAGGCAGATCAAGTTTATTTTACATTTTGGCCACGCCCCCGCAATTTAGAAAAAAGCGTCATATCTTCCACAGTTTTAAAGATAGATGGTTAGTTTCGTATAAACATATTTAGTAGTCAGGTCAACTTATCGATCCGCCAAAGGAATGGTGAAGATCGGATGAACGGTTGTCAAGCTATGATCAAAAGACTGTTCGCTGCGGCAGCGCAGTAGCAGCGCTGCTTTCAGCTGCTACTGCAGCATCAAAATCTATGCTGAGCGTATAATTTCTTTGGAATAAATGCTCAATATGTCTAGAAGGTACGAACCATCTATCTTTAAGACTGTGGGTGATATAACGCTTTTTTCTAAATTCCGGTGGCGGGAGGGGGCGTGGCCAAAATGGAAAGTACACTTGATCTCCCTGCAGATTTAAGAAGTTTATGTTTCATACACGTCAAACCGATAGCTCTTACCATCTCCGAGATCAATCCGTTCATACGGACAGACAGACGGACATGACGCGGCTGTTGATGCTGATCGGGTCGGAGATGCTTCCTTCTGGCTTTTATATACTTTTGCACAAACTTATTATACTCTATGTACCTGGTGTACAGGGGAATAATTATTATTTATCCAAATGTCGGCTTAAAAACGTATGCTCCATGGCCATGTAATGTACCAATGTACCACCAGATACCATTGCACCCTTTCCAACACCATGCGCCGGACGGGGAGCATTGTAGAACTTATGCATGACTTTGAATCGCTCAAGAAGTGACGACATGGGACGTCCAATATTTCTGAGCAGAAGAACAGTGTGATTAAGTTAGAAAAGTGCTTTGATATCATCATCAAATTCTCGTTTAGTTTGGCCTGCCAATTACAGGTAGGAAATATTTATTATTTCATCAATTTTAGAGCTACATCAATACTATTGATTCAATATCAAGCCTTACACCCCGCTCCCCTGTACTTCCTCTTCAGCTAACTAAATTAATGAGATGCTTATTTTTCGAATGCATTTCGCATGCAACATGGCGCCTTCATATATATGTATATTGTATGTTTTGTTTGACTGTATGTGGCCCGAACCATTCACATTTAATCACAGACGTTAGCGCTGGACGGTGGGGATGGCACCCCAGCAATGCATACACATATGTACTTACATATGTATGTATAAATCAAATTGTTATGTATGCCCCGATGCTCATTTATTAATTTATATTAATTTGTATAGGCCCAGGCCCATCATGCACTGGGAATGCAGTATTATGTACGTAAGTATGTATTGTTTGTAGGTATGCATGTACACGCGCATATGCATATACAAGTTAATGAATGTGCGTACCAGCTTGCCTGCAGCAGAAGTGGGGGCAATGTTCGCACATACTTATCCACGCGAGGCAAACACACACACACACACACACACACATATCGAACCCAGTGCAATATTCCAAACTCATAAATATTAATCCGAAAGAAATCTTTCCCATGGAGGTAAATTGGCAACGAGTCGGAAAAACAATGGATCGAGCACACGATTTGTCAACTGCTACGATCCTTCGACAACTTTCGGAGCGTCGCCTTTGAATCCCTTCAACATTCAAGCAAAAGATCTGTTAAATAGAAAACTGTCGACTTCACTAGCTAAAAGGCTTAAAGAAGCTCCTAAAGCGTTGCCGTGCTTACCTATTTCCCTTCCAAACTTTGAACAGTACACTCAAAAATTGTTTCTTCCTTAATTTGAGGAAATTGTGAGCCTAAAATGTGTAAATGGACTATAATGAATAAATTTAGGTAATTTTTTACCCAAACATCTGGAATGTGGACAGTGAATGTTTCGTTCAATGAACGAGCACGATGTTCACGGAAAATCTTTAGGAATTTTATCTCCTTAAGTTTAGGACCTTATGGTCCTCTTGGCGCCTTTGTAAGGTATTATTTCATAAATTTTCATGCAACTTTTTGGCTTTTTACGCAAATTGTTTTGTTGGTGTAAGCTGTACCTTAGTTGGTACAGAGTCAAACAGCCAAACTTGACCTTCTTTCTTAACAATAAATAAATAGCTGACTCTACACAGCCCCAAGCCGAGCTCCTCTCAATCTCTTGGCTTGTCTGTTTCTTATGTTTCTTCGAAGCTTGAGCTAACAGCTTGTCAAGGTGACCGGGACTGTAAGTTTTTTAAAGAAAAGTCTTTTACATTAGATGTCCCGACGACCACAGACACAGTGCCCGCTCTACGACACCCGGCAGTGGTTGAAATACAGTGAAAGTTGTGCTAAGATAGGTTCAGCGGTTTTAAGAAACAAACATACAAATATGCAAACAAACATGCAAACAAACAAATATTTTCTTTGGATGGATTGATGGTGTGACAGCGTTGAAAGCTCACTGATGAGATTGATTGGGAAATTAATTAGAACAGTTCTGTCTGAGCAACCTCTAACTGTCCATTGTACAAAAATCTTTGTTGGTTTCCTGTTGATTTTTGAATTATAATCAATCCGACCTTGAGCCAGCCAACATCCACTTTGAACAAATATTTTATTTAAACCTATTACTTGCAATGGTTTTCGTAGTGTGAGCAGGGTATACAAAAGTCGTGCAATTGTATGTAACAGGCAGAAGGAAGCATCTCCGACCCCATAAAGTATATATATTCTTGATTAGCATCAATAGTCGAGACTGTCTGTATGAACACCTAGATCTCAGGACGAGAAGAGCTAGAGCCAACAAATTTTAAGTGTCTGCAAGCATATCAAGTTTATTTCAAATTTTTGCCACGCCCCCTCCCACCCCCGCAATAGAAAAGTAGAATATAATAATACAAAGATCGGATACAAAATGGCAGAGCTAAAAAACATGTTGGATACTTATCTGAGCCGCATGAGGTTGTTAAACTCCAATTGCCCTGAGTAACGAATTAGTCTGTGGCCATTGTTCGCGCACTGGCGACGCAAGGCGTACGTTAAGGGCAAGTGGCCGGTGTGTCACTCATACACAGAAAAAAAAGATCACGATATTTAGTACCAATCGGGAATTTTTTAGTATCGAATCGGCCTTCATCTGAAAAATACCCAAATGAAATGTTCGAATAAATCACTCCAACATTTTGAACATATCAAGGTGCAATGTATCAGATCAACAAACTGATACTAGTTAAAATTCAAGATACATTTTTATAGTAACAATCAAGGCAGCAAACCGGTTTTGAACCGAACCGGTTCGAACCCAGAATTCCGACTTTTAGTTTACTATAAACCAAACCTTGAACCGAACCTCTTTAGAAATCAAAGCTGATCCTGAACCTGTTCCGAACCCAAAATTTCGGTTCGGTTCGGTTCAACAAAACTGAAACAAAAATTTGAACTTCAGTCTACCGACTTCATCTGTTATTTGGTGCGACTGACTCATACAATGGGCAGGAGAGTGGAAAAAAAATCTGGCAAAACGATTAGATTTCTTTATAAAATCCCTACCCATAACAGTCTCTGTTTTTAAAGCTCCTCGACTCTAAAGCTTCTTGAATAACTCTCAAAAGTAAGGGTCTAATAGGCTATTTCCACTAAAGAAATGAAACATCATTTCTTGAAATGACAAGAAATGAAGGAAATTATATCATTTCTGCCATACTTTTCTCCATTTTCATTTTCTTTCATTTCGTGTCATTTCTTAAAAATGATGAAATTCGCCCCGAATGGATTTGATATTTTTTTCGACATTCTATCAGTGCCTTTAGTGTCATCAGAAAAACAAAAATATCAGAGAGCCAATCCCAAAGAGTCTGGAAGAAGATCCACTGGATGATGAACCGTCATCATCGCAGCCAAGTAAGCGCAGAAAGATCACTCAACTGCTTTCAACTTTCCAGGAAGCTGTTCTGGCAGCTTCAATAGAGGACAGAGGAGCTCAAGCGCATGGGTGCCGCGCGGCTTGAAGTCTTGGAGCGCATGGACTTTCAAAAAAAAAACTCCTGAAGAAGAAGTTGTAATCACAAAAAAGACAAAGAAATTAATATATAATGTATAATAGCTTTATTTTATTTGGGTTGTTGAGTCTTAATGTACGATGTCATGGCGCTCCATATTATTTCTGGAGGATTATCAAAATCATTGGCGACATTGGTGTGCTCAGGACCCATGACCCCGAGATTGCACTATTTCGGTATTTTGCAAAACTATTGCCACAGAAACGCCAAATAAGCTGCCCACTGTGCGACACTCTATGTTCTGCTGAGGGTGTACATAGCAATGGCAATGCATTTGTCCAGCCGAATTGCTTTCCTGAAGTTGGTGACTTCCAAGCACTTCAAAATGACTCCTCTCAAGACGTAGGCTTTCTTTATAAAACTCGTTAGAGTTGTCGGGTACATCACACTCGCAAAACAGTCAATATCTTTTCTGGAATATATAATATGTTTTACCAAATCCATGTAATTTTTTTATTTTTTACTATGTACTTACAAATGTCCACGCTGAGGGTGACTTCCGTGGTATTATTCTTCTGTCACCATTAAGTCGTCTTCACCAAACTCTGCGCAAAGCTTATCAAAATCATCGTCACACTCAAGCAATTGACGGTTCGCTTGCCTAGCTTGCTCATTAATAAGGCATATCAAAGCAGTATTCATTTTAATACAACCATCCACACAATTACAAAACCTTCAGCCAAATATTAATCAACAAAATCAAAGCATCGGCTGTTTTTGTCCACGTATCGTTGTGAATGTCAACAAAATGATGTTTTCTCAATGGAAACGATAGAAATGATGCCCAGTGGAAAGATGCTATAACATTATTTTGGTAATATTTTTCTATGCAAAACACGAAATGGAATTTCACTAAACTGTAAATATATATATACTGAATATTTCCATGTTTTCTACTAACCAATTCCGACCCAAATACCACTCGGTTCTTATACAATCTGGGGAGTTTTTTATGTCGAATGCTGTTTTTAAAACACATAGAAGACAAAATTAGTAAGGTCATGCTATATACAAGCATGGACTGAACCAAAGTTCGAACCAAAACCTTCACCCAAAAACCTCGAACCTTAAATTTCCGATCCTTAACCATTCGTTAATTTGGGTTCGAATCAGTGTACCGGAGATCCGAATATTTTGTTTGGTTTGCAGCTCTGGTAACAATGCAGAATATTCACCATTCTTGTACGACATGACTCTTTTAAACTCTTTTTACACTTTTTAAACGAAACTAAGGACTACATAAAAAAATTAAGCATAATACCTAAATAGAAAAAAGTTATTAAGCTGTTTTTTGGTAGCGTCTTTCATCTATATATTATGAGTGTGTCTCACTGCTCGTATACAGTTTATCTGTTCGGAGATCCTTATATGCGCTACAAACATCCGATTAGTTTTAATATAATGGGGGATTTTTCTTCAGCTTTCATTTTGGCAACACTGTTTTTGCCAGCTCAGTTGTTTTCGTGTCATACGTTACTTTTAAACATGATCTCGTGATGATGAATAAACAATTAATCGACTTAACGAACAAAGTTCGCAGATTATTGAATTATCAAAATTCATGCTCAGTTAAGAAAGTGCATCGTGCACTTCTTCCATTTTATGATCCGTGTGGGAGACCTTCTGGGGCGGCTATCTGCACATACAAAATGGCCGTATTTGGTGTGAAGAGCCGCCAGAAGCATTGCAAGAACAGCTAATGCATTCCGAAAAATGTACTGTTTGGTGTGGATTATGGATCGGTGGGCCGATCGTGAGATACAACACCTTCAGACTATTTTTTGTGGGGCTATGTTAATGCTCTTGTCTATAAGTGCCGACAAGCCCGCAAAAGATATATTCCGATTTGTATTTGTTCTCCAAAATTGGACCCAGCGTATAATCGTAAGTTTTGTATGTTTTTTTTATAATCCTACCAAGTCTTATTAAAATCAGACAACTATTTGGAATAGCCGCCATACAAAAGATAGGTCTGGAAAACAGTTTTAGTTTGAAAAACTTGTTTGTTTTTAATGGTAATTTTGTATTTGATTGTTTCACATGCTTTCACATATTTTTGAAAATTATGGCCAAATCGTATGACTGTATCATATAGCTCCAACACGATCGATCGGTCGAAAAATGGGAAAACGAATGCCTAAAATGTTAAGAATAATGTGTCAAAATTTCAACTCGATTGGAGCAAAATTGACGAAGTTACGATACCTGTCGTATAAATGTTTTATACCAAATTTTTTAGTGTTCAAAACTTCAAAGCGATTTTCCCACAACTCATGTTTTCAAAATCGGTGCCCCTCATAACATAAAAACTACTGAACCGATCATTTTGAAATGTTGTACACTATATCTGAACATAATTTACGAGGTAACGCTGTCGAGTTTTTTTTTTCAAATTTGTTAATAATTTTTTTTTACAAGAAAAAATTAACCGAATTTTTTCCAAAAAAAATCGATTTTTTCACTTCAAAATTTTCCAAAAATAAAATTGGTTTTTTGATTTCGGATGATCCAGCACCAAGTTATGAGGGGCACCGCAATTCACCTTTTTTCCGAGAAACTTCCGAATATTTGCTGCCACTGCCGTGTTTTTATACCCGTTACTCGTAGAGTAAAAAGGGTATCCTAAAGTCGTGCAAATGTATGTAAGGCAGAAGGAAGCATCTCCGATATCATAAAGTAAATAGCCGAGTCGATATAGCCATGTCCGTTTGTCCGTTCGTCCGTCCGTCCGTCTGTATGAACACCTAGATCTCAGAGACTAGAAGAGCTAGAGCAACCAAATTTTTGATGTAAGCAAGTATTGTCTGTAGGCAGATCAAGTTTGTGTCAAATTTAGGCCACGCCCCTTTCCGCCCAGCAATAAAAAATGTTAAATATCTCCTACAATTTGTAAGCTATCGAGCTCAGATTTTGCAGCATGCACTCTGTGGCCAATATCTCACAAATTCATAAAGATCGAATAATAAATGGCAGAGTTAAAAAAACGTTGCATACTTATCTGAGCCGCATAAGGTTATTAAACACTAATTGCCTTGAGTAACGGGTATTTCGAAGTCGGGCAGGGCCGACTTTAACTTACGCTCTCGTTACACATTTCTTCGTGAAATTTTTGCACAACATTCTTTAAATGTCATACTTATATGTGCTTTTAGTTTTAATAAAGAGATTTTAGCTGTGTCGTCACAAAAAATTCACAAAAATTCGCATTTTCTCGAGCGATTTGAGCTTACCCCCTCCCAAAAAAGACTGTTCGCTGCAGCAGCGCAGAAGCAGCGCTGCTTTCAGCTACTACTGCAGCATCAAAATTTACTACTGTGGGCAAAAAGTTAGGTGAATTTGTTTGTAGAATGAAAAATCTTTATTTATTCTTCTAAATCAATTTCATCCCCTTCAAAGTAATCCCCTCCCGATAAAATACACTTATGCCAACGTTTTTTCCAATCCTCGAAACATGCCAATTAGTCCCATTCCGGTATAGCCATCAGCGCTTTCTTCGATTCAGCTTTTATCTCCTCAATCGACTCGAAACGCGTTCCCCGAAGTGGTCTCATGAGTTTTGGGAATAGCCAGAAGTCACACGGAGCCAAATCAGGCGAATACGGTGGTTGCGGAACGATATGCGTCGAATTTTTGGCGAAATGGTCACGAAGAACGAGTGCAGTTTGAGACGGTGCATTATCGTGATGCAAAAACCAAGAGTTGTTGGCCCATAATTCTGGTCTTTTTAGACGAATTGCTTCACGCAATCGACGCATAACGCTTAAATAATATTTCTTATTAACAGTTTGGCCGGATGGAAGGAATTCATAGTGCACCACACCACGAAAATCGAAAAAAACTGTCCTCATGACCTTGATTTTTGAACGACTTTGACGTGCTCTTTTCGGTCTGGCCTCGCCTTTAGCACGATTTTTTTGTGACATGGTAGAATCACCAAAAGCCTTCCGCAACATCCTCAACGTTTCCGCAGCCGAAATTTCATTCCGCAAACAAAATTTGATGGCACTTCTCTGCTCAATTAAATCAGACATTATAAAAATCGAAAAATGCACTCTTGGTCGTTTGGAAAACAAGCGTAAATATATTACTGATAATGACATTCACATGAAATTTGGCCCAGATGTCATCAACAGTCCTGCCAACTCAAGAAAAAAAGAACTAGCCCGAGTTGTTAGGCCCGCGAAGTTTAAATTGAAAATTCACCTTACTTTTTGCCCACAGTAGTATGCTGAGCGTATAATTTCGTTGGTACAGAGTATGCTATAGTCGGGCTTGACCGACTTTCTTTCTTGTTTCTGTTTGTTTTTTGTCGTGGAATTTTTAATAGAGTTTATTTCCACCAAAATTTGACCTCACATTTAAGCTTTGGCCACATGCTGTAGTGCTGCATTGTAGAATGGGAGGGAGATCCAATTGCATTGTAAAACGAGAAAGCTAAGCTAACTTCGTTAGCTAACTAATTTGTAAAATTATGTGAAATCATGTGAAACAAACAAATAAAAAATTGCAAGATACTAGCATTAAAAAAAAAAAAAGGTTTTCTAACTAAAACTGTTTTCCAGACCTATCTTTTGTATGGCAGCTATACCATAAACTTGTCCGATTTTAATAAAACTTGGTAGAATTATAAAAAAAAACATAGAAAACCTACGATTACAAAGTTTGGAGACGTTTCCATTGAAAAGAAACAAATTTTTCTCACTAAAACTAGTTTCCGACAGATTGTTCCCATGGGAGCTATGAGATATAGTCATCCGATCCGGTCGGTTCGGACATATTAGTAGTTTGCAGCAAAAAGAAGACTCTGTGCAAAATTTCAGCTCGATAGCTTTAAAACTGAGAGACTAGTTCGCATAGAAACAGACAGACGGACGGACAGCCGGACGGACAAAGCTCAAAGGACTCAGCTCGTCACCCTGAAATGAATATTTCTGTGCGTTGCAAACTTCTGGGCAAAATTATAATACCCTTTGCAAGGGTATAAAAATAAGTAACACAAAAATCTAAAAGAAATGCTTAAATTGACACTGATTCGACTGTTTTTTCAAATGCTTACGAAATGTAATGACCCTAAAGATTTCCTCTAAGAAAACCGATAGAAAATTTGTCTTTTAGGTCCAAACTGGCCGTTAAGGTAAAAAGATGCCTTGAATGTTAAATTTAAGTCAATTTATCTTTTAAGGAACCAAACAATTGACAATACGCAGCCCCAAAGATACCAGAGTCGATCTTTTCGCAATCTATTGGCTTGTGTGCTGCGAATTTTGCAAGACAAAGGGACCTATAGTGTAGCGCCGAATCCGAACGGAAAAGTTTTGAGAAGCTTTTTTATGGCTGGTATATTTACAGCTGGCGCCAGCAAACTGGTAAGGGTGAAGGTTGATTTTTCTTTAAGGAAAAAATTTACTTATTTGATGTCCGGCCTTTTTGGGAACTACTTTTGCGTGTACCTCGGACTATTTCTTCTATGTGAGGTGTGGTAATTACAATATGTTGGAGAAAGTCGATAAAAGTAGAAGTTGTTTATTGGTAGAACATGGAACAGACAAAATAGATATGTACAGATTCAAATGGTTATAAATATAAGTATTATATAATACAAAAAAGAAGGCTGAAAAGTTAGTCTGCTAAATGGTACTGTTTAAAAATACTCAATCTGAATACTGTGTACTTTCTTTTCTTTTTTCCCATTTTCCATTCGGAGTTAGCTACACACTTCAAGACCCACACCAGTTTTGGTTCGTTTAAGTCTGCCGAAAAACAAAGACAAATAGAAAATATTTACCTTACTTCTAAATTCATGGATTTGTAGACGAGTACCAATTTAACCTAATTATCAACTCTGATGAACTTACTTACCTATTTCAAATGCCAAACCTTGCTTCCATACAAGGGACAAGCAATTAAATTGCCACAGGTAACAGGAAACTATGGAACCAGCTCTTGAATTTTTTCAAAACAGTTACCTACAGCAATTATCTTGGTTTTTAGTTAACTTTTCTTTTGTCTTTCCTCTTTTGTTTCTATCCATGATCTATAAATGTATATCTTAGCGAAATATCTTATACCTAAATCTAAATATAAAACTTTATAAATATTTGTTGTCAACTTTGCTTGGAGTCTGCTCTGGTCTCTTACTCTTCTTTATGTACATGCACAGAAAAAACAAGAAAGAAAGTCGGTCAAGCCCGACTATAACATACTCTGTACCAAGAAAATCTTTTGATCATAACTCGAAAACCGTTCATCCGATCTTCTTCATTCCTTTGGCGGATCGATAAGTTATCCTAATAACTAAATATGTCCAGAAGGAATAAGCTATCTATCTTCAAAACTGTGGGAGATATGACGTTTTTTCTAAATTGCGGGGGCGGGAGGGGGCGTGGCCAAAATTGAAAATAAACTTGATCTGCCTGCAGACATTAGAAGCATATGTCCCATACATGTCAAACCTCTATCTCTTACCATCTCTGAGATCTGTGCGTTCATACGGACAGACAGACGGACAGACGGACATGGCTATATCGACTCGGCTGTTGATGCTGATCAAGAATATATATACTTTATGGGGTCGGAGATGCTTCCTTCTGGATGTTACATACTTTTGCACAAACTTATAATACTCTATGTACCTACGGTACAGAGTATAAAAATATCGCTATATTTAGTATCAATTAGGTATTGTTCAGTGTCGAATCGGCCATCATCTGAAAAATACCCAAATGATATGTTCGAATATATCACTGCATCATCTCGAACACATCAAAGTAAACATTATCAGATCAACTATCTCATATTTGTCAATGTCCCTGATATATAATATTATATTTTTATAGTATTAATGCAGTATTTTCACAATATTTAATATGAAAGGGCTATTAATGTATTACCAATGGTGTATTTAATAATATCAAAGCTATATTGTTATAGTACCCATAGGACATGGTCCAAATGTCAAAAATATATTTGAATAATAATTTGGCTGGCTCGAGGTATCGAAAACAACTTATGCATTTATATACACCAAAAAGAGCTAGTTGCCTATACAGTACTGTTTCATAAATCTCCCGATTCAACCTTCAGTAGGATTTCTGCTTATAACTGTCGCTGTTTGAGTGTCTCTCCATGCGCTCACCGCTTTAAGCAGTTGGGAACTGCAATCAGCAATGAAAGCCAAAACAGACAAATCGGAAGAGTATTCGCTGTCTCGCTTGCTGCGGCAGAAACATGAACATTGTCTTTGATTTGAGAAACTCTGGGTGTCTCTTTCTGCTATCAAACTTTCGATGTCTACTTTGAACTGAAATCATGTCACAAGGGTATTTTGCAGATCACTATGATGATTTCACTTATCTATATAACATTTTTAGTATCAATGGAATACTATAGTATCATATTGATATTAAATAATACATTTGAAATGTAAATTTTGATATTTTTAAAATTATATTGAAAGATTAAGGGGGAAGCTGGTCTAGAGGGTGAAAAAATTGGCATAATTTATGAATTTTTTGTGACTCATCAAAAAAATAAATCGAAAATCTAGGAAAGAGATTTTATAATTTATGTTTTAATATACAAATACAAATTTTTTCGTGTCAATTAAATTCAAAGTGGCGGCTGTCCAGCATTTCTTCGGAGGCGCCTCATTTTTAAGACGGGCCGAAGATGTAACCTCCTTAATTTTGGTCCTGGAACAAAATCCCGAAAATTTGTAGTTTCTATATAACAACAGCAAGAGACGTGCGTAGGATTTTTTCGATATTTTGTTTTTTTGCGAAATTGTGCACGTTTGAACAAAACATTAAAATTTTCACTATAAAAAAACGCCAAATTTGTTGATTAAAAAAAAACTATGCAATATAAAAAAAAATCCTACTTACGTCTCCGGAGAAAGGTATTTCAAATGTACTGTCAAAATTTCGTATAGATCAGTGAAGATTTGCTCTAGTTATGTCTTCGGCCAGTTCAAAAAAAGTAATTTCGAGAAAAACGCTTTTAAAGTTGAGACGCTTTTACCGTCGAATGGAAAGTTTGGGCATTTATACATTTTTACCGGCATCCATCCTTTGGTATGTTATTTTTATGACCCTAAAGTACCGTTTAAGACATAAAAAATTCGGTTTTTTCAAAATTCTATGTAGACCAGCTTCCCCCCTTAAGTCGATATTTGAACTTATTTTTTTCTGTGTGGGATCTCAAAATGGATTGAAATAGAAGCTTTCGGAATGATATGTGTTCTGGAAAATAGCCTTAAACAGGAGCTTAAATAATTAAGCACATGCCAGACTCCATTAAAAGACGAAATAGATCGAATGTTGCCCCTGAAAACAAATAGTTGAGAACGGGATCCGCACTATCTGGGCGGGCTGGCTGTAGCTTTTGTGCTGGGAACTTAACTAGGCAGTTGGCAGTAGTAGTTGCAGCTGACTGCAGCGAGAGAGTGTCACAGTGACAAAGGCCTCTGTCAAGGTTGTTGGCAGCAGCCGCTGGACGCACAGCTTCCACTTTTGCTTGAATTGAATCTCGGTACTGGCATGGACCTGTGGGTGGGGGGATGAAAACGGGCCTAGGGTTGACCCGTTTCCACTGTGCTGACCTCAGGAGCAATGGTTGAAGCAGGGCTTTATTTTTATCATCTCAGGTTGTGCAAGCAAGTTGTGGCTTGATTCAGTGTTGGCTTGGTTCACGGGAAACTCCGCTACCGATGGGAAGGCAAGGAAGCCAGCAGTTGCGGAAATTAGGAAAGGACGTATTCCCCATAGAGCGCCACCAAATATGTATTGCGTTTTGCATTATTCCTCTCACTCGAACCGGATCCGGTGGATAAATATATTCAATCGCTGGCACATGCATATACATATGTATATTTAAGTATATACATATATATGAATCAGAAATAATTCAAGTCTGCCACATAGTACATACTTAAGTGTACATATATACGCATCTGCATTCACATATGTACATGTTTAAGCACAGCGATATATAAATACTTGGGGTTGGTCGCACCGGACTTTCTCCCTTTCCCTGTGCGGGGCATTTTGAATGCAATTTGTTGTGAATAAATAATTGCACAGGGTGAGAGAGGTAGCCGTGCAACTGCATTCACGCACACAAACACACGCATGCACACAAGTGCATACATAAATGGATTGGCACACGCGTGCGTTTATTTACAATTCATTTGTCGTTGCGGCGGCCATTTTGTTCGCCCGTATATAATTATTTTTGTGACACTCATCATAAAATAAGTGAGGCTTAGGCGACACTACAGCGGGCTCCATCGATTTCCTCTCCCCCAGGCACTCCCACCAACGCCAACAACTCGGCCTAGCCGAATTCAGATGCAGTTGGCGCTGAAGCGGCGTTGTCGAATCCGTGGTCATAATTATCGGCTGGCTTTCCCGCGCGTCCGCTTGTCTGCCTGCTTGGCCACAGCTGAACTCTCCATTGCACAGTGGTTACTGACGTCGTTTAGTTTCGTTTAGCACTCATCCAACTTACCGAAGAAATAAGTTAAGGGGGTATTTTGGTCTGGAAATGCAAATTACAATTTATTTGAAATCAATCAAAATCAAAACTTAAAATATTTTAGCATTCAACTTTGTATATATGTATATATATATATCAATACTTCAACAAAACAAAAATAATAACAAGAAAGAAAGTCGGTCAAGCCCGACTATAACATACTCTGTACCAAGTAAATTATACGCTCAGCATAAATTTTGATGCTGCAGTAGCAGCTGAAAGCAGCGCTGCTACTGCGCTGCAGCAGCGAACAGTCTTTTGATCATAACTCGAAATCCGTTCATCCGATCTTCTTCATTCCTTTGGCGGGTCGATAAACTATCCTGATTACTATATATGTCTAGAAGGAACAAGCCACCTATCTTTAAAACCGTGGGAGATATGACGGGGATTTTTCTAAATTGCGGTGGCGGGAGGGGGCATGATCAAAATTGATAATAATTTTGATCTGCCTGCAGACATAAGAAGCATATGTCCCATACATGTCAAACCTCTATCTCTTACCATCTCTGAAATCTGTGCGTTCAATATACCTGCAAGGGTATAAAAAGTGATATGATCTGGTACTCAATGCAACATTTTTTTCATATCATTAAAAAGCCGATATGATAAAGTTACGAATGATTTGTTCGAAAATATCAATCTGATATTTTCGAGAAAGTAAAATCTATATTAATAAGATTACATTGATATTTAATAATATCATTATGATACAATACAAAACAAATATATTGAATATAGAACTTCACTCTGTGCTTTTAGTGGCTAAGTACTTTTAATAATTTTGGAGAATCAGAAAAACACATATACATTATTTTAATTATTTTATTTACTTTACCTCTCCTTGACTGGGGATTGAACTCTGGACCTCTCACTGTTAACACGAATAGAATGGCGTCTTATCGGACTGCACCATCGGACACGTGTGTGGCGACACGCCGCAGAGCCTACTTAAATAAATCGATACGTTGGCTGAAATTGCGAAATGAAACGCCATTTGTCTCTTTCCCACTTCACATTTTCTATACGTCCCTTTCTCTTTATGGTCAAAATGAAATGTTTTAGTTCCGAAGTAATATGAAAATAAAGATATTTGCCAAAATTAACCAAATTAACCAGCCAAGATGAAAGTAATATTGACATTTTTATTTCTCTGTGCCTCTATCTACCCACGGTACAGAGTATACAAATATGTTCTAAGTATTACAGAGGAAATGAAGTGAAGGAAGAGTCATCACCAGATGCGAAGTAACCTCCTCTCTTATATGAAATCGTTCTTATATATATTTTTTGTTCAGGTGGTTCAACCAAAGTCTTTTCTCTCTAAAAAATACATACAAATTAGTAACAATCATTTTTGTAACTTTACCTTGTCTTAGATCTTAAACTCGGGACCTCGGGGATATTTCAACATGTTTGACTGGAGAGGGCCCAATAAATTTTCCAGTTCCAGTACGTGTAACTTGGGATTATGTTCCGATTTAGTTGCACTCTTGTCTCATTAACGATGCTCATTATGAACCTTTTCGAAACCTTTGTCTAAACTACAACAATTATTACCATCTCTTTTCCGTAAACTCTCCTCTGATAGATGTAAGAAATTTTATGTTGTCCAATTTAAATGTTTAACGTTCACTGAACAGTTTAACTGAATTCCTCTTTGTTTGAGTAGCTAGTAAGTTGGGGCATCCTGCTTATAAACACTGCAGTTCTACAATTCAGTACTGATACTTTAGAAGGGTTGATTCAGACCTGAGCAGTGGGAATAACTGAATTGCTTGCCTGTTTTAGTACTTCGATAACTACGAGTACTAGTACTACGATAAATGCTATTCGGCTATGGAATGATCTACCTCATAATATGAAATCTATTGGAAGCGTAAATCAATTTAAGATAAAGATTAGGGATTACATGCAAAATAGGGAAATAGTACATTAATAGAGTTAAGTAGTTATAATATCATAAATACTTAAGTTCAAATATTCCTGTGTTTAGATTTTATAATTGTAATAACTTAAGTAAAATAGCCAAAATGTAATGTCGTGACTAGCGCTCTAATTTATAAGTGCCAATGTACTTGTAGCGCAGGGAAGGAAATTAAAAGAAAAGAAATTCCCATTAAACTCACCCGAAAATCAGCTAAGGTCATGACGTAGTAGGACAAGTCTGTGTTAAATTCATGGCTGAAACTCATGTGAAAATACCATGAGCTCCGTACCAGCCCTTCCATTTCAAGGCTGATTCAGCTATGATTCAGTTCAATTTTCACTCATAAAAGTTTCTAAAAAATGCATTTCGTTTTCATTCATTCATTTATCCCATAACACTTCAAGTTTGCTTCTTACCTTAAAGATACATATATAAGCTGAGTAAAGTTTTGAGACATTTCATTCCATTTTGATTACATATTTCGTCCCTACACTTCATAAACTTGCCACTTAAAATAAGAACAACTAGTGAGCTCGAGAAGAGAACTGTTGCCCCACAGCAGTTCAACCACTGTGCATTGCAGGCGACTATTTGAAATTCATTTAAACATGCACACACACGCATCACACACACATACCCAAACGCATCGGTTTGTATTTACAATAGAATTACAAATATATAGTATGTGTATGTATGTACTGCACATGCACACAAACACACTCTCACATTGTGGTGGTGGAGCTGTTTAACTTATATACAACATGCCGGGATGCCTTTGAAAATGTTAATGCACATACATACATACGTAAGTATATGCTCTCCTATGTACACGGAGGTGTGGGGCGGCTGGGAGTGGGCGCGCGATGCAGATGCAGCAATCGGAAGGGGCGAGTGCCAGACGCACAAATTGATCACCTGTAGTCGAACGGGATCAGTTCCTCAGTAACTGGATTCTCCCACACTCTTCCGTTGCATTCCCCCTACCCCCCCATATCCATATCTGCCATCACAGCGTAATGGGAATGCACTTGGCATTGTTGAGGCTACAATTTACGGCTGCAGCCGAACGGCGGCAGCCTCGAGTCGCGATCACGATTTGCGGTCAAGAACCAGATGGCGCTCTACTGACCCAGCAAGGTTCATCGCGTTGGCCGAGGAAGCAATTGCGAAACGGGCACCAGAAAAATGCATAAATTCAGCCAGCGCACAGATGTCGGTGGGTATGTCTTGGGACTTGAGAGGGCACATCTGCTTCCGCGACTTCCCGACCGCGAGTTCGTCAGCGGGAACAAGTAAAACAACTGCGAGTGGCAGATCAGTTTGCCAGAGAGGGGCGAGCCCCAGTTTTTTGGTCGAAAATACAATCAAGAGGTACGCACACCGCTTAACGGTTTTTTCTGGCTGTCAGGAGCAGTTGCGTTAGCTTTGCCCTCACCCAACCCCTAAAAAACAGAGGCAGATGCAGACCAACGGCTAACAACAGATTTTCCGCTGCCGAAGCGCAGGCGCAAGCTACCTATTGCCCGTGTTATCCCTGACCCGACAGCAGCAGCAGCAACAGCAACCCCTGGTCTGGTCAACCCTAAACGGGAAAGCTAAAGGGGTCACGAGCGCAGCCCCACATTATGTTATATGCATGAGCTATTCAAATTTCGGCGCTCATCCGCCGCACTGCCAGATGGTTCCAGCTCCAGCGGCTAACGGGACCAGCGATCCCTGCCCTGCTGACTGATGGTCCGCTGATGCTGATGGGACGGTAGCCGTGCGCTAATTTATGCATAAAAAAGGACGACAGCCGCGCAACACAAACAAAAATCAAACATTTGGACAGGTAGGCCGGCACCAAAGGACTGAAGCGAGCAGAAGGGTTGGACACTGATTTGGGTGGGGTGTCATGTGGATCGGATCGCCGGCTGCGGCTGTGGCTGCGACTGTCCATACCATTTGGAACACATAGATTTTGTAAGCTCTACTGCGTGTATGTACATAGTTTTGCCCGCAGACGCAACTGTGAGTAGCTGCACCAAGTTCCATGGAAAGATGCGCCAGATCTGAGCGATAGAAACGACAACAAATGAATTGGAATTGTTGTAAATCGAGTTGATTGCCGTCCCAGGGTTTCGCAAATCGACCAAGCTGTGCTGTAGAGAGAGAAATGGATATCTTAAAAAGTGAAATGATTGTTTAAAATCATTAGCTACTTACTCTTCCTACATTCAAAATTGGAAAAAATATATATGTAAACAGTTGCCAAAAGGAAGCATGTCCGACCCAATAGATCAACAAGAATATAAATATTATACTTCCAATACTTTGGCACAAACTTACCTTTGTTACGCAGCAGAGGGATGTAGTGTAACCATTGGCCCTGGTCAGCAGCATACATCAAAAATCAAACATCGTCCACACGGAATTATTAGTAAAACATAGTGGGCGAGGAAGAAAGTCATCGTGTTGATTTCAAATGACAGTTTGAGTTTTTGTGTATTTTTTTATTGCATATTACAATAGTTCATTACAATAATCGAACTAGATCCATCGATTTTCTGTCATCGATTTGAGCTGGTGAACGAGGCCATTAATTCCAGATCTTAATTTGACTTCATTACAATAACCTCTACTATTCAGATAGTGAAACAACAATTCCTGTCAATTATTGTTACTTGAAAATACAAAATCTCAATGAATACTCCACATTGTAATTACTTTTACAATTACATGCATAATTGCACCTGTAAAGTGGGATTATTTAGTAATTATGCTTCAAGACTTGTATTATGCTAGTATTTGTAAGTGCCTTTGATTGTTATACCCTTGCTGAGGGTATTTTGAAAATGTCCAGATGTTTGTAACGCATAGAAGGAAACATTTCTGACCACATAAAGTATATATATTCTTGATAACGTTGACGAGCTGAGTCGATATAGTCATGTCCGTCTGTCCGTCTATTTCTATGCTATCTCCTCCATCAGTTTTCTAGCTATCGCCACCAAACTTTGCACGAAGTGTTCTGGTACAAATACGCTGCACATTTGTCGATACCGGTCGGATCGGATGACTATAACATATAGCTGCCATAGGAACGATCGGTCGAAAAATTAGCTCTAGTGCGATAAACTGTTTTGTTTTTAATGCAAACGTCTCCAAACATCGTATTTACTAGTTTTAAATGCTTCATGATTCTGTCAAATTTGTTCGAAATCGGACATCTATATAGTATAGCTGTCATACAAAAGTAGAGTCAGAAAAGTAGTCTTATTGAGAAAAGTTTTTTGTTTTTAGTGGATATGTCCTTCAAATAAGTTAAAAAAGTTCACTTAACTCTTGTCTATTTGTATGCTATTATTCTATGATTGTTTACCAATCAATATCGAATTTAATTTACTGCTAATTATGGTAATAAAAATCTAACTCCCATTGTTATTCTTATTTAACTAGCCCTACTAATGTGGCTTGGATAACTACTCAAAACATTAGCAAACATTTTAATTATTAATTATAATTAAACATTTCAAGAACAACTAATCAATTATCCATAATCAGTTATTCAAGTAATTGTAAAAGTAATCACATTTGGTGACAGTCACTGAATAATCGTAGTTACAAGCTACAATTACGAGCTTGTCAGTGAGTGCTGCAGTCTTGGGCGTCCCGTGTTCAAGTCCCTCTTAAGGTAAGTACAAAATAATATTGTTAAATCGTCTTCAAACATTCATCACAGGCTAGCAAAAAGGTGTGGGGTGTGGTGTGGGGCTCGCCAAGTCAGTCGTCGAGAACTGTTGTGCTTGAAACCAAGAAAATCTAGTTTATTTTTGCACCAAAAAAGATATCCAACATTCCTTGTGCATTTTTGGCCGCCGAACTCAAATCAATTGTCCGTTTTCACCCAGCACGTGTGGCTCAAGAGATATTTGATGAAACGAGCTTAGGACGAGGTTTGGTCATAGTTTTAGGTCCTTGGGCCATATTGAACGAACTGTTTGAACAAAGATTAATAGATACGATAGATGACGCATGTGAAACAAAAAACGATTATTCCTGGTGGCTAAAACTGGCTTCTAATTTCTGATTTTATCCTCACGAGTCATTTACAAATATCCATAATTCTTTGATATAACGCAGTAAGTATTTTACCAAAGACTTATAGATTTTATAGATGACGCAAGTAAAAGAAAACACGATTATTCCTGGTAGCTGACATTGGCTACCAATTATGGATTTGCTCCACATATAAATCTTTGATTTAAACCAAACTGGGTCTTTAGTAAGCTGCATTGAAAAACGTTTCAGAAAACCCAAACACAAAGTTTTGGTTGTCTCCATAGAAATTTAATTTTTCCCCTCGTATTTAACGAATGAATGGACAATTGCAGAAAATGCGCCAATCTAAATTCTCAGAGCGTGTATGCAGACACTTCAAATGCGCTCTCAGAATGAGCATGGATCTGCCAACTCGCTGATAAAGTCTCATAGAAATTCTGGAGAATGCTTGAAAATTATCAAGGGTACCTTGAGAATGGTACCCATAAAAAAGCAAAACAAAAGTCATTTGGAGAAATGTACGTTGGACCAAGAAGTGGCACTAATCGAAGCTGTCAAATCGCAACCCATTTCTTGGAATTTTACCAATAAAAAGCATTTCGATGCAATTTGCAATCGATGCCAATTTGCGAAAAACTGATGAATAGTTTTATAATTTATTCTACTAAAGAATAACCATGTTGGACGTCTTTGCGTTGAACCTACAAATACGAGACCACCAAGCTTCCAAAAAGTCGCAGTTGCCGTCTCCTGCGTCCAATCACTTTATTCTCTTCCAGCGCCACACAAAGCGTTCCAAATAAAAACAACCATGGCATTGCCCATAGCCTCTGCATCTATCAAGTGTCTTCCATTTCAAATTTGAACAAGCAGATAAGTTCTTCTTTAGACCGCTTTTGTAAATAAATCACATCTGACCAACACAGAGTGATGAGTGATGACCAGCACAGCAGTGAGTTTTGGCTGTTGTCTGATTATACTAGAGTTTCAGAGGCCGCTCTCAGAATTATGAAACAATTCTCGCTAAGAAAATTCTCAGCGACCCACAAAATTGGTATGATTATCAATTTGATTCACATTGGCCGCGTTCAGCAGATGAACTTCCTCCCCGATCAATCATACATGCAAGGGCATAAAAATATGTAAAAACTAAACAACTATTATGCAATTTCCATGTTGACACGGAGTGTTGTCAATGTCGGCGC
Organism: Lordiphosa andalusiaca; assembly: GCA_035044965.1. Classification (NCBI taxonomy): domain Eukaryota; kingdom Metazoa; phylum Arthropoda; class Insecta; order Diptera; family Drosophilidae; genus Lordiphosa; species Lordiphosa andalusiaca. The sequence continues at coordinate 139,648 of JAWNNM010003344.1, forward strand.
CGCTTTTAAACAATTGTCTTTTATAGTGTGTCCAAATATGTAGCACTTCGTTCAGCAGAAAGTATTCGATATATCATTGTTTTCTGATACCTGCTCAGCAATCAGCCTTCTGCTAAACACGGCCATTGTCCTTAATTAGAACTAAATAGATCGAAAATCCGTGCTCGGATGTGAAACGAAGCCTGCCGAGCTGGCTGCTCAGGAGGCGCTTCACTATTGACATTTAGTGTTTTGTTTTTGTACCAGCACATTGGATATTTGCGTGAAAGTAAAAGCTATGTAAAACTATCTCCGAGACGACGTGTTGAAGACTAAATAACAAATATCACTTTTTACAGAGGACGTATTCTACGCTGTTTCATGCAATGTACAAAGAGCTAGCTAAAATATTGAGAAATTAAGGACGCTGGTATTAAAATGATACCAAAAGTTCGGCAATGGAAATATCAAACTGATTAATGCTAGGATTAAATTGATACCAAATAATTAATAGTATTAAGTGTCAGCCTGATACAAGTTGGTAACAATCTACTAACTCCGAATATCATTTTTTGATACTTTCGCAAACATTAACTTGATACTTGAAGTAAGAAAGAGATTTTGAGACTCAAAACTTTGTGTTTAGGTTTTCGGTAGCTTAATTCAATGTAGTTAAACCTGTTGAGCCCGACGAAAGATGAACGGAACATTTGTATGATAGATACAAACTTTGGGACGTAGAGCAGAGTATGTGAGTGTCGGGCTCGACCGACTTTCTCACTTGGTTATAAATGAGCTTCATACAATAAGTGTTATTTTTCGTCCCTGGTTAAGAAAAAACTAGCGTATACCAAGGCTAGCTTTTCCGTATTTTGGTTTCCAAGTTATTTGCACATTTCTTGTTTCCATTTTCACATTTTATCCATTAAAATGTAAAAATAATCAATCATTTGGCGCAAAGCAGCAAAAAAATCTGTCGTTGCTCCGAATCGAATTGCTCCAAGCAAATGAAACTCAAAAAAGAAAACACCGGAAGAAGTGCGGGAGAAAAGAAACATCACTGCCATTTTGCTTGCCTGTGTTCGGTGTGGGTGAAGCAACCCTCCCCATCACACCCAAACACCAGGACCACCACACCCGAACCCACACCCAGTCACCGTCGTTAGTAGTAGTTGCCCTTTTTTTGTTGCTGCTCGCTTTTGGTTTTTTCTTTCAGTTTTTCAGTTCTTGAATAGATGTTGGCATGGCGCACTTCCTTCCGCAATGGCAGGACAACAACAACAAGCGTTGATGGATGGCGACGGCAATGGCCACGCTTTACTCCCAAGTTGGGCCAGGGACAGAGGCAAGAAGAAGATCCCGCGCAAATAAAATGTAATTGAGGGGAGAGCCAAGCCCAGTCCCGTGCCTAAGAAGATACTGGCGCACAGGCCGGACTGGATGGGGCCGGGGCCGGGGATGGGGATGGGGTTGGGTTTCGGACTCGGACTCGGGCTCACCCAGTTGGCAGTGCTCAAAACAATTTAAAATTTAATTTTGCCGAAAAGCAGAAAAATCAACAAAAATGGATGTGAGAAAAAAGGGAAAGGCTGGCGCGGCAACGCGTCCTACTTTCGCTCTACCTCTCTCCACCACCACCACCACCACCACCACCACCACCACCACCCCTTTTGCGCCCTACAACGGCGGACGGGTATCACAATTCGCTTGGCTGTCCAGTCATAGCTGGTATTCCTGCGCGCACTTATTAATTGTAAGCACTCCATAAAGCAGAGGCTCTGCCCGTTCCATGCAACCGGAAGTGCTCCACTCCCACGGCTCCACGGTGGGAGCTCAGATTGGGTTGGTTTGCAGTTTCTTTTCTTTTTCTTTGCTTTATTTTATCTTTTGCCAGCTTGTTTAATTGTCCGAAAAGTGGCGCAGTGGCCAAGTGCGGTAAAGAAGTAAGCAACAATAAAGGGCTCAAAGGAGAGGCGGGGTGACAGCGGCAAAAAGCCACTTCAGCCACTCAGCCCCCCACACCCCGCGGCGCGGAGGGCGCTGGCGGTGCAGGAGCATATGTATGGGCCCACTGGCCAACTGGCAAAGGTGCACGCGCACATTGGTGCGTGTGAGCCTTACCAAAGCGACAGAGCAAACCGCAAAGTGTCGCTAAGAGCCAAACGCGCAAACAGTAGTTACGGGCGGGGGAAACAACAAAAAAACACAATGAAAGTACGCACCACTTATCTATCTCCTCGGCTGCCTACCACAAATAATAACATATCGAAACCCTTTTCCTCTTACTGCAAGTGGAAGGTGTCTCTTTCAATTTTTTTCCGTTAACCATATTAACCGTAACCCTTTCACGCACTTTTCAGCGGCAGCACACGATGCGGACCTACATGGGAAGGATAATTATACTTTTGTGCAGCGGCGGGCAATGTAGCGTAAAAACGCTGGACCTGGATCGCTCGGCAGTTGGTTTCCGATTGACTTTTCAGGTAAAGGGTAACAAGAAATGTGCATGCGGCAGATAAACACTTGACAATTGGGCGAACAACGTTCGTTGGGAAAATAGTTGTCAGTTTTTAATTCGAATGGAGTTAAGTGCTGTAGGTGAGGTTCATAAAATTCGTGTCGATTGGAGACTGTTTGGCCAATTTCAACCACCACCACATTCAGCCCTCCCCCCCCAACCCCCATCGCGAAAACACCCAAGAACCTTTTCCGCGTGCTTTTTGAGTTATATTTTATTTGATGTCTTTTATTTTTGGCCATAAAATTTCGTTACAGAAGAGGGAAAAATTTTATGAAAATAAGGGAAAAAAAAAGTAATCAAAACTTTTTCAGCTGTGAATAGGCATGAACGGTGCGTGGGAAACAGGGTATTGGTTGAGAGAGGCGACCACAATGCCCACTCCTACAGGTAACTACGGATCTTGGAACGGTGGTCATAGGAAAAAGGCCAGTCCAAAATGCATTTAACTGTTGCTAGAACGATGAGTTCCAATCGAATATGGGTGGGAGAAGAAACGCAACATTTTGGACTGGAAATAAATACACTTTTTGGAAACAAAGAACTTTTGAACATTTTCATTTAATTGAATTTTTATTAAATACTTTTTATTTAATTCATGCATTTACGCTACCAGATAAATACATCCGAAGAAAGAAGTCATCAAAATGCTAATTGAGTCATCAATTTTTTAACTATTGAGTATCAATTCATTTGGATACCGTAAGAATGTTCTAAACAGAAAAAAAAATTGTAATTTCAACATTTTCCATCTTTGAGCAGAAATTGTTGAAATTACCTAATTTTATTTTCGATTGTTTTTGTTTTTATCGTGGTGAAATCCAAAAAAACGGAATTCGAAATTGAGAATTACAAGTTGTAGGCAGAAGGTAAATTGAGTTTTATATAAGTAGCACATTTGGAGCGCACCAACAGTCATTCGTGGTGGCGCAGTCGGCTAAGGCGGCATACCAATCATGTCAAGTTCAAGGGACCCGGGCTCAAACCCGAGCTGAGTAAGTAAAAAGTTAAACAATTTAATTTGTATAATTAGTTCGTTTCTTTACAGAAGCAGCATTTTACTACTACCTTGGGTGGGTCTTAGATTAACTAACAAAATCCCAAGGGTGGTGGAGCGGGGGGTGTTTCTAAGCTGGATCTGAATAGTAGTAATTTCAAAAGTGTTGTATAACTTTAAAATTAAATGTGTAAAGTATTAAAATCAAAAGTGGAACATTTTTGATATTAAAAGTGGTAAACTTTAAAATGAAAAGTGGAAATCTTTTAAATCAAAAGTGCCGACCTTTCATTTTTAAATGGAAAAGCTTATGGATCAAAAACAACTACGGACGGACATTGGTGATTTTACCAATGAAAAATGTTAAATTTACCGACTTTTTTTTGTGTGTAGATATTTCAAAGATTTCTAATACTGACACGTTTCTAAATTAGTTATTAAATATCAATATAATAGTTGTGGTATTCCTGAAAGCGATTTAGATTTGATTTAGGTTTGATTTAGATCAGCTGGTCTCTGTTGCTCCATACAAATTGCCTATTGGGCCCAAAGTAAGCGAGGAAATTTGGGTCATACTAAAAGATCTATTAAAATCAGCTTGGCGGCTGATTTAGATTTGACTTAGATTTGATTTCGCTTTGGTGTGACCGTTCTTTCATGGCGCGCTTGGAGCTAGTTGAAATCTGCTGTGTTGATATAATGAAGAAGGTTACATTAATTAACTAGGTTAATTAAATGAATTTGTATTTAATGGATTTCAGAAAGCAATCGAGTCTCTTTTAAGTAAAGAATGACCTGTGGCCTGAAGTGGACAGCGTCATAAGTGCTCCAGTTTTTACAACCTTGTGCTTCACTCTCTCTAGTAGGTTTAAAATAACAAATGATTTCCCAAAATCGTCCTGCCCCCTTCATTTATGATATGCCAAATAGCATAGGGGACTCCAATTCACCATAATCAAATACGTAAGTGATTAAATTTACCGTTGTCAGATTGTGTACATAATACAATAACACATTCTGCCATGCAGCTTCCATTTCAAAAACTAAGAAAAACAGATTTCACACTATAATAATCATGTTTTAATTTCGCGCCCATTTCCAACAAGCTGTACGGTTAAACTGCCAGCTGCTCATGAAATCTAAATCAAATCGGTGCACAAAAAGGGTGACTATGTCAACTGATTTAGATTCGCTTAAAAATAATCTCGCTTTCAGGAATACCACTACTACCTATTATTATTATTATATTATCTCAATTGTCAAAATTGTAACTTTTGTGAATACGTCCTCTCCAAAAAGTAATATTTGTTATTCACAAAATGTGTGCAAGGAACTGCAAGATGCTCATCTTGTAAATATAGACCCAGTGATCCATATTGAAACAAAGCGAAGCTTTTTCTTTTAGCGAATTTCCAATATGTTTGAACTAAAGTCAAAACGCTAAGGGACGATTTCTTATCTTCTTAGAGCTATCTGTCATCTGACCCTTGCTGAAATAGCCACAACTATTGCATTGGCTGAATAAAATGTGTCAACTTGTAAAGAAGCGGATAAAACAAGGGAAGTTTCGGCTTGAACTATTCAGCGTCGGCTAAAGGAGATGGGGTTATTGGCAAGGACACCTGCCAAAAAGACACTTCTAAATCTTCGATTGATGAATGCTCGCTTAAATTGGTCGAAGGATAAGCAAAATTTGGCTGAATCGGAGTGTTCACGAATTATATTATCGGATGAATTCAAATTCAATCGTGGCAAAGTTCGTGGTAGGGGAACGATGTTCCGAAAACTGCTGCATTGCCACTGTAAAGCATTCGCCTGATATTATGGTATGGGGATGCATAACCAAATATAAAAGTGAATCGCTTTTAATGCTTCATGCATGAATGCGAACAAGTATGAAGAAATTATTCTCAGTGGACTTGTTTCCGTTGCTGAGAGGGAACTCGAGCCCATATTTTAGCACGATTCTGCACCTTGTCATCGGTCGCGCTCTGTAAGTGATTCTTTGACTTTATGTAGGTTCAATAATTTCTTAAATTGCTTTGGACTTTACTTTAACGAAAGATAACCATTTTAAAGGAGGAATTTGGTATTAAGTAATCTGATTGGTCAGGTAACAGTCCTAACCTCAATCTCGTCGAGATTGTCTGGGGGTCTTTTGAGCGCGAAAATGGTAAAGTGAAGAAGCCAAAAACTATGGTTGAACTAATAGAAAATATAGAAGAAGTATGGTATGAGGATATAGCGGAGGAATATTGGAAGGCTTTATATGATGCAATGCCCAATAGGGTGAAATGCGTAATTAAAGCACAAAATATTAAATAATTGTTAGCTTAAACAAAAATAAAGAATTGAATTGTTTTTCTTGTTAGTTTGTAGTAAATAGAGTAATTCATTGGACAAAAATTTGATTTCGTACAGAAAAAAATCTGTATTTTATTAATATATTTTTTTCGTTCAACCGGTCAAATTTCTAAAAAATAATGGTTTAAAAAACCACTTAAAAACACAGTAAAATGCTTGTTTCTAAGTATTTGAATGTATTATGAATAAAATAAAGCATGTCATTTTGTTTGAAATTGATTAATTGAAAAAAAAAAATACACGAATAGAATGATATTTGGATATTTGAGTTGTCCTCTGATGAGAGCTGGCAAAATTTCATGAAATGGCAGAGTGCGGCTGTTTTATTTGTCGCTGGATGTAAGTTATAGAAGTATCAAATTAATAACCAAAATATCAATTTGATACTCTCTAGGACAATATGGATAACTAGACATGAAAACCAATTATTAATGGGTGGTTCCAAAAAATATCTGATTGGACACAAATTTGTTTCATGAAAAGTAGATTATTTGAAATCTTCCTTCATTTTGCATATTTGACTTATCAAATTTACATGTTTACATTTACATATCTTCGGCCTAAACACACATTTAAGAATATTTCGACCCCAATGATCTTACCGAACCGTCCAAAAAAGGAGATTAAAATTTTTGCAGCACTTGAGAAATGTTTATTTTTTAAGTTAACGCGACGTGTAATATGATTTTAGATATTGAACCTGTAATATGTCTGGTGCAGTCTGAGAAATCGGTGGAGATTAATGATTCCGAAAGCTAGAGTAAGGAATCGTACTTCAAACCAATTTACAGTCTTTGACGATTCATTCAATACCAAACAAAAAACAATGTGAATATTCTTAGCTGCGTGTTCTAATTTGAAACTTCAAAATGTTAAATACTCGAGAAACGTGTTATTTAGTTACCTGCATAACTATGATTGTTAATTTACTGAACCGATGGTAAAGAAAATAGACCAAGGTATATCAGTACAAATCAATAAACCGGAAAAACTAGTAAAATGCAAACAGACTGACATCAAGTCCACAAAGCACTTACAAACTTTGGGAGATACAGAGTAGCTTATAGTCGGGCTTGACCAACACTCTTATTTGTTTTGATACGATTTCGTAGCTGAAATGATGTTTCGTTTCGCGTTCTTCATGAAATCTTCTCAGAGCGACCAGAACACATTCTCAAAATCAGTTTTTTCTCATGCGTAACGATGCGAAGTATGGTACAAAACGAAGGATTTACCATAACTGTGGCTACGAACACTTTGCTACGAACCGTTTACACTACATTCCTGTGAACAGTACTTTCTTGTGTTTAGTATTGTTTACGTTTACGTTAAGATGGTGCTTTGAGAAAGGCAAAAATTGACATATTTTAGCCTATTTCGACCTATATTGACCCATTTTTAATCTATTATAGCGTTTATGCTTTTACCTAAAAAACATATTTTGGATATGATCATCTCTAAAACTTAGATATATTAATATTAGTCTAATTCCAAAATTTCTCTATTTCAAGACCAAAAACAATATATGGCTCAACAGATTTTGATTTTAAATAATACCTTAAAAATAAATGAATTTTTCATTATTGTTGAGTCAGTTTTAAGAAAATAAAGTTTTGTCGTTCTCTCTTGAATCCATACGCTTTTTGAGCCGTCTCCGCATCTTGTCAAGACGATTCCACTTTCTGGAAGAGAGCCAAGGTCTCTAAGGGTGGCGGATTTTCGTCAATACCAGGGTGCACTTTTGTTCTGCATCACTCGACCGTTTTAAGGGAAGCGTCAAATGCAACATCCAGAGGCAGATGTCCCTGTTTCCATTTGGATGGAGGCCTGGAAGTGCGTGGCCTGGAAGGAGCGTATCATAGTGAAATTCACATGGGGAATTTTAGTCACAGACTTTTCGGATTATCTCATTTTGATCTAACGAACTGCTGGAGCTGGATCTGCATGGACTGTTTGGAGTCACTGTAAATATGAGATAAATAACCCGAATCAAAACATTTTCCGACTGGATTTACTTGAACTTTTTTTTAAAAACCACATCAATCAAAGGGCACTTTGGATTCATTTATGCAGGACTCTAGTTCTTAGTATACACAGTTAGCAACAATAGCTCTAACTTCCGAATGGTTTGCCCTTAATAGACAATTTTGGTGTTAGCCAACAGAGCACTAACATTAATGTAAATTTCTCAACATTATGTTATGGCTCTGCCATCTTTAACTCGATCTTTTAAAAGGTTTTTTGATGATGATGATAATAATGAAAATCATGCGGTTGATATCTTAAAATTTTTAGCAGCTAACAGTTGAACAAAACTGAAGAAGTCCACATACAAAATATGGTTATTCTAGCTAATTCATACAGACGGAGGGACGGGCGGACAGGGCTATATAGACTCGGCTGTTAATATTGATCCAAAATATACATATTGTATTATATATTGTATTGTATTGTATATAATTGCAAGACTTTAGCTAACTCGTTTCATTCTGCGAGTAGTGGGTATAATAAATTAATAATTGGCAGACTTCCACACCCGGTGTTCCCCTTTACTATCTATTGGCGAGCTCGGCGAATTGGTCCCTTTTTCTGGTGCGAGAGTAATAAGCACACAAGCCAAGAGATTGAAAAGTGATCAGCCTGACTCTTTGGTCTGTAAATAACCAAATATTTTTAAATAGGTACGAAAATAATCAAACATGTTTTCTTCTTAAATCATTTTTACTAAAAATTAAAACATAAATGATGAACTTTTTTTGTATTGCTGTGAAATTTATTTACTAAATCGAAAACAATTCTCATGATCATGGTCTGTTCTTAGTTATCTCGCCACGTTGCATTGAAGTCAACATGGCCAAAACTGAGTTTATCTTCTGATTATATAAAACTTAACAATTCAGCAGAGTTAGCAAAAGCTGACCTTAACAGCTGGTTTACCAATAAGATTTCTCGTATGCAACGTTGAAGATTAATGTATTTGTGACCTAGAGACTTTGTTGTTATTGATTGCCTAAAGCCCTTTTGCAAAATTGGTTTATGCCTAAAATATGCTTCGATTTCCTGTAGAGCTCTGCGAGTTTCGATTTTCGTACAGGCAAAAGAAGAAATAAAAATGCTTTCTTTTGAATGTGGGATAACGGCCATTGTAACGAACAAAACAATCGCAAAAGAAAGAGTTGTCAATTCGATTCCTCGCATGTTTTAAACATTGAGATTATAATGTTACCATAAAGTATATTTTTTGATGTTAAAATTCGACTGGATAATTTAAACAGTCGATCTTTTCACACAAAGTAATATCTCTAGAATAAACAGGTCTATATGGGATATTAAGATATCATGTGACACGCTTTAAAACTACCATTCTGACAGAGCTCAAGATCTAGAGATCAGAGTTCCAAAATCGAATAAGTGAAACTTTCCAAAAGATATGTGCTTCATTTCACTTTTAAGGTGAGCAGCAAATTTCAACGAAATAAGGAGTGAGAACGTGTTTATAAAATATAATTGTGGCAAGACATTGATGTTAAAAATAAATGATATAGTTTTGTTTAATCCGTAGAGTTCATTATCAATAAAATTTTGAATGTTTTTAAAGTTGATGATTTGGAAAACATGCAAGAGCCGCCGTATTCAACAGTAGACCCCAGTCGTTTGCTGGAATATAAAGCCGCCTCCATATTTTGTAACTTTGTGGTTTGATTTTAAAAATATTTAAAGTCACGTATTCCGTACTTTTTTTGAATGTAGCTCACAAAATACATTTGAAGCTAAACGCTGAGAACTAGACTTTTGTACAATCTTGACCACCAATTTTCTACCAACGAACTGAAATTTTCTGAAGAATAGTAAGCTGTCATTGTTGAATTTTCATATAGATCTTAAAAATGAGCTTGAGACTGATCGTATGAAATACTAAACAGTTTCATTCAGCAGCAGACTTTGTTAGTAGGTTTTCAAAAAATGGACAGCTATCTTTTCCGTATTTGTTTAAGTGTAGGTTTTAAAAGTAGGTTGGAGTAGGTTGAATTTATTTATAGATTTTTACAAATGAGTTTAAACCTGTTCAGATTGACAACTAAAAAGTTTCACACAACATTCTTACGCACATTTTCCGACTAATGAATTTAATTTTCCAATATTTTAAGTTCACAAATTCCATATTTTTGTATGTGTAAATTTAAAAATAAATTTGAATTTAATCAAGAGAACGTTAAAAACACATTAACCAAAGTGAACATAATTTTTTTAGAATTTCCAAATAGAGCTTAGAAAATGAGCTTGAGTCCGATCGAAAGGAAAACAAAAAGTTTTATTTTTTAAATTGAAAAGCTACATTTAGCAGTTTTCCGGACATTTTCCGACTTTAGGAATGGGTTTCCGAAAATTTGAAAGTTACCTATTTCGTATTTATTTGCGAGTAGTTTTGAAAATGAGTTTGGAGCTAGTCGCTGGTTACTAAACATTTCTCCATACGTCCCTGACCACCCATTCTCCACCCAAAGGGTGAATTTTCCGAAAAATGGTATGCAGTTATTGTTGAATTGTCTTTGAAATTGAGGTTGTACCTGATTGGACCCATTTTCCCATTTCCGACTTTGGGGGTAGATTTTCCAAAAGTGTAAAGTCACGCTGTTTATACTTTGTTATGTGTAATTATACTCTGAACCGTAGGTACATAGAGTATTATAAGTTTGTGCAAAAGAATGTAACATCCAGAAGGAAGCATCTCCGACCCCATAAAGTATATATATTCTTGATCAGCATCAACAGCCGAGTCGATATAGCCATGTCCGTCTGTCCGTCTGTCTGTCCGTATGAACGCACAGATCTCAGAGATGGTAAGAGATAGAGGTTTGACATATATGGGACATATGCTTCTAATGTCTGCAGGCAGATCAAGTTTATTTTCAATTATGGCCACGCCCCCTCCCGCCCCCGCAATTTAGAAAAAACGTCATATCTCCCACAGTTTTGAAGATAGATGGCTTGTTACTTCTGGACATATGTATTTAGTTATTGAGATAACTTATCGATCCGCCAAAGGAATGAAGAAGATCGGATGAACGGTTTTCGAGTTATGATCAGAAGAATTTTCTTGGTACAGAGTTTGTTATAGTCGGGCTTGACCGACTTTCTTTCTTGTTTTGAAAATGAGTTTGGAGCTAATCGCTGGGAACTAAAGTTCAACCCAATCAACCCTGACCACCCAATTTCCACGCTGTGGGGTGAATTTTCCGGAAGTCTGGTATGTAGTCTTTGTTGAATTTTCATATAGATTTATGAAAATGAATTTGAGCCTGATCAGATGAAAATCAAAAAAGTTGCATACAACAGTTTTCTTTAAATTTTCCACATTTCCCGACCGAATTTGCCGAAACCCCGTCTTAGTACGCACTTTCACCACATACGGAAACTACTGTAAAAAATTCAGCTTCCTATCTCCAATCAGTCAGTCAGTCAGTCACGTTGAACAACTTTATATATCTATCCATATACATATGCATAAAATTGAAAGCATGTTTATATGTTTGTACATTTGTTTCTTATGGGCGTCTAAACCGCTGAACCGATCTTTACAAATTTTTGTCATATGTCTGTGACTTGGTCCAAAATCCGCTAAAATTTCAAAATTCAACCGTTCATCCGGTTGTGTTGATTTTAAAAAGAGACTTTGCCATTTCTGTCAAAAAAATTTGTGATAAATTTGTCAATTAATTTTTTAAAAATGCCTCCGAAGAAATCATATATTGGGCAACGTGCTCCAAGACCTTCGAAACGGCAAACTCAAATAGCAAATGAAACGACTGAAGAACGTGAAAATCGCCTGAGTGGGGTTCAAACTCGAGCTTCCAAGTGAAACAGCTGAGGAGGAAGAGGTTCGCCGACCCGGGCAAGGCCGGGTATTCAGCTAGTATAGATATATTGTTGAAATCACAACAGAAGCGAACACTGCAATAAAGGCATCTGTATAATTACCATGGGAAAAAAATGCGGTGTATTGCTTTGCTTACGTTATGAATCATATTGTCATGGCCGAAGAAGTGAAATTCAGTTCCCAAACGTGGTTTGTTTGATTTTAGCGATACCGGTAGGATATATAATTTCAGCTTACATTTCTACATGAGTAGTTCAACATTTCAAGCACAAATTATTCAAGTTATTGGATAAGTAATCATTGACTAATCGATATTCCTTGCTACAATTACGATTACTAAAAAAATTAAATCAGTAATTGTTTTTTATTTTATGAAAAATTGTAGAAGTAAAGGTAATTGCAGTTTACAGCTCTGGCTAATCCCCACCCAATGAACATGAAAAATTTGTTTAAGCCAGGATGTCTTTATGATTGTTCTGTATCTTTTTGAAAGGCCTTACGCTCAAAAATTGAAATCAAATTGAATATCTCCTACAATTTTTCTACAATGCAGTTCAATCTGACAAATTTTTATAAAGAGCGGATAATAAATGGCAGAGTTAAAAAAACGTTGCATACTTATCTGAGCCGCATGAGGATGTTAAACACTAATTGCCTTGATTAACGTGTATTTCGAAGTCGGGCAAGGCCGACTTTAACTTACGCTCTGAGCTCGATAGCTTACAAATTGTAGGAGATATTCAACATTTTGTATTTCTATGTCATGAAATGAAAATAAATGTAATAAATGATCGTGTTAGAATGCAACTGAACAATAAGCTGACTGAATTGATTGCTCCGACCAGTCCCAGCTACTTTCGGATCGTTGGCTGTTCGTGCGAAGCATTTCTATCAAACAGACGACCTCCCCTGTCCCTTCCCCGCTGTTAAGTTTACCCAACTTTGTGTTTGCTGATTGAATAAAAATAAACCCAATTGAAAATCTACCCCACGAAAGAGCAAGGCTGGCCAAAGAGAGCGCAGCGCAAGAGAAAAAATCCCCTGGCAAGCGGACAGGACATTTCTGGCAGCGACACCTTGCGGATGCCCATACTAGCGCGCCGTTCCTGCCACAAACTTTCTCCCCCACCCCAACAACTTCTTTTTTCTTTATGGTAATGGTATGGGCCTGGCGGCTGGCATGAAATGGGCTGAGATAATAGGGGGAACTTTCAATCACACTTCACAAAAATTTCCTCACAAGTTTCATCAACAGTGTCGCCAAATCGGCTTTTCGCCCAAAGTCTACCTTTTTTTTTTAGTGAGTGCTGGAACTCTGAAAAGGACTATTTTGGAGGAGTATTACTCCCCCACAACATATACATATATCCTGCAGAGGCCAATTGATTTAAAAACTCGCAAAGCCACAAAGCAATTAATTCACTTTGGAGGGAAGGGAACCACGAAATCCGATTTACCTTCGAGTGGTACAAAAATGTGTGCAAAAAATGAGAGCAGAAAAAATGAAGGACAAAAGGAAAAAACGGCAGCGCCAGTGAAAAAAATTGACGCGAAATTCCCAGGGGATCAGGACACGTAATTGCCGCGATTTGCCGCCTGTTAAATTGTTTTTATTTTCGTACTTCGCAGCCGCAGGCAGTGGCCAGTGGTCCTTTGGCATTTAAACAAACACATTATGTTGTTGGACAAATATTGTGCGGCACCAGCCTACTGCGACGGCGGGGGCTTCGGTACTTGACCGCAAAGTCATGTTAATTAACATGCGGCCGGCAGCGCGCTCGGTGTGGGGTTGGGGCTGGGGCTGGCCAGGACAGCGGTAAATGGCCAGTGTGAATGGCTCCTGTTGCTTCTGCTTCCGCCCGGATTTGCAAGTGTGAAAAAAGCGAATGTTGCAAAAAAACGGACGCAAGCACTTTTGATGAGTATGTTTTTTTTTTTGCTCTCCGCAGGCCGGTGGCGTGTGTTCTGGGCCATCGATTAATTGGCTTGCTCTCGCCCCATTGCATGTGTAATTGCGGCAAGTAATCAGCAATCTCGGTTATCGTGGCCAACGGAATCGTAATCTTTGGGCGGCAGAGGAAGCCGACACGGCGGAGGGCTTAAATTGGTAGGGGCACAGGCGGCGGTTCCCGCAGGAAGTGCCGCAAAAGTTTGTACATTTTTCTTGTGGCTAGCCAAACTTTTGATTTCACTTGCACACAGCAGCGTAGGACTCGGAATGGTGGCGCCGCGATGGTACGCGGCAGGCGGTGGAACTAGCGGCACAATTATGCCGTGCTGCATACTTTTAGGCGCACGTTGAAACTCGCGACAATATTTGTGCACACACATGAACGTTCTTCTCGGTCTGCTAATAAGGAGGAAGTAGTCCTTCGGTCAGAGCCTGCTTTGCTGTGCCAGCTACCACAAGCTGGCTGCAGCTGTTCCTTCAGGCCGAAGAGCAGACATGTGAGACTTGTGTGAGAGTGGCATGGCGCAAGCGCTTTTATCCTTGCTCTTAGTCTGGCCCCGGCCAGCTAGTGACACAAATTGTCCATATTCGGGATCGAACTATCCATTGAACTGGAAATCAGATGTGGCACGATATTACGCGTTCAATTCGATTCAATATTATGGCTGTATATTAAAGTCGAAACCCCGTGAACCGGATCCCACACCGAACCTCCAATGTTGTTGACTCAAATGAAATCAATAAGTTTCCTTAACACTGCTGGAAATCATATCCCAAATCGGGATGTGGCGGTTTCTAGAAACAAATACAGCATCTAGTCAAGTTAAAGTTCCAGTTTCAGACACCAGGCACTTGAGTAAGCCGATGGGGAAATAAAAACAGCCGATGATTTTCGTATGCTGAAAACGAAATGGTCTGAAATGGTCACTGTAGGAGCCTGGACACCTACGTCAGATTTGGGATCTGGAATATTGCATTGGGGGTCAACAATATTCAGTTCATTTGTCAATAACAAATAAATGTATCCAGATAACCCGGATCATTACAGTCACTTCTAGATATTAAGTTATTTCATCTTTAAATGGCTTCTTTTACTCATTTTGAATGGAACTCTTTTGAAGTACTACATATTATTAATTTTATACTCAGAATATTCATTTGATTTGATTCGAAGCACAACACTTTTACACAATTTTTCTTACTTTTGTAAGAATGCAAAGAAAAGAAATCAGTTTCAGTAAATGTTGGTTTTAATTTTAATGGCAGCTTGCAGTGAACTAAATTGGTACTTTTAACTTGAAAAGAAAACGTATTAAATTAAGGAAAAGCTAGTATTAAAATGAAACTAATAGATTGATACACTTAAAACATTAAAATAATAATCGGTGGTATCAGATTGAGGCAAAAAATTTATACCAAATAGTATCATCATGATCCAAGCTAGTATCCATTTGATATATTCGAAATATCATTTTGATACTTTAAGTATAAGGGAGAATGTAATAATCAATAGCTTCATGTTGTTGATGTACCTATAGACTTTGCAATAAACTTCCCCAATATATAACATTTTGAGTACATACACTCAGGAAAAAAACAAAGAACTTTGTACTTGAATTAAGTACAAACGGTGTCAATATTACGATAAGTACGAAAATACTTGATTTAAGTACAAAATTCTTATATCAAGTACGATTTTTTTCAATCCCGAAATACTTGATTTTAGACTGCTTTGGGATGACTGTGGGTTTTTTGGGTTGAATTACTAAAATATTTTTAATCACACTTTTTGCTTATAATGGTCTTAACTCAAGCCCGGATATGTCTCAAAATAAGTACAAAAAATTCTTGCTCTTAAAGTGCAGTAATTTCTATAGCTAGCCCAAAAACATAATAGGAAGAATAAAAGAGTATTTCAAACAAGTACAAAATGTTCTTGGTTTAAGCCCCTACAGAAGCTATTGCCACTTTGATCATGAACGAGGTCTCTGTATTAAGCCAAAGAAATATCAAAGACCCATAAACAAAGAACAAGTTAGAGCTACTGTAGCTCAGAAATTTACCATCACTCCATTACAAAAGTGCTAAAGCCAGTTGGGAATTTTAAAAACGGACTCGCTTAAAAATAAAGTATGTTTCTATTGTGCACTTTTTGAGATTGGATTTGATTGAGTTGAGTTTTTGTACTCAATCTAAAATATTTGGTTCTTGAACTAAGAACTCGCTTTTCTAGAATCTTTTATCTAACTGTAAGTACAAAATGCTCTTGAGTCAAGAAGGTTTGTTCTCATTTTAATAGTATTACCAGTCATATTTCAAGTTTTGAATGTTTCGTACTTAATTTAAGTACATCCAAGAACGAATCAAACTTGAAATTTTAAGTGCAAAACGGCTTAAATTCTATCCCGTTTGGTCTAGAACGCAGGAAGCCTTGTTTTCTGAGTGTAGGTTTAAAACCACAAAATTCTGAGCTGCAACGGCTGATAAGGAACGTTTTCATTCAATGCATTTCACTTGCCTTCGGAACGGTTGTAGTATATCCTACCCTTGGGAACTTATCAATTTTTCTAGTTCGAGCACCACCATTTAAAAGGCAACTTCAAGATTGGGCCAGATTGGTTCGTGTGGCTTCCAACAGATCCCTCTACGGGTCCTACAATCTGACATACAATTATTTGGCAGGTTGTTCGAAGATGTCAGAACCGTTCGAGTTGTGAGGCCATAACAATGACAATACTTTCACCCGTTAATCATATTTTGTAATATTAGTCCAATTGGCCTGCTTCACGTTAGATGATTTAGTCAAGATTGATTTCATTTGTGTCGTAAACCGAATATTACCAATTCAGATGCGCTCCCCGCTGTATTGGAGTCCAATAATCGGATTCCGGCACACACGCAAATTACTCATCCTGAACACGAAACCATAACCATGACATTAACACAAAAAGGCTCTGGGGTACCCACACTCGTGGGCACGGGTCAGGCCAGAATCAACAGGCAGTTAGCGCGATGCAGACCCTTCCCGAGCATTCAGCATGGATGTCCATTTTTTTGTTCATTTCTTTTGGTTGCTTTTTTGTCGAACACTTTGTATCCATTATCACATTTTTGTGCCCGGCTTTGGCGGTGATTTTTTTCATCGCGTGCTGCCTCCCCAAAAGGGCGAGCCGCAGCTACACATCTGGTCCGCAATTATCTCATAAAGTGCAAGCTGACTGGGGGGCAGGGCCAAGGGCCTGGACGTCGGTCGGTGGGTTTAACTGTCATTGACGAAAGTAAATTGCGAAAAATTACAATTAACTGCGGGGACAGCGAGCCGGAGCCGGAGCCGGAGCCGGAGCTGACTTGCGGCGGGCATTCCCTGCGGTTGTTTTCATTAATTTACTTCAACAGCTAATTCAATTAATCTCAGCGCAACTTGCAGGACTGGGAGCCAGCGTCGGATCGACTTGCGTTGTGATCAGCAGCAGGAAAGTAAGCAACAGCCGCGAACCGGAGAGACGACGACAAAAAGGGGTGGTTGATCGCCAGTGCTCGATGGTCAGTCGACCAACGGTCAGAACTTAATTTGTCTTCCCTCGATCAAGTCCCAAGACAGGGGCAAGATGCGTGGCAACAGCCGAAAGATGTACAATAGTCACAGTCGGACAGCGATTGTGCCAATGAAGTGACCAACTGGTTTTCGCTTCACAAAAAACTGGCTGGAAAAGATGACCGCTGGGAAAGAAAACCCGTTTCTGACCGTTACCAGCTGGTCTAAATCCGGACAGGTCGCAGAGCAAAGTCCAAAATCGGACACGTAAACGCAGCCGGCGTTGCGCATGGTCACACATATTTTCCCAACTTCCTGTCCCTTTTCGGGGTTTTTTATTCGAATTTATTGAGCGCGAGTAGCAACCCTTTCACACTGCCCTCCTCATTTCGTGCGTTTTATTGCAATTTTGAATGGATTTTTTCTGGGTGATTTGCATATTTTTTGTTTCTGTAACACGAGCCTCAACAGGGATTAAAAGCAAACTGACCACTGGACATCTGCCGAAACCAATGTTTTGCCATAACCGCTACTCGAAGAGTGAAAAGGGTATAACTAAGTGACAGACAGAGTGAAGCATTTCCGAACCCGTAAAATACAGTTTGTTTGCATATTTGTACCATCAACTTTGTTGACGAATCGAACTCTGAGGACACCGAGTACGAATGGAATGACGTCGTGCTGCCAAGCAACCGTCATTCCACAAAAGTACAAGGAAAAGTTCCAAAAAAGAAATAAATATTCAAAGAATTTGATACACTAAAAAACAGATTCGACATCTTTAAAATTGTACACTCAGTACCAGGGGTACACAGAGTTTATTAAGTTCGTGCAAAAGTATGTAACAGCCAGATGGAAGCATCACTGACCCCAATATATTCTTGATCGGCATCAGCAGCCGAGTCAAGTTTCGCAAATCAAGTTTGTTTTAAATTTTGGCCACGCCCCCCCGCCCCCGCTATAAAAAAAAAGATGAACATCTTCTACAAATTTTAAGATATCTAGCCATCACAAATTTTTATAAAGATCGGATAATTGAATGGTTGAGTTAAGCAGGTTATAAAAAATGTTGCATACTTATCTGAGCCGCATGAGCTGTTTGCTTACGTATTGATAAAATATTCCAATTAATGTTAATGCTCTGTTAACTAACACAAGGAGAGATTATTAAACACTAATTCCCCTGAGTAACGGGTATATCGAACTCCAATTAACTCAATTGTTTCGCTTAAGGCTCCGGCTTTGTCCGATCTGATTGTACTTTTCAGAATAGATAGATATTGAGCCTTGCTTGATACATATTGAACCATGAGGCTCTAATGTGAAAATTATGGATCTGACGGTTTTTTTGGGGATAAAAGGAAGAGATCTGAACCAAACATGATCTGTGTACGGCATACATCTACCTTGATGCTAAAAAGGTGTAGCTCTATCTCTTATAGTCCCTGAGATCGAAGCGTTCATATAGACAGACGGACGGACGGACAGACGGACGGAAGGAAAGACGGTCATGGCTGTACCGA
Source organism: Lordiphosa andalusiaca (assembly GCA_035044965.1). Lineage (NCBI taxonomy): Eukaryota > Metazoa > Arthropoda > Insecta > Diptera > Drosophilidae > Lordiphosa > Lordiphosa andalusiaca. Next base: position 158,393 of record JAWNNM010003344.1, read on the forward strand.
CTCGGCTGCTCATGCTGATCAAGAATATATATACTTTTTGGGGTCGAAAATGTTTCCTTCTCCCTATTACATACATTCGCACAACTTCATGATTCCCGTTTTCCCATTTTTAATGGGAACAGAAATAATAGAGGAAAGTAAACTTCGACTCGTCTTATGGCAACTATAGCCCATAGTCATCCGATATTGACAAAACTTTAATGAATTGTGTGAAACTTAAAAAATAAATATATGCCAATTTTAAAGAAGTTTACATTGAAAAAAAAAAGGTTTTCTTACCAAGACTATTTTTCTAACCATACTTTTTAATGTCAGCCATACTATATAGATGTCCGATTTCGACCAAACTTGGTGGAATCATGGGAAGGCATAGCAAACTAAGGAATGCAAAGTCTGGAACCATTTCCGATGAAAACAAAAAAAATTGTCCCACTGAAATTAGTTTCCTATGACAGCTATATTCTTTAGACATCCGATCCGGCCGGTTCCGACAAACTTCGAGCAAAGTTTAATGAAGATAGCTGTTAAACTGACGGAGGAGATGGCATGGAAACAGACGTACGGACGAACAGACATGGCAAAATCAACTCAGCTCGTCATGATGATCAAGAATATGTATACTTTATGTGGTCGGAGATGCTTCCTTCTATGTGTTACACACATCAGAACATTTTTAGGGTAAAAAAATTCAATTCAATTCAATACTACAAGGAATGGAAAGACAAGTTTTTTTTTGAAAAGCAACGACTTTCTAATGTCACAGGCCCAATTCATTCTTGATTCTGTTCGCAAAACTCGTTTGGCCACGCTAGTTGGCATTTGAACGAGTCCCTCCGTTGCTTAGGATCAACTTCGTCTTCATCTTTGTTCTTAGTCCAAAGCTGTTGCATTTCTTTAAATCATTATAGTTATTGTATTCCAAGTCAAGATATGCTGGCTTATTTCCTTCTTCTCTTTCTACAGTTTATATATATCGGCTGCATATTTCGAGATGTGTCCAGTGGGTATATCCAATTTCTTGAGTTTTTGAGTCGCATCTATCTGTACTTTGTCCAACCAAATGATTGCAATGTTTGGTGACTCGAATATGTTTGATTTATCATATACGTCAATCAATATCGTATAGGTTTCTGATAGGTTTTTGTAAACTCTCAGTTTTAACAGATCTTCTACAGGCGTACCTATATTTATTCATTATAGAACAACATTGGTAATAAAATATTTTCGATGTGAGCGTACGCGTTCTTTGTTCAATTTTGCGCACATTCAAATGGATTTATTGAGTCCAACGAATGAATTTATTAAATAACAATAAGTAAAACTTACTATTTGAGTACATTGGCGTATACACCCAGAAAAAAGTAGAACGAATAACTTAAGAACAATAGCTCATAAACAACTATTTATTCGTTCTTAAATTTTCAAGAATTTCGCTCTTAAAGGTTCTTAGCTTGGTGCTTTTAGGCGAGGGAAGTGAGGTATAGAAACTGAGCGTGGAGAGCAAGCACATTTGAGAGAATAACTTTTAGTCTGCTCTTACAGTTGTGTATTATATGGGAGAGGGGTGTGGGGAAGCTATCGAGCGGAGAGCGTAACAGATTTTTGCACTCATGTTGCTTTGGAATTCCCAACCTGTTATGGCATGGCTGGCATGGAGAGACCTCTGTTCGACTGATGGTTGACACACAAGGACTGATGCTGCTTTGAGGTGTGTATTCCTCAAGCCGGCTAAAAGTTGCAACATGGCTCAACAATTAGTTTTCCATGAAATAAATTTAAACAAAGTGGGAAAAATCTACTGATATTGAATTGTTGTATGGTTGGAATCTGTGAAGCTCTTGATTTAAGAGTAAACGATCTCACTCTTGAATGTGATGAGCTCTTGATAATAGGAAGAACATTCTCGGATTTCGACAATGCTGTTTGCCCTTGATTCAAAATTGAGCAATCTTGAAAACGAGTATGTTTAGCTCTTGATCCAAGAACTCTTGTGCATGATTTGAGAATGATTCGTACTTGGATCAAGTATTGAAGCTCTTGGATCAAGAAAACAGGGATCAAAAATTCATACTTAGATCAAGAATTTAGCTCTTGGATCGAGAATTTTCACTCTTATCGAACTATTGATCTCGAAAATTCTTGATCCAAGTATGAAATTCTCTATTTTTTCTCTGAGTGTAGTTGGACAATTTTTTTAAGTTAAAAGACGGCTTATTGGCTGTCACATATAACCGTAGCTATGTACTGGCCTCGCTAAGCCAGCGGGAATGCTCAATTGGCCCTGGTTTAGTGTTAGACAAAGCTGCCGGCTAGCAGGCTTGAAAATTGAAAATGGTGGTGTTGGGAAAACCATCGGAACCACCATCGATACTAATGTCTGCACACAGATAAAGATCATTTTCATTTTAGGCCACGCCCACGTAATTTGGAAAAACCGTCATATCTCACACAATTTTAAGGATAGATGTTTCGTATCTTTTAGATCAGGCATCAGCAGGCAGATCAAGTTTATTTTCAATTTTGGCCATGCAATTGGAAAAAACGTCATACCTCCCACAGATTTAAAGATAGATAGTTCATTCCTTATAGACATATTTAGTTATAAGGGTAACTTATCGATCAGCCAAAGGAATGGTAAAGATCGGATGAACGGTTGTTGAGTTATGATGAAAACACTGTTCGCTGCTGCAGCGCAGTAGCAGCTCTGCTGAGCGTATAATTTTGTTGGTACAGAGTATGTTATAGTCGGGCTTGACCGACTTTCTTTCTTGTTTTAGCAGAACAAATGACTTTCACGAAAATGGTTTTAACTTTACCTGTAACAAAGTGCAGAGTCGGTCGGTCGTTTTCGACCTTATGAAGACTGTTGAAATACGTGACATGCGCTGAATGTAGATTTGAACCAGATAGATGCAAATCTCTTGCAGTATCAATAGGCAACGACATAAACTGTAAGGGAGTTTCGTCGATTTTGGGTTGGGATGGGATTATTCAAAATATAATTTGCTGTTCAGGTCTGTATCCAGCAACCTAGAATTTTTATTTACTTTTATGACAATATGTTGCTATTAATAATATTAAAATTAATTTAATATAAAGTATTGTGACGAAATATAAATTTCCAAGTGCTGGATACAGACCTTTAAGTAAAATTAAATTTCGTACTTTACGTACGAAAGATGTTTCCACTGTAATGCTAAGCTCTTATTTTGTGAATCATTCAATCAACTTTGGATTCGAGGACTTACAAAACAGAAGCTGAAATGGGTGGTGACTCTAATAGTTATTCGGTAAGTTTGTATCAGGGATGCAAACCACTCAAAAATAAGTACTGGTTCGGTTCAGTGGCTCACACAGTTTCGGAACCGTCGGTTCGGTTCATTACATCGTTTTTGGAGCCAACGGTTTATGAAATATTATGAATTCTGTAGTAATGTGACTATTCGAACACTTTTGAAATTTAATTCTTATAATCCATTGAAATATCCTTAAAATCCTTAGAAGAATGTCCAATGTTTGTTACGAAGGATTTCCAGGATTCGTCTATAAGTTCGTAGAGGAATACCCTTAGAAAAGAGAGAATGTCGGCTAGAAATGAATACCTAATACGAATCATAGTTGAATCAGCCCTGAAATGGAAGAGCTGGTCCTGAAATCATCAGATCCTTTTGATGAGTTTTAGTTATGGATTTTACACTGACCTATCATGACATGTCTGTCATGACTTTACTTGATTTTAGGCATGAATTCAGTGCTGAACTTTCATGGGAAGTACTAAAACATGCCTGAATTCTGGCATTAATTTCAGTTTCAGTTTCAGACTTGAACAAGAAAGAAAGTCGGTCAAGCCCGACCCTAACATACTCTGTACCAAGAAATTTTTTCTTTTGATCATAACTGACTAACATAAAACCGTTCATCCGATCTTCTTCATTCCTTTGGCGGATCGATAAGGTATCCTAATAACTAAATATGTCTAGAAGGAACAAGCCATCTATCATCAAAACTGTGGGAGATATGACGTTTTTTCTAAATTGCGGGGGCGGGAGGGGGAGTGGTCAAAATTGAAAATAAACTTGATCTGCCTGCTGACATTAGAAGCATATGTCCCATACATGTCAAACCTCTATCTCTTACCATCTCTGAGATCTGTGCGTTCATACGGACAGACAGACGGACAGACGGACATGACTCGGCTGTTGATGCTGATCAAGAATATATATACTTTATGGGGTCGGAGATGCTTCCTTCTGGATGTTACATACTTTTGCACAAACTTATAATACTTTATGTACCTACGGTACAGAGTATAAAAATTCAGTACCGAAACGTATAACTGCAGGGATTATATGAGAAAAATCTCGTCTGTCTAAGATTGAATTAAGGTAAAGAAGAATCACTGAAATTGAAAATACTTTCTATTACACTCGGCTACAAATGCCGAAGACTTGCAGTTTTAAATGTTGTAAATTTTTCGTCAAGTCATTCTTAAAAGATATTTCGATACGGCAACGCTAAATATGTAGAGGGTCGAACGAAATGTACAACATTTATCTTCGGGAAACGATTCAAATTCCCAACTTAATAAAAATCATTGGCTAGAGCAAAGGGATTCCCGTTAAAACTCGTCGGAGAACTGAACCAAACCGGATCGTTTTTATGTGTGGCCTGACGATTGTAAGACTCAGCCTTTCAAAACCATTAACATAACAAAAGAATTTGCTAGGAAAAAGGTCAAGTTTTTTAATTTTCACAATTTTTGGAACCGAACTAAAATTTTAGGTTTGGAGCAGGTACAGGTTCAGCCTACAAGGTTCGGTTCACTGTAATCTGAAAGTAGGAGTTCCGGATTCCAGCCAGTTCCTTTCAAAACTGGCTTGCATCATAATAACTCTGCCCCATCCGTTACCTTTACAACAGTGTTTTTTTTTAGTACCTCGCAATATTTTAATTATCTTTCTTAGTCAATCTTAAGTATTTTCGGAAATGTTCCCAAAGTGAGTTCTTAATATCTCCACCACTCCACGACACTGTGCTGCGCAATGGACGAACAAGCTGTAATTCTCTAATGCATTATTTCAAACTGGTCGCAGTCACCTTCTTCTGGCATTTTCTCATTTTGAAGTCCTAATGCCATCTGCAACTACATTTTTTCTCATCGAATATATCTGTTCCAGACCCAGACGAAATATTCAACAAACACTTCCCCTAGATATGTATTAACTCATCCCCAAGAAAGTATATTTAAAGTTAAAAAACTCTGTAATAATGATCACAAATTCCAAATAAATCAACCAACTGCCGTGACCCAATAATACCGGCTGAAAGACTTGAGGTTACACCAAGAAACTAGAATCCGGGTCAAGCATAACGTACAAATTCAAAAGTACATTCAGATAATCAAAAATCAAATAAGTCACAACAGCAAACTTTTAAAAAAATGTAAGCAATTTAGACGAAATCATTTCAATGGCTGTGTTCTGTTTGAGGATTGATAGCTGAGCGGGTATAAAAAAAAAAATGATTCATCGAATACTTTCTGCTGAACGAAGTGCTACATATTTGGACAGACTTTAAAAGACAATATTTTAACAGCGGCGTCGACATTGACAACTAAAGTTTTTACATATTTGTTTAGTTATTTCAAACTGTTTATCGTTCATAAAAAACACATTTTTAAATAAAGTGCACAAAATGAACCAAGATACGCGTATCGGTATCGAAAAAACCTATCGATATAAAACTACAGCTGTAGGTGGCAGTATCACTTGAAAGGAGCTTACCTTTTTCACGATACAAGCTCCTCTTTCATGATACCGTATCACTGGAGTTCAGCACAAAGATCAGGAAAACGTATGACTGATCAGGGTGCAAGTTCTTCTGCTGAGCGCGGCCATTGAAACATTCATGGATGAAGTGAATTTACACCAAAAGTCATATTTGACATTTTCTTCTGATTCGAACATGTCAATTGATTAGTTATTTACATTGGAAACATGACAGCACGAAGGCGTACTTGGTTATCATGCCATCGTGTGTCGAACAGGGTGAAAGCTGCCTAACAAGCACCCAACGATAGAGAGAAATGTTTTTTATTTTTCCAAGTACAAACATAAAACTCCTTGCAATGGTGATTTTTATCTGCTGATATTTGTCACAAATATCTGGTGATATATTTGTGGTTTATATTTTTGAGAACACTGTCCACATTTTAATATCACTCACGAATGGTTTATGTCCGAGGAACTTAAGCTCTTACTCTTCTACTAGTTGAGTAAAAAGGCTATACTAAAGTCGTGCAAATGAATGTTAAAACAGGCAGAAGGAAGCATCTCCGACCCCACAAACTATATATTCTTGATCAGCATCAACAGCCGAGTCGATACAGTCCGCCTGTCTGTATGAACACCAATATATTATATTGTAAAAGAGCTATTATAGAGCTGAATATTTCCTACAAAATTGAAGATATCGAGCTCATATATAGAAGAGTACTGTGTATGACCAATATCTAAAATCTCATAAATTTTCAAAAAGATCGAAAAATAATTGCAGGTAATAAAAAATGTGCTGTTGTCTTACATAATGTTGAAATATTCATATTAATGTTAATGCTCTGTTAATGAACAATGACAGAGGTTTTTAAACACTAAATCCCCTGAGTAGCGGGTACATCAAAGTCGGGCAAAGCCGACTTTAACTTGCGCTCTCGTTTTATTTACACTTTAAGGTATTATTACAAAATTGGCAAGACATGCGCTGCCGAATTTCGCTTGTTTTGATTTATCGGAAGCTTCCTTTTAGTTTCTGTGATAAAAGATTCAGGTTTTTGGGCTCATATGCTTTGATGTAGATCTTTTCTTTTGCAAATAGCACAAAATTGTTCTAGTGATTGGGGTACATTGGGGGCGTTTTGTACATATACTTAAAATATGAAGTGCCTTCAGTGTTGTTTTTGCTTAGAGTTCGGGCCAAAAGACCGTTTTGTCTTTCGCAAGGACTTTGTAAATCTTTCTAATAACAGCTTATCCTGCCTTAAAACAGACTGGCTTGCTGATGTCACGATCTCTGATGGCCAGCCACTTCAAAAACTCTTTGGGATACCTGCATTTTAGTGGCTTATAATTAGTTATACATTAGGAAGCTTTAGGTAGGCGAAGCTTAAGGTAGGTTCAAGCTTAAGGAAGGTTTCTTGTTTTACAGCTATGTTTTTGACGCGACCCCCGATTTCAGCCTATAATATCGCTGTTAATTTCAGAACGCAGTGTATTGGTTTTTTTTTCTGATCCATGAATGAAATGATCATTTTGTTGTGTTATACATGCTGAAATAGTGCAGTTAGTTTCTCAATAATTTGTTTTCAGCTTGTCTTTCTGAAGGCTTTTGAGTGCCTTTAAAAAAACATACATATTTCATTGCGCAAGCCCTGCGATTTTTATAAAAAAAAGTTTATTTTAAGGCTTTTACTCGTCTCTTCACATTCGCATTTTGAAAGGGGACAAAGGCAATGAATGCACCATATTAGAAAAACATTTTCTAAAATTAAGAAACCAATTCGTATAAGTCGGAAAATATTTTCCTAGTTTTAGCAGCGCAGTTTTAGAAGTCATTTGATCATAACTCGACAACCGTTCATCCGATCTTCACCATTCCTTTGGCGGGTCGATAAATAATTTTGATAATTTAATTTGTCTAGAAGGTACGAACTGAATATCTTTAAAACTGCACCCAAAAAAATTTGTATCAATATCAATTTGATACGCGTTGTCTTAAAGTGAAACTGACACCAGTATCATTTTTATACCCTTGCAAAGGGTATTATAATTTTGCCAATAAGTTTGCAACGCATTGAAATATTAATTTCCGACCCCATAAACCATATATATATTCTTGATCAGGGTGACGAGCTGAGTCGATTGAGCTTTGTCCGTCCGTCTGTCTGCCTGTCTGCTTCTACGCGAACTTGTCTCCCAGTTCGAGCTAAAATTTTGCACAGAATCTTATTTTTGTTGCACACTACTATTATGTCGGAGCCGACCGGATCGGATGACTATATCCCATGGCTCCCATAGGAATAATCGGTCGGAAAACTAGTTTTAGTGAGAAAAACTTTTTTCTTTTCAATGGAAACGTTTCCAAACTTTGTAATCGTAGGTTTACTATGTTTTGTTATAATTCTACCAAGTTTTATAAAAATCAGACAACTATATGGTATAGCTGTCATACAAAAGATAGGTCTGAAAAACAGTCTTAGTTAGAAAAACTTTTTTGTTTTTAATGGTAGCATCCTGCAATTTAGTAATTCTTTGTTTAACATGCTTTCACATAATTTTACAAATTTTTGGCCAAATCGGATGACTATATCATAAAGCTCAAATACAACCGATCGGACAAAAGATGGGAAAAAGAGTATTTTTTGAAAATATTTAAGCGAGCACTTGCAAGGGTATAAAAACTTCGGCACAGCCGAAGTTAGCTTAGTTTTTTCGTTTTTTGTTTCAAAATGATACAATACAGTATGATATTGATATATTAGGTGTCAATTTGACCCTAAGCATATCAAATTGATACGCTAAAGTATCAAATCGAAACACACACATTTTCGATTTTGAGTTTGAAAACATGCGACCAAGGGCGTACGTCTGGTGTGGAAGGAGGGGCAGCTAATTGTCCGACTATTTTTCAACCTGATACAAATTGGTTTCAATTTGATATCTTCAAAATGTCATTTGAATGCTTTCGAAAGTATTAATTTGATACTAGGAGTATTAAGGAGAATTTGATATTCAATAGTTTCAAATTGATGACTTAATAGGGTCATTTTGATGATTACTTTTTTTTTGGGTGTGTGGGAGATATGACGATTTTTTCCAAATTATGTGGGCTGAAGGGGGCGGGTAGAAAAGTGAAAATCAACTTGATCTGCCGCAAGTATAAGAAGTTGTTGTCCCATGCACGTCAAACGTCTATCTCTTACCGTCTCTGAGATCTGTGCGTACATACTGACAGACAGACGGACATACGGACATGGCTACATCGACTCGGCTGTTGTTGCTGATCAAGAATATATATATATATACTTTTGCGCAAACTTGTTATACTTATGTGAGGGCAGTAGAGTGAGAAATGGAAGGGACAACACCAAGACGCGTTGTATATTTGCTTTCAGTTAGTTGACTTAACCAAATCTTTCCTCTCCGAAAAACACATGAAATCTAGTAATAATGGTTTTTTAACTTTTCCTTCTCTGGAACTCAGGACCTTGGGGATACCTCAACATGTAAGACATGACTGCTCAGTTAAACATAAAATGAAAAATAAGAAAGGTACAATGAGAACCCAGCTATAACAATCTCTGAACCGGTGGGACTGGTTTATTTGACGAAGCCAGCTATGTTTGGACTCACAGCAAAAATGGTCAGAGTGTACGTTAACTGGAGATTGCAAAATTTACCTAAGGAATGACATTAAGGAGTGTCTTATATTTCAGACGGAGTAATCGAGGGAAAACAGGTGATAGAAATCATTATATGCAAGACAAAGTCAACGGATTGGGTGTCGATGTGCACAGTTGGTTAAGCGAGGCAGATTGGAGTATATTGTCAAGTTAATCGAGGAGGCACTGTCAAATTGATAAGGCTTAAAAGACCCATGGAGTCAATCCCACCCGCCAAAAACGTGTGGACAAAAATTACCTCATGGCATTCAGAAAGTGTCTTTTTATATTTTTCTAAGCTTTAGGCCGATTTGGTTGATTTCTGTCTGTCTATTCTAGGCGGAGGTTCAAAATTGCTTAAAAGCCTTCAATGGTAGTCGCCCTATTTAAAGACACCGTTTAAGGTATTTCTTTTCTTAATTCAAGGGTAAATCTAACCTAAATTTTAGAAAGCGCTAAGAAAAATATGTAGAAAAATTACCCTAAATTTTATGAAAACAATCGCCAACTTTCCAAAATGTAGAAAGTTTTTTTCCAATAAATAGGATATACTTTTGGATTGTCCTTTCTAAGTTTAATAAAATACTGTCTACAAAGAAGATATTTCTATAAACTTGCAAATTTATGAATTGTATTTGTATGTTTATAAATGTGTTGAATGTAGAAATATAACCAAAGGGCACAAAGAAAGTGAAGTCGCACAAAAATTGTCCTGAATCAACTGTCTACTGTAATTTCAATACTTTATTTGGTCAAAAACTGGATCCTTTTTTATTTTATTAAATTAAAACTAAACAATTAAATTGTTTAGATTTGTTTCCACCTCAAATGAGCCGTGGCACTGCAGTATGGGCGGTTCTCTTGTTGTCAACGTGGCACCGAAAGAATACGCCGGAGAAAGGGGAGGCATTGTAATTGTGGAGTGAGTAGTTGCTGCGGCACAAAGAAGGGTGGATTTTTATGACAATTCCCGTCAAGAACCCCAGCATTGCTTTTGTTTCACTGTGGGGCAAACTATATTTGAATGCGGCTTGATTATGTATTGTGCATTTTTAGTTCGGAGCTATGCACTAGCTTGATAAATCGGTCAGTCCAATAATAAATGTATATGTGTTGTCACAGACTGGAAACTAAAATGATCGAAGTGGAAATGTCAATTTCCAATTCAACTGACTCAGTGTGCGTCCTGCCTTGGAGTTGCTCGCTTTCTCAACAAGGCTCTAGCCGGGCGAAGGGTTGGATGCCACGCTTTAAGCAGTTACAAGCTGAAGTCTTAAACCTCATTTTGGGTTAGCTACAAAGCAGCGCCTGCAGCCACCCGCGGCGCACCCTCGAAACATTCCACGAGCGCCGCCATTTTGGTAACCCCAGTGCCAGTCAACCACCAACTACCACCACCACTACGACGACCCATGTTTTTTCAAGGAAAAGAAAGAAGCATTAAAAATGCTCATTTATTCTTGAAGTGGAAGCAGTGTGGGGGAACACGCACTGTTTCGCTCGTCGCATCAATAGACGTGTAGGTAGATGTGAGCACGTAAATGAGTATGCGAGTACAGTGGAAGTGGGTACATCTGGGTGTGTATCAAGCGAGTGTATCGATTTTTTTGCAAATGGAGCTTTCAAAGGCTCAATTTAAAAGGAGAAATACATATTTTGAGGTTCGCTTAGAGAACCGCTTGGTTAAATGCGTTCGCAAGGACATTTCTGGAGCGAAACTTTTGACTAATTAATTGCTAACAAAAAGCCAAAGCTGACTTCGTATGTGTGAACTAAGTCAAGAATCGTACTGTCTCTAAATTAGTATATTTCTTGTAAGTGATGCCAGCTTCTGTATATATCGTTCACTTACTTCAGTACTAAAATAACTAAAAAAAAATCACGATATTGAAGCAACGCCCAAACGGATCGGCGGGTTAGTTCTTTAACAGATTTCTATGATGACAAAATTGTTCAACGATAGCGGTTAACAAAATCAACATGTAATTTATGATTAGAGATCCAGTCCTTTCCAAAAAAAATAGCTAAAATATTAACTTCAATTGAGACCACACTCAGGGAAAAAATCAAGAAGATCGTACAGTTAATATCAAGAAGATTTGATGTCAAAAGTACGGTAAGAACGAAAATGCTTGGATCCAAGAAGAAAATACTGAAATCCAGTTTCAGTTTTCAAACACGCAAATTCTTGGTTTTAAATTTTTTCTGCTTGACACAAATAGTCTTGGATGCAAGCATAAACATTCTCGACTCTCGGAACAGATCTTCTTGGCAGCAAAAATAAAAAAGTTTCAGTTCCAAGAGTAGTTCTTCTTGAAAGACTTGGCGTATTGGCAGGGAAGACTCACATCCGCAAAACACACACCTCCTCAAAAACCCAGACCCCAACTCACACTCCCCCTTATTGCTAAATTGTGATTCATTTTTAAATGCCAGCTAACAATTTTCATTTTTCTCAACTGGGACTTTAGCTCAGGGCCCCGAAGACTGCAGCACTCAGTGATACCTACCGACTTCTCCACAACGCGGTGGCAAGAACGATTGTCTGCTTGTACTAGAGTAGATTTCGTCTTAAAAAAATCTAGTAGAAAATTTCTAAATTGAAGCAGGAATCGTGCTTGCCGACTCGTGCTACATTTCTCTGGGTGTAGGATTGTTAGCAGGAATTTTACATTATGGTTCTTTTGCTGCTGACATCTTCCTTAACACTGCAGGTGACTTTTCTGAAGTCAAAATTCTTTTGGTGGGACGTGCAGGTAATCAAGGTATTTCGTCAATCGAACACTGGACCAGAGCAGGCTGATTATTTCGTCAAAGACCCACTTTTTTGGTTTGGGGAAACTGCAGATTTTTAATACATACAGCTATTTGAATGCAAAATATTGAACCTTTCGCAAAATACAAACAAAAATAGAGGAAAGCTAACTTTGTACGGTCTACCCTTGCGGCACGATTTCCTAACTAATTTTAATGACATATTCCCTGAAATCAGACTTGTTTTTCTCACTAAGACTACTACTTTTCTGACTCTACTCTTCTATGACAGCTATAGTATATAGATGTCCGATTTCGACCAAAATTAGTGGAACTATGTGAAATCATAGCAAACTAAGAATTAAAAAGTTTGAAGGCGTGTTCATTGAAAGCCGAAAAGGTTTTCTCACTAAAACTAGTTTTTCGACCGTTCGTTCCTATGGCAACTATATGCTTTAGTCATCCGATCCGGTATTTGTACTACAAGACTTCGAGCAAAGTTTGGTCGCAATAGCTAACTGACGGAGGAAATCGTACATGGCTGTATCGACTCAGCTCGTCATGCTGATCAAGAATATATATACTTTATTTTGGTCGGAAATGGTTCCTTCTATGCCTTACAAACATCTGAACAATTTGAATAGACCCTCTGCAAGGGTATAAAATGGAAAAAATCGTACACATTGAGAGCTTATCGCGTTTGGTAACTTTGACTTAACAGTGCCCTGCAGCTTAGTATTTTTTCTGAATATTGAACCGTAACTGGAGGCACCCGATTTTGGGAAGTTTTGCTTTATTCTTCAGTTACGCTGAGAATTTTCTCGGAGCCCATCTATTTACATAGCTCAGAGAATGTGCTGCAGAAAATTAACAGAGCACATTCTCAGAGCGGGTACGGAGACACAACTCGTTTTTTGGCCAAACAGCTAATAAATTCCCGCAGGTGGTCAGTGAAATTATCAAACATGTTTGATAATTGTCAGAGGTACCTAGGGGAAAAAATAAATGGAAGCGAAAAACCCAAAAAAACAATACAAAAGACCTTTTGATATCTTTGCGGAGGACGAACAAGTGGCGCTAATCGAAGCGAAAGAATTGTCTCTTTATACCCTTTTCAGGGCGTACAGGGTACGGCGGTTTTAAGCCTTCCTTTGGCACATACCACATCAAAAAATAAGTGAGAGATCTGAAAATATCTGTACTACCTCTGCTACAGAGTATGCAAATATTGTGTGTCAAACCATCGCTGAGATCTATTTGTCCATACGGACTGACAGACAGATGGGCATGGCTATATCGACTCGGCGGTTGATGCTGTTAGATAAGATAAGAAGAAAAGATATATTTTTTGTGTTCGGAGATGAGTTCTTCTGGCTGTTACCTAATTTTCAGAAACTTAATAATATTAATATTAATTTCCGCAAAATGGTGACAGTTAAAAAACAACATTAGGTGTTTAGGAAAAACGGCACAAAAGTAAGTGCTTACGAAAAAATCTATTACTCGAAAAGTTTAAGACATATCGGCAAGCGTTTTTTTTTTGTTCGATATATAGTTGATGAAACTTAATTTCAAAATTTTATAGTTGTTGTTGTTGCAGCGGTTGTTGTTGTAGCCCGCTTCAAAGTTGACATTGATTCCCAGAGAACGCGTCATTGGAAACAAAAATTTTAAATGAGGTTTTGTTGGGAATTGATGTGGCTATGGCCTGAACTAGGATATCTGGGATCGGTCTATATATAGGGGTGTAAGGGGTTCACAAAGTCAAAATTTCGAAAATTTACCTATTTTTACCCCTTAAAAAAAACCCTAACTCCGCTATTTATTGACCGATCAATCCATAGCGGCGGGTATTACCTGCAATTAAAAAAAAAGTATAAGAAAATCGGTCAGCAAATGGCCTCGCAATCCGTGCCACCAGTTTGAAAAAAGTGCTTCCGAGATAATCGCACTTAAAGTTTCGACAACATTTTTCTCTAAAATAAATAGGTTTGAGGCGTCGATTAGTTGCATTTGGCTGTTAGCTTTCACGGAAAAAAAGTTTCATCAAAATCGGTCAAGAACTTCTCGAGAAATTTGGAACAGAAAATTAGAAAGAGGGTTGATTAAAAAGTAATAAGACTTTTTTTTTGTATTTTAGTTTTTAAAAATAAAATATGAAAGTTTTATTAATAGGAGGTTCGAGTACTTAAATAACATCTCCAACTCCAGCACCATAGAGATCACCTTCTTCGTCGACATCCATTTGATATTGGGCTTCTCTCTCCCGTCTGCGTGCCCATGCGGCTTGAGAGCTACCGCTGGCAATCACCATTTCCGCTGATGTTCACCGATAGATGCATCAAAGCTGCGAATTTTCTCAAAGAGGTGCATTCTATGCCAATTATTCTCATAGCAAAAACCATTCTTCGGTTGATTTCCCATGCTTTGCCAATTTTACCGCAGGATTGGAGATAGCTCTCTTTGCACTTGCATTGGACATGAAGCTTAAAAGCCAAGCCAACTTTGTTGAACTTCAGAAATCTTACGTCTCCGGCGCAATCTTTGCATTTTAACAATTTTTCCAAGCCAGAAAAAATCTTGTAAAAATTTAAGATCACATAACTCACTGTCATGTCAACACTTATTTCTTCATTTCTGGACGTTTTCAGTTTTTCATGACTCGTACTTAAATTTTCAGTTTCGCTTGTATGCCGATTCCCAAAAATGATCTTTTAATTTAATCCATTTCCTTTTTTTTTTTTTTTTGTGATTTTGCGCCCGATTTACCTGTACAAAACTCAAAATATCTCAAATATATATGTACTTTTTTTTTGCTTGAAAATTTCAGGGGATGTTATTAACCATTATAAAATATGACTTAAGCCACCAAAAAAAAATCGAAATTTTGAAAATGTTTTCCTAAACACCTACCTTAACCATTTTCCAAGTATTATTATAATACCGAAAATTAACATTTAATACTAGTTCGACCCATACAGAAATGTATAAGAAAAGCCCACACAAAATTTCAAAATTTCAGTACTGTAAATGTACCTGATACCTCCTTACAAATTTGAACATAATTGCCGGATTGACTTGCACTTTTCTGTGTGTGTACTTAAATGTGTGTGGATTAGTAAAATAAAATAAAAATAAAGAATTTTTTCAAAATCCGTGACTTGAGTACGTAACGGGGGTCATGTTATCTACGCTCAAGATGTTTCCAAATCCGGGTCGCCAGACCTAATCAGCTCGGAATTTTACTTGCTTCCACACTTTAACAATAATGTCTGGATGAGAAAAGATTTTCGAGCGACGAACCGAGCTTATTAAAGCTTCAGTGTGATTATGTTAAAGCGGGAAGGCTCCACAAAGGACTATTTGGTGGCTGTGCGACACCCGATAAAAATTGAAAGGACCATTTAGAGGAAAGTAGTGCAGGGCACCGTTAGTTTCTTTATGTTTGGTTGTGGGTACACATTTCATTGACCAAGAAAACAAGGATCTGAAGGATGCAAGGGTGGGTCGCATGGGGAAAACGAAGAAGTGCTTATACAAAGCCAACAATTACAACATTTGTGCAACTCTTTCGAGCTGTTGTCTGTACCTGTTCAACGCCGCTCCCTCCCGTTCGAGTCAAGATGGCGGCTAAGGCAATACTCCAAAATGTTTTTTTCCGGGCTGCGCTTATGTACGTACTCGTACAGACATATACAAAATTATCCTTTATCTTATCCCCAAAGCGTGCGTTAATTTTTCAAAACTGGCTTTGCCTTTTTGTATTTTTGCTTGATGCCTTCGCCTTTGTCGTTGCTCTCGGTCTCACAATAAGGCGCTCCCTTTCGCTCTGCATAAATGTCAGCGACGGGACACGGGTACGCCTTCGCTGCCAGCGCCGCGCCGCTCCTCTTCCCCACCATCAATACAGTGGTTTCGCCTTCGCCCATTTTCCTTTTGGCATTTTGAAACTTAAGCCGCCACTTGAGTGGGTTGTGTTTCATTAAAAAACGGCACTCACACACATGCCTTTATGTATTGAGACATACACGAATTACATACAGGATCCGGCAAAGCAAGGAGCCAGAAGATGGAGAAAAACAACGCTGGAGCAGAAACTAAAGAAAAGTTGCTCAAAAATACTCCACAAAAAATGCCATGGCATTTGGTGTTAAAGGAAACAGTGGGTGGGGAGTGTGGGTGTGCGGGTGTGTGGGTGTGTGGGTGACTGTGAATGTGTGTACGTACACGGATACGAATGCCTGTGTGTTGGCATCGTACGCCATCTCCGTCTTCGTCGTTATCGTGCGCGAAAATGTGGTTGCCGCTCGCACATGCTGCCTGCCCAGTGGGAAACTTTAGAAATATAATATTTTTATTATTTTTGTTGTGCATTTCTGTTCCACCAATTTGGAATGTTCTGGATCATCATTGGGACGGAGAGTTGTGCTTTAAAGTTGCCGATCCCAGAGAAGAGCTTCGACGGACAGAGCAGGTGATGGACGTGGGTTCGGTGAATGGTCAAAGGGCCCTGCACTTTTAGGCAGCTTGTCTCATTCATAATCACAGAAGCCTCATCGGCTCGATGCATTGCCCAACAAATTGAAGTAGATCCAATGATTTTCCTAATGCTACTCGAAGCAAGCCTGCCCGCAGCGAAACTCCGCACCGTTTCCACAGGGCCACTAAGTTTCCACAGCACATCTGAGTCTGAATAAATCTGAATGTGTATATGTAACTATGTGCTTTTTTTGCATGTCTCTGGGAAGCGAGGAGCTGTACATAAGGTTGTTGGGTCTTTTCTTGTTCCTCAGGTCGTAATGCTTTTTATAAGAGAGTGGCGGAATGGGCATGTGTGCGTGGGGGGCGAAGCAACATGACTGTCGCTACGACCGGGCTCTGCGTTTGCCACACCTGAAGCCAAGGACGTTTTTCCTCTGAGGGGAACAAAGTGTATTTTGCGTTCGGTGTTCTGTGGAATACTGGGCGGAGGGGGGAACAACACTTGGGAGTGAGAAAAGGCAGCGACTGAAAGAAACTCATTATGCTTCTAAATTTCCATGTGGAGTTGGACTGGGGGCCTCGGATTGTGGTGGTGGGAGTCTTGGAAATTCAAATGACTGCCGTTGGGATTGGGCTCGATACATCCCACTTCCCACCGACTATTGCGTTCATGCAACTGAGGAAATAAAGAAGTGTTAACTTACTCTTTGCATCAGACTGTACCCATTCACCACCCCAATATAGCTCCTCATCTCAGCATACTTGCGACAATCTTTCTACTAGCATGGAGCACAGAGCTGATAATTGATGAAAGTTCACTGAAAACCAAAGGACATGGAATATTTAATTATACACATGTTTAATTTGCACGTTTTCGTACTAGATCCAAATATGAATGACTTTATTTGAACTAAAACATATTAGCCCTACCCATTTACCATGGAAATGATTTGAATCAATGTGTAATTTAATTTACCTAAGGTGTGTGATATTTAGTTGCTCGTATTTACTTATATTATGAACACAGCTAAAATATAACATTTTTCTTATCAAATTTTAAAACAATTGTCAACTTAAAATCAAAGTTTTTCTTCTTAGATTCAAATGTGCTGTGCAATCATTGAAATTAAATATTTTTCTTACCTAATTTTAGGTGGAAAAAACATCAAAATCAAACTGTAAGCCATTGTTAAAAAAAAATTGGTCAATATTGAATATATTAAATGTAACTACATAAAATAATTGATTTAATATTGACCACAGTTAACCTTTCGCTGCGTTCCTTACTGCGATTTGCTGCATTGCCACACGCGTGCCCATAAGAGCCTAGGGTCCTGAGTTCAAGTCCCAGTCCAGGTAAATTAAATAAAGAAAATTATGTGTTTCGTGACCCCTTCCTCCTCAGGGTCTGATCTCCACCCACTTTCCACCCTCCCTTCAATTCCAGATTTTTTTAGGCTTTTCCAGATGTCCAGAAGTCCAGATGTTTGTAACGCATAGTAGGAAACATTTCCGGCCACATAAAGTATAATATATTATATATATTCTTGATCATATATTATATAAAAAAAAAGTAACGGAACAAAAGCAACGGTAATTCAGAATTATGCTTTCATCGTGAAATGCGCTAAATGTGTGCTCCATTTTTGGCTCATCTGAATAGGTTTGGCACTTTTGACTTTTGAATTCCTTTGTATTCCAAAATTTAAATCAACTTCTATCAGTTTTTTGTAAAATGGGCCGCGGAAAACCTTTAACCGATTTTGAAATAGGTCAAATAAAAGGCTATATTGTATCTGGCTTCAAACACTATGAAATAGCCAAGAAACCCGGGCGAAGTCCAAACGTTGTGAGTAATTTTCTCCTTAATGAAGCAGAATATGGAAAAAAATTAATGGAGGAAAAAAAGGAACAACAGCATCGGGGAGGCGACTTATCCTACGAACTGCTTCAAATTCCCACCTTACTGCTGGTAAAATTAGGGAAGAATGCGACGTAAATGCTACGATAAAACAAATTATTCGAAGCGCCAAATACTGAAAAAGATTGAAAATATAAAAAAAAACTCAATGATGCTCGAAAGGAAGCACGACTTCGATTTGCCCGAGAACACATGACGTGGAACAAAGAGTGGAATACGGTGGTCTTCTCCGACGAAAAGAAGTTCAACCTCGATGTACCGGATGGCTATAATTACTATTTTCACGATCTGCGAAAGGAAGAATGTTTTTTAAGTCGTCATCACACTTGTGCAGGTGCAGCAATGGTTTGGGGAGCCATATCGTTTTATGGAACGTGCGTGCTCCAGTTTGTCACCTCGAAGATGAACGCAAACGTGTACAAGACTGTGCTCCAAAAGGCCAGTTTTCGGAGATTTGTGGTCATATTCCATGGACGTACCAACATGACAACGCTCCCATTAAAACCGCTCGGATTGTAAAACATTGGATTAAAGACCAAAAGGTTAAATTGCTCGAGTGGTCGCGTTACTCCTCTGACATTAACGGTATCGAGAACATTTGGGGACTTTTGTCCAGGAGAGTATACGAAGGAGGAAGATAATTTAGTGACTCTGGGACCCGCGTTGAAGCAATTAAAAAAGCCTGGTCAACAATTTTACTAACGAAATTGAAAAATATTATGATTCCAAACCGTATATTTGAAATAATTAGGAACAAGGGTGGGCATACCAAATACTAAATAATGCTAAAACAGTGTCCTTTATTATTTAAGTTACCCATTGCCTTGAAATTTTGCTTTAGATACTTTTGTTTAATAGTTTTAGTGGTAAAACCAATTCAGTTGAGCCAAAAAAAAACCAGACTATTTGTTATGTTTTTGAAAAAATAATAAAAATGATATAAAAACAAAGCTAACAGAACAGAAACTTTGCAATTTCACAATTGATTGATTTCTTTATATAATAAAATTTATTTCGCTTAAATCGGAGTGCTTGTTACAGAAATACAACGTTTCAAACCTAACAAAAAAGTCAAACCTATTCAGTTGAGCGGCACTGTACCTCCTACGAAAGTTTTAAACCTATCGCGACCAAACATTTGTCGGTGCCGACCGGATCGGATGACCATAACATATAGCTGCCATAGGGACGATCAGTCGAAAAACTAGATCTAGTGAGAAAAACTTTTTCAGTTTTCAATGCTTCTTCATTATTCTGCAAAGTTTGGGAGAAAGCGGACATCTATATAGCATAGCTGCAATAGTAAAGTAAGGTTAGAAAAATAGTCTTAGTAGGAAAATCTTTTTTATCCTCTTTAAAATTGGCTTATACTTATTTTATAAGCTTTCACACAATTCTTCAAAGTTTTGTCGAAATCATATGACTATAGGTTATGGGTGACATGGCAAAGATTGGTCGAGAAACTAGTTTTAGTGAGAAAACTCTTTTTTTGTTTTCAAATAAAACGCCTCCAAACTTTGTATTTATTAGTTTGCTATGCTTTTCCATAATTCCACTAAGTTTGTTCGAAATCGGACATCTATATATAGTATATAGCTGTCATAGAAATGAAGAGTCCGAAAAGAAGTCTTAGTGAGAAAATCTTGTTTGTTCTTAGTGGATATTTCCTTAAAATTAGTTAGAAAAACGTGGTTGGGCAGAGCCGAAGTTTACTTTCCTCTATTCCCCATCAAATATATCAGCAGAACGCATGAAATAGAAGATTTAAGTGAACCCACTTCATATTTAATATGACACACTGTGGTACAATTTTAATGGTCAAAATAGTTAAATCAAAGTGTAAGTAGTGGGATTTCCGTCGTTTATTTTTTGTTCAGTGTTGAAGAAGCCATCAAACTGTCAAAGTGATTGGGAGTTCATAGCCGCCAAAGAAATGACCCCATAAAAACAACCATGGCATTCCGCAAAGCCTCTGCATTTATCAAAAAGTCTTCCATTTTAGCGCGCTTTTGTTTGTATTCAAACAACAGCTGACCAGCACAGAGTGACCGTTTCATATTCGGTGACATTTTGCTGTTTCTGGTCACACTGCAGTCTCAGAGACCGCTCCGAGAATTACAGAAACATTTCTCGCAGCGAGAAAATACTCAGCGTCTCCGTACTTAGCTTAAATCTTTTTAAAAACAATTCTCATAAATAGGAGTCTGCCATTACAATGGTAATATTTTTCTAAGAGAACTACAAAATGGATATTAAAAATAGTTTATATTTAATATTCCCATGTCCCATTTAACCGATTCCGACCCAAAAACCATGAGATTCCGATTCGAAAGCATTGTCCAATTTGCACAGTTTGCAATTTTGGAATATATGCATAAACCACTGCCGGGTTTTCTCACTGTACGACAGCACCTATTTTTGCTTTTATCTTTAAGTTCTTATAGTCGATCAATGTCATTGTTTCTCCTGAATGTGGTGACTCTTAATTCGTACGCAAATGTACAAAACCCTTTTAAAAATCCAATTTTTTCGGATCACATAGCGCCAGATAAAAATTGGGTTCCTATAATTGCTAAGTTAGTTAGTGGTGGTATTCTCGAAAATTTCATTTAGAAATCTCAAATCTCATTCAGTCGACGGACCGACCCAATTTGGGCATTGATTTGATGTGAGCTTCATGAACAACAGTTTGACCAAACGGTTGTTAACCAACTGGCGGAAAATCAAACAATCCCGCAAAATCTCAACATGCCGATAAGCTATTTTTCTCAGCTTAATTTTTTAATTTATGTTTTCGAGCTCAATTCTACAAAGATGAATTTACTTTATTATATCTTCGAATCGGGTGAATTGAAGCCACTTTTGCAATTTTGCAGAACTCAAAAAAAAAAAGGCAGACTGAAGTTGTGGAAGATTTTGTGACGTACAACATTAAAGAAGGACTGAGCAGATATGAACTTACTAAGTCAAGTTGAGCTGTAAAAATACGACAATATTAGACATCGTCCACTTTAGGCCAATGGTCTTTTATACTTCAAACATACTCGAATGCACACTCTAATATTCAATTAATAAATAATAATTTAATAATTTCAACATGAAATGCAAAAACTTGTCATGTTCGCCATGCATGAAGTCACACTGAAACTTCACACTAGTAAGAGAAGCCAAATAAGGGTAGCAGAAGGCTAGTCAATAAAAACACGTTTAAAAAAGAAAATACAAAGAATAACACAGCCGAAACACAGTCAAACACTCAAAGCACAACGAAATCAAGCCATCAAAATCAGCCTCAAAACCCAATCAAATCTATATAACATTCAGGAATACCACTAAAATGTTGAAAATGGGAAAAATTGGTCAAATTAGTCTGTTGTTGGTTTTTTTATTGAGTGTAGTTGTAGTGAAAAACAACTTCTCGGTCTCAATGAAAGCGCTTTAAACTTGCCAGTTGTCCAGATGAACATATCTTGTAGCTGGCGTATGACAAAACCGACCAGGCAAATGGCTAAAAGCTTTCCTCCAAATCGCTTGAATTGAGGCGCTCCAGCGGTAAAGGTTTTGGTTCGATCCTTGGGCAGCACCCATGCTTGACACAGAACTAGCATAACAAAATCAATACTAAATAAATCTAAGCTTTAGTAGTTCGTTTAATTGATTTAATAATTTAATAATAATAATAATTTGAAGGTGGACATTTGGTAAGTAGTTCTTAAATCTATTCCAGAGTATTTATTACACTTTCCAGCAAATTGTTGCTGAGAAATAAGAAAGATATATACGTCAATAAGGGTCTGTATGTGTGTGTGGGAAAAACAAACGAAAGTATTCTGATGCGTATCGTGATGCATCGAGAAATTGTCATCTCAAATCCAATTTCGTCAGCAAAACTCTTGGTTTTTTCACAAAAAACCATCGTAAGATAATCATCTTACTTAATTTTTTCTTGTTTCAAGGGGAAGAGTAGCTTTTTCTCTGCCCGTTTATCTTTTATCGATATATCGAACGTCTAGAATGTCGGCTTTGTATATATTTTGAGAGCTTGCAGAATTGGGCTCTGCCGTTTCTGCCTTTTTAAATACAAAGAAATCTGTATATTAATACGCTAAGCAATTTTCATACGAATGTACAGATCCCGCTTTAGCATAGTAAAACAAAATTTATACCAAATGATTACCAATTAAGTAACGACTGAGCCATGATACAACAATAAAGGTAAGGCGACGCCGCAATTTGACAAATCTTTACGCTTCAAGAGAACGCACAGCACTGAACGCGAAGGTACTTTGCAGAGAACTCACACTGACGCCGCCTTACCTAAAGTGTGGTATCATTGCTCAATCCTTACTTGAGTGTAGAGCAGCGATGTTCAAGAAGAGAGGCTCTTTGTAGCTCTCTGTCTCTCTCTGACACTCACTGAAGCATTACTTCGGCAAGCATTCGGCCCCTGGGGGCTATGGGTGAACATCGCTGGTGTAGAGGCTCCAAGTGAGGCTCTCCCTTCTAGGAGAACTTTGCTATAGTTTTGAGCAGATTTACAGTTTCGCCAACAGGCTGGTCTCACTGATTTCCAACTGACAAAAAAATTTAGTGTGAAGCAAGTGCTGCTGGAAAAATTAGCTTCGAAGCGTCCAACTATTTTATATTGTTAAAAATGTTTGTTTAATTTTGAATCGCATACAAATGTTCGTCTTCCTTTTTAGCTTAGTAACAACACAAATTCAATTAATATAATATAAGATTTTTAAGATGGTATTAGGAATAAAGAGCAAAAAAAATAATAAAATGGAAATAATTTATTGTTTTATAAAGAATTAAATATTCGATGGCATTGAAATTCAATTGACTAAAAAAATGGCGCGAAATTAGTTAATTTCAAACAAAAATTAAATTGTTATTTTGTTTGGGAAATTCAATGTGATACAGAGGTACACACACAAATATAAAGAAACGTACAATTCGATGGAAAATGCACAAATCTGAATTTAGAACATTACTCACAATCAAAGACTGTGCTGTTAACTTGAAGTCGAATCGATATTGACTGTCGAAGCCATGGATTTCTTGCCCGTGGTAGGGTCAGCCACTATCAATAAGGTACAAAATTAAGTCATTGATGAAAGTATTATAAGAAAACCGTAAGTTGATGACAAACGAAAATACGTTTCTTCTGTTGCCTCACACTCTCCTTGGTCTTATGAGAAACTGTGAAAGCAAGCAACATTTCCCGGGCTGTCGGCTTTTAAAATAATGGAATGCATTTTTGTGGGGCCAGACATTGAACAATTTGAAAGACTGGTACTTTATAAAATACCAACGAAAGGAAGAAACACTGCTTCAGGCTTTCCAAGGTTTTAACCCGATTCAGACACAATCCTGTTTGGACCAACGAATTTTAAATTTTAAGACTATATGACATAATTTTTGAGAATTAAAAGTCGACATCGTTAAATGCTGTGTTAATTTGTTAACTTGTTCCTCTCTCAATTCTCTTATATCTTTTCCAGTTGTGCCCACAGTGCAACGAAGAAAAAATTAAGTTCTTGCCATACTCTGCGGCAACTGTACCAACCGAGCAGTTTTATTACTTCTCTCCCAGTCCCTCCCCTCCCAGAGCCACGCCAACCCAACGATTTTCTACACCCACCCAAGAAAAAGTAAAAAATAGTTGCTCTTGGAATAAAAAAATCTAAAAAAACACGCCAAATCCAAACGCAAGGGCGGGACGGGGACGGGACTGGATGTGAGCAGCAGAGCCAACGCGCTGCAAAAAAATTGTGGTGTGCGGCAAGAAAAACGCAAGAGCAAAGAAAGGCAGAAATAGTTGTGGGGCGGAGCTACTGTAACTTGAACATGATGCGAACACCATGCCAAGCCAATCCCAATCCGAGCGAAGAGTGCTAAAATAGCGGCGACGAACAGTTTTCGTCCTGCCTCTGCGCGCAATTTTTTCGCTTTCCACTTTCTTTAATTTAAAATTTATTCTTTGCGTTATAGCGGCACCCGCCGCCGTCCTTAGGACTGGAAACGATGGCACAATTGCACTTGTATTTGTTAAGGCAGACAGCTCATCTTCGTGGTTTCTGTCCTTGGCCAAGTTCGTGGAGAAATTCGATTTCTGTACCATTGGTTCATCATCTTCCAAAAATCGTCGTCCACTTCAATTAATCTGGTAATTTATGAAGCTATTTGCAGACAATAAACAATCAAGAAAGAAACTGACCGGAAGTGCGGGGGATGCGATTCTTGTTGAAGAATCCAAAAAAGATGAAAAGCAGCAAGTTTTTCGACGCCAGTTTTTCCCCCACAAGCATAAGGACATGGGCACAGCGTTTAAAATGGCAGTTTTCATAAGTGGCGCCACTGAGAAATAGTGGGAAAATTCCACCGCAGCCAAAAAGTATGCAACGAGTTCCGTGCCTACTTTATTTTCTCACAAGGTTTGTGTACTTGCTAAGAAGAAGCTTTGTAATAATGATATTGCAAACAAATTAGCCCAAGTCGATCCGATCCGATTTGTAAGTATAAAAAAAGCACACGTGTGGTCTTTCAATTATATGAATTTTTTATTAAATATCTTTTAATTTTGAAGATTTTAATATCTTAATTTTTTAATAGTTTAATATCCTCATTTAAGCGTGTCTCAAATTTAATTAAATTCTTCAGATTGGTACGGATCGGAATCCGCAGCTTCTTCAGCATCTATCCAAGACAGCAGACCCCAATGATAATTGGGAAAACACATTCTACGGACAGAACTTTACGACACACACTGAATCTTATAGTCGGATTCTGAACCGAACCGGTTTTGAACCGAACCGAACCGCTTATTCCAGCCGGTGAACCGAACCGCAAACCGAACCGGCTTCCTTTCAGAATTGCTGAACCGAACCGAAATCCATAAATAAAAACGGTTCGGTTCGGTTCAGTTCTCTGACTGAAATCATGCCTAAAATCAACTAAGGTCATGACGTAGTGGGACATGTCAGAGTAAAATCCATGGCTAAAATTCATAAAAATGTTGTCATGAATTCAGGACCAGCCCTCTCATTTCCGAGCTGATTCAGCCATGATTCAGCTCTGAGCCTAACTTAAGGGATATGATAAAAAGAATAATTAAGATGCATAGTACGTATTCTTTTCTAGCAGACATTCTCAATTTTCGAGAGTATTCATCTAGGCGACTCCTGAAAATCCGACATTATAAGCATTGGACATTCTTCTAGGGCTTTTAAAAATATTTGAATGGATTATAAGAATAAAATTTCAAAAGTGTTCGACAAGTCACATTACTACAACAATCATAATATTTCATAATGTGCCTTTGTAAACCCATGAACCGAACCGAAACCGCGGTTCAGCTAGCTCCAAAAACCATGTAATGAACCGAACCGGCGGTTCAGAAACTGTGTGAACCACTGAACCGAACCAGTCCTTATTTTCGAGTGGTTTGCATCCCTGATATCTACTGCCCTCACCTAAATTCCTCTTTAATACTTCGAAAATATTTTGTCCTTTCTAAAATCTAGAATATATTTCCTCTAAAACTAAGAAAATATTTTCTTCTTCCTAGATTTAGAAAATTTTATTCAAATTTATAAGGCAAGTCGAATTGGTCCCCTTTTTAAAAGCGAACTTCTTAATTTTATGACGATTTCGCCAATTTTGTTGTGTACACTTCAATTCCACTAAACACTACGAATAAGTTGAAGGCAACGGTTTGGAAAGTCCAAACATTTTTTATATTTCAGGATACGCAGGATTTTCCTTTCCTGTTCCTTAACTTAAATATTTGGTCAACAAGTCGAAGACGGGAAATCAATTGATACCAATAACAAAATATACGTACAATTCTAAGAAAACTTCACCAAGAATCCATAGCCCGCTGTAAGCTGTCTTCAATCCATAAATGCTGTAGGTACTTAAGCATATTGTCTCATATAGAAAATGAGATCCACAGGAATGTGTGTTAATGGACTTTTTTAATGGACATTGACGTACAATGCGCAGTACGTTCAGGTGGCCCATGCGACCCCAAGCCAAATAGCAGCCCACCTCCCGCCCAACCGACCGAGGGGCGCAGCCGCCAACGTGCGACACGAAAACCGGAAGGAACATTATAAAATAACATTAACTACGGGCTAGATATGTTAAAATACAGGTTTTTAAAGCAGGAAGAGAATGTTCCGAGTTGATTAAGCTTAAGAGTTTATTGTTATCAGCACAGAGGACTATAAACGGATCATGCAAAGCATAGTTAGTCAGAGATAAGGGTACAAAGTAACGGGACGATCTACTAGGAACATTGAGATGGATTTGGCATACCAACTCTGATGAGTCGATTTCCCCATTAATTAGTCTCTGTATGAAGATTACACCAGGCATAACTCTACGGTTAAGTAAAGAGGGAAGATTAATTAAAAGTAGTCTGCTAGAGTAAGATGGTAAGCGGACCTCCGGATTCCAGTTCAAACCACGAAGAGCAAACAATGAAAATTGCTTTTGCACAGATTCAATTCTATCTTGATGTATTGAATGTTGGTGACCGCACACATGATCCATACTCAAGAAGAGGACGGACAAGAGAAGTGTAAAGAATTTTGATCACCAAAATCGTTAGGCCACCGCTTAATAAACCCAAGAACACTTCTGGCCCTATTAACAGTAGCAGTTACATGAGAGGTAAATATAAGTTGATGGTCAAGAACTACCCCAAGATCATTATCTTCACTAAGGCGCTGTAATGTCACATTATCGAACATGTTAATGGCTAATTGTGGTAAACTTCTGTGAAACGAGAAAGCTAAGCTAACTTCGTATGTGCCGAAGTTTTTATTCCCTTGCAAGTGCTCGCTTAAATATTTTCAAAAATACGGGTTTTCCATTTTCCGACCGATTGTTCGTATGGGAGCCATATGATATAGTCATCCGTTTTGGCCAAAAATTTGATAAATTATGTAAAAGCATGTGAAACAAAGAAATACAAAATTGCAGGATACTACCATTAAAAATAAAAGAGTTTTTCTAACTAAGACTTTTTCTCAGACCTATCTTTTGTATGGCAGCTATACCATACAGTTGTCCGATTTTAATAAAACTTGGTAGAATTATAAAAAAAAAACATAGAAAACTTACGATTACAAAGTTTGGAGACGTTTCCATTGAAAAGAAAAAAGTTTTTCATACTAAAACTAGTTTTCAGACCGATTGTTCCTATGGGAGCTATGAGATATAGTCATCCGATCCCGTCGGTTGGAACATATTAGTAGTGTGCAGCAAAAAGAAGACTCTGTGCAAAATTTTAGCTCGATAGCTTTAAAACTGAGAGACTTGTTCGCGTAGAAACAGACAGACAGACAGACGGACAAATCTCAATCGAATCAGCTCGTCACCCCAATCAAGAATATATATAGTTTATGGGTCTGGAAATGAATATTTCTATGCGTCGCAAACTTCTGGGCAAATTTATAATACCATTTGCAAGGGTATAATGACATAACCTTACACTTCAAACTGTTAAGGTTCAAAAGATTATCTTGACACCAAGAGTGATATGCTTCCAAGTCTGCTTGTAAATTATAGCGGGAAACCAATTTATTATATGTTAAACATATTTTCACATCATCGGCATACATAAGCACCTTAGAGTGAGCCAAAACTGAAGGAAGATCATTGTTGAAGATAGTACATTTTGATTGATATTTTATTTAATATATTTGAATATTTACACTTTGACTTGAATATTTTCACCATTGATTTGGCGTTTCATATGGAATTCATATATACAAAGAGTTCACACTTCAAATTTAATATTGGCAATAGTAAAATTTAATAAGAAAATAGTTAAAAACCAACTCTAATTCTCATCTAACTTCTCTAATTCTCTTCTAACTTTATAAAAGTTTTAGCTTACTCTGCGTGGGACTTGAACTCGGGACCTCTGGACTTGAACTCGATTGGAATGCCGTCTCAACCAGTTGTGATATCGCGGCTAAAAGAAACTACTTATATTGAATAGCCTACAGTTATTCATAAATATCTTTTTGTTGGCATTTTTCAAAAAAAGGACTGTTTGTAATTCTCAAGTTGGAATTCCCTGCATAGGGTATATAAAAGGGGTAACTAAAATTCGCCGATTTAATATGTTTTTAGTCAATTCAAAGTGGTTTTTAGTTAATTTAAACACGAAAGAGGCATAGTTAAATCAAATGGGATTGTGTTGTTGGGTTTTACTATGCGAGATTATTCCCTGAGTGAAGCAGTGGACCCAAGTGACTACTACTACCCTGGGGAACTGCAGAAGAAACCTGGATGCATTTAGAATAAGAATTACGAAATAAAACTTTTGGGGTTCTACTAGTTCTTAGGTAATCAAAAATTAAACTTAGAAGTTTATTTGGAATGCCGATTTAGCCGAGTTTTTATGAATCAGTGAGGAGTGATTAACTGAATCAAAATCCTTACCAATATCGGAATAAATGACATCAGTCTGCATCTTACCAAAAAACCCTTAGGTCACTGAAGATGTGCATTCTAAGAGGTTAGAGGTGGTAGTAGATCTACGCTTCACAAATCCATCTATGTTGAATGGAACTACAT
The DNA here is from genome assembly GCA_035044965.1 of Lordiphosa andalusiaca. Classification (NCBI taxonomy): domain Eukaryota; kingdom Metazoa; phylum Arthropoda; class Insecta; order Diptera; family Drosophilidae; genus Lordiphosa; species Lordiphosa andalusiaca. The sequence continues at coordinate 187,585 of JAWNNM010003344.1, forward strand.
AAGTGTTGCAGTTGAGATCTCATAATTCTCTCAAAAGCCTTAGGAATGCAGACAGCTTGAAAATACCCCTATTATTTTCAACATCGGACTTATTACCCCTTTTATGGAGAGGATTAAGGAAAGGAAATGATAAAGGATTCCATTCATAGCTTTTCAGTGATCACGGGGCTAAAAATGCAACTAGACAAATTCAAATGATATGGAGGGTATGGTTGATTCTCACAGTACATGGAGGACGAGTAGGTTGACTTAAAAAACTCAGCAAACAGATCGGCTGTTGCTTGCTCAGTGTTTGCTTTCATATTACCATACCTCACAAGTGGATATCCTAAGTTTGGAGTTAAAAAACGAATAAAATTGCTAAGAAATTGCGCATTAAAGCTCGAACGAGCAATCACATAACGGGAGAAGACCGATGATTTACCGGATATCTTATACTTTTTCAAAAAATATCTTGACTTCTTATGCTTCAAGTTTGTAAGTTCTCTTGAGAACCAAGGCTGACTGGCGGGTCAGCGAGGGCGTTCAAGTGGAACACAAACATCGAAAAGTGAGTTCAAGGTATCATAGAAAAATTGTATGGCAACGTCAATATCTGTACAAGTGTACAGTTAATACCAATCGTTGTGAAATATAAGATCGTTAAGCTTTAAAAAATCTCCCCTCAAGGGGTATAATAATTTTGCTCAAAAATTTGCAACGCATAGAAATATTCACTTCCGACCCCATAAACTATAGATCAAGAATATAGATCAGGGTGACGAGCTGAGTCGATTGAGCTTTGTCCGTTCGTCTGTCTGTCTGTCTGTTTCTACGCGAACTAGTCTCTCAGTTTTTAAGCTATCGAGCTGAAATTTTGCACAAAGTCTTATTTTTGCTGCACACTACTAATATGTCGGAACCGACCAGATCGGATGACTATATCTCATAGCTCCCATAGGAACATTCGGTCGGAAAACTGGTTTTAGTGAGAAAATCTTTTTTCTTTTCAATGGAAACGTCTCCAAACTTTTTTAATTTTTACGTTTTTTATAATTCTACCAAGTTTTATTAAAATCGGACAACTATATGGTATAGATGCCATACAAAAGATAGGTCTGAAAACAGTCTTAGTTAGAAATACTTTTTTGCTTTTAATGGTAGCATCCTGTAATTTTGTAGTTGCTTGTTTCACAGGCTTTCTTATAATTTTACAAATTTTTGGCCAAATCGGATGACTGTATCGTATAGCTCCCATACACTCAGAGAAAAAATAGAGAATTTCATACTTGGATCAAGAACTTTCGAGATCAATAGTTCGATAAGAGTGAAAATTTTCGATCCAAGAGCGAAATTCTTGATCCAAGTATAAATTTTTGATCCCGGTTTTCTTGATCCAGGAGTTTTAATACTTGATCAAAGCTCGAATCATTTTCAAATCAAGCACAATAGTTCGTGCATCATGTGCTAAACATACTCGTTTTTAGGATTTTTCATTCTTGAATCAAGGGCAAACAGCATTTTCAAAAACCGAGAATGTTCTTCATATTGTCAAAAGTTCATCAGATTTAAAAGTTAGATCGTTAACTCTTAAATGAAGAGCTTCACAGATTCCAACCACACAACAATTCAAAATCAGTTGATTTTTTCCATTTTGTTTAAATTTACTTCATGGAAAATTATTTATTAAGCCATGTTGGAAGTTTTAGCCGGCTTGAGGAATACACACCTCAAGGCAGCATCAGTTCTTGTGTCAACCATCTTGTCTAACAGAGGTCTCTCCATGCCAGCAATGTCAAAACTGGTTGGGAATTCCAAAGCAACAAGAGTGCAAAAATCCATTTCGCTCTCTGCTCAATAGTTTCCCCACACCCCTCCCCCATAAAATACACAACTGTGCTTGCTTTCCTCTCTCGGTTTCTGTACATCATTCCCCTCGCCTAAAAGCACCAAGCTGAGAACGTATTTAGCTCGACTTCAAGTGCGAAATTCTTGAAAATTTAAAGCCGAATAAATTAATTTCAAGAGCGTTTGATCTTAAGTTGTTCGTTCTACTTTTTTCTGGGAAAAAGAGTATGTTTTGAAAATATTTTAGCGAGCACTTGCAAGGGTATAAAAACTTCGGCACAGACGAAGTTAGCTTAGCTTTCTCGTTGTTTAATTTTTTTTACACTGTGAAAAACAGATCCAAATGAAGTCAAATATTAAAGTGAATTTTACTCTTTTCAACTGGTTAAAAAGATTTATTTGATAATAATATATTTTTGACTCAATGAATTGACATTTAATAAATTCAGAATTACACTATAAGTCTTCGAATGATATGTTACAAAATACCTTTTGTGGGAATGTCGAAGGGAACGTTTGATTTTGCTCGCAGCTCGATTAAGAGTTAAAGTCCAGCTACTTACCCCCGATGCTCTTTGAGTTAAAAATGTATACTAAAGTTGTGCGAATTTATCACCGATATCATTAAGTATATATATTCTTGATCAACATCAACAGCCGGGTCGATATAGCCATGGAAGTCCGTCTGACTGCCCGTCTGTCAGTGTGAACACCTAGATATTAGAGACTAGAAGAGCTACACTCAGAGAAAAAATCAAGCAGAACGTGCTTGCTTTTCAATGTCATGGTACGGCAAAAAATTCTTGGATCCAAGCTAAATAATTAACTCGGATTTTCGATACGAAAGCACTTAATTTTAAATTAAGTCTGCTTAATATCATGCATAAATAGTCTTGAATCCAAGAAATCTTCTTGGATGCAAGCATAAATAGTCTCGTAGCTATTCTTGGTTGCAAGAATAAAAAAGTTTAGATTCCATGAATAGTTCTTTTAAAAAGACTTGGGCGCGGTGGCACGGAACACACACCTCAAGCCCCACCACGCCCCCCAATTTGCAATATAATTTTTAAATGCCATTAAACCATTTTGTTTCGTACTTACCTTAACTCTGGCACTTGAACTCAGGGCTTCGAAGACGACACCACTTACTGATCTCGACATCTCATCCGACACCGCCACAACTCGCTTCGACAAAGCAGCGAGGAATTCGCAGTATAAATTGTAGTCAGCAGCCATGGCTAGAGAGAGAGAGAGAAAATTGTACTCTTTTGTCGCTAACCGCTTCTGCTTCCCTGCACTTCCCTTGCCCGCAACAGACAGATTGAGCTATAAGAATTATGAAGAAACGTTGCATACTTTGCAGAGCAGTATGCGCTGCTTGTTAACATAATGAAGATATGTTTACATTAATGTTAGTGCTCTGTTAATTAACATAATATAAGGCAATTTAGAATTAGATCCACTGATATTATTTATTCTACTTATTTCTAAACATACTGTATAGTTTCGCACAGTCAGCTTACATACTCTGTGTCAACGAAATTATACGCTCAGCATACATTTTGATGCAGCTGAAAACAGCACAGCTACTGCGCTGCAGCAGCGAACAGTCTTTTGATCATAGCTCGACGGCCGTTCATCCGATCTCCACCGTTCCTTTGCGGATCGATAAGTAATCCGGATTACTAAACATTTGCTTTTCTATTTCGCAAATCTACACATTTCCGCAACGATTTTTAATTTTTTGATCTTTATTTTATTGCACAACCGATAATGATTATTTTTTGAGTAAAATTAATCAAAATATAAAAACACAATTCCGTACAAGCTAGTGGTAATCGACGTTTGAGTTATACTCATAATAATTGTTAATGAGTTTAATTTTAAATCATTGTTTTTTGGGTAATTAAAGAAAAATCAAAAATAATCAATAAAGTTTGATTTTTATAATAGAACTGAATTAATCAACTGATCTTGATTTAAAAGAAAACGATCTTACTCGTAAATCTGATGAGCTCTTGACACTAGAAATAACATTCTCAGTTTTTGACAATGCAGAATGGTCTTTATTCAAGAATGAGCAATCTTGATTTAAAGTGGGTTTAGCAGTTGATTCGAGAACTATTCTGCATGATTATACCCGTTACTCGTAGAGTATAAAAGGTATACCAAAGTCGTGCAAATGTATGTAACAGACAGAAGGAAGGATCTCCGATATCATAAAGTACATATATTCTTCATCAGCATTAACAGCCGAGTCGATATAGCCATGTCCTTCTGTCCGTCCGTCCGTCTGTATGAACACCTAGATCTCAGAAACTAGAAGAGCTAGAGCAACCAAATTTTAGATGTAAGCTAGTATTGTCTGTAGGCAGAACAAGTTTGTTTCAAATTTTGGCCACGCCCCTTCCCGCCCCCCAATAAAAAATGTTTAATATCTCCTACAATTATGCACTATGTGGCCAATATGTACAATCTCACAAATTTTCATAAAGATCGGATAATAAATGGCAGACTTAAAACTTCGTTTCATACTTATCTGAGCTGAATGGGATTATTAAACACTAATTGCCTTGAGTAACGGGTATTTCAAAGTCGGGCAAGGCCGACTTTAGCTTACGCCCTCGCTTTTATTATTAAAGCTCCTGGATCAAGCATTTTCATTCTAATCGATCCATTCTTGATCCAAGTATGAAACCCTCTGCTTTTTTTTCTGAGTGTACGAACCATTTATCTTTAAAACTGTGGGAGCTACGATGTGTTTTTTCTCCAAATTGCGGGGGCGGGAGGGGCGTGGCCATAATTGAAAATACACTTGATCTGCCTGCAAGTATCAGAATTTTTTTGTCCCATACAAGTCAAACCACTATCTCTTACCAGCTCTGAGATCTGCTCGTTCATACTGACAGACGGACAGAAGGACATGGCAATATCAACTCGGCGGTTGATGCTTATCAAGAATATATATACTTAATGGGGTCGGAGATGCTTCCTTCTGGCTGTTACATATTCCGGAATTCCGACTTTTATTTTACTATGAACCGAACCTTGAACCGAACATCTTTAGAAAAAAAAAGCTGAACCCGAACCTGTTCCGAACCCAAAATATCGGTTCGATTCAACAAAACTGACGCAAAAATTTGACCTTCTGTCTACAAACTTCATATGTTATTTGTTGCGACTGACTCCTAAAATAGGCAGGAGAGTGGAAAAAAAAATCTGGCGAAACGATTGAATTTCCTTATAAGATACCTACCCGTAACAGTCTCTGTTTTTAAAGCTCCTCGACTCTAAAGCTTCTTCAACAATTCTCAAAGGCAAGAGTCTAACATTATTTTGGTAATATTTTTCTATGTAAACCACGAAATGGAATTTCACTAAACTGTAAATATATATACTGAAAATTTCCATGTTTTCTACTAACCAATTCCGACCCAAATACCACTCGGTTCCCATTCAATTTGGGGTGTTTTAATGTCGAATGCTGTTTTTAAACACACATAGAAGTTAAAAATTAGTAATGTTGTATAAAGCATGGACTAAAGCAAGGCTCGAACCAAAACCTTCTCCTAAAAACCTCGAACCGAGAATTTCCGAACCTTAACCATTTGTTAATTTGGGTTCGAACCAGTGTACCGGAGATCCGAATATTTTGTTGGTTTGCAGCTCTGTTTATAATACTTAATGCAGAAAAGGAAGCAGAGAAAAGGTGGGAAACAAAACCAGATGCAGAATCTTCAAAATTATTGCAAGACAAGAGAAATAAAACTCACGCACTATCTGCTACAGCTCTAACGAAAACAGAGGCCAAGAGGCCCCCAAATCAATAATTGACATTCGACAAAACGTTAAAGATCCTCCTGGATTTCTAAGTCAAACGTACTCAAATAATCACCCGGCCTTATGAAGGACCTTAAGGTCTATGTGGGACCCCATCAGCCGGAACTACCTACCTAATACTGTAGTAGAAAAGATGGGTTTCATCGAGATTTTTGGTTTTTATAATGATAGCACTAGACATGTGGCAGCGAACGTACACTAAATATAAGAAATCTACGAAATGAAGTGAACTTTTCTAAATCAATTGATTTATTTCAGTAGAGGATTAATGTAACTTTCTATGTACACGCAAACAATGCTTGTTCCTTAGTTTCAGGAAATTGTGTGCCTAAAATGTATAAATGTATAGGTAATTCTAAGCCTAAAGTCTAGTACCATTTTCCTAAGAATGTTTGCTGTGTTTAGTAGGGCTTCACAATTCCGTAAACCATTCACGACACGATGATTTTGGCTATAATTTTGTTTGCCAACAAACCTGTGATTGTAATTAGAGGTTTAATTACCAACCTAAAGGAAATTTTATTGACTATTATTTAGGATCCAATGACCGTCTGCCCGTCCGTCCGTCTGTTTCTATGCTATCTCCTCCGTCAGTTTTAAAGCTATCGCCACCAAACTTTGCACGAAGTCTTCTGGTCTCAAATACGCTGCACATTTGTCGGAACCGGCCCGGATCGTATGACTATAACATATAGCTGCCATAGGAACGATCGGTCGAAAAACTAGTTCTAGTGGGAAAAGCTTTTTTGTTTTTTCTGTCTCCAAACTCTGAATTTACTAGTTTTTAATGCTTCTCCATAATTCTGCCAAATTTGGATCGGATATCTATATAGTAAAGCTGTCATACAAAAGGAAAGTCAGAAAAGTAGTCTTATTGGGAAAAAACGTGTTTGTTTTCAGTGCTGCAAGGGTATACAAACTTCGGCCGAGCCGAAGTTAACTTTCCTCTATTGTTGGCACTTGAACTCAGGGCTTCGAAGACGACACCACTTACTGATCTCGACATCTCATCCGACACCGCCACAACTCGCTTCGCCAAAGCAGCGAGGAATTCGCAGTATAAATTGTAGTCAGCAGCCATGGCTAGAGAGAGAGAGAAAATTGTACTCTTTTGTCGCTAACCGCTTCTGCTTCCCTGCACTTCCCTTGCCCGCAACAGACAGATTGAGCTATAAGAATTATGAAGAAACGTTGCATACTTTGCAGAGCAGTATGCGCTGCTTGTTAACATAATGAAGATATGTTTACATTAATGTTAGTGCTCTGTTAATTAACATAATATAAGGCAATTTAGAATTAGATCCACTGATATTATTTATTCTACTTATTTCTAAACATACTGTATAGTTTCGCACAGTCAGCTTACATACTCTGTGTCAACGAAATTATACGCTCAGCATACATTTTGATGCAGCTGAAAACAGCACAGCTACTGCGCTGCAGCAGCGAACAGTCTTTTGATCATAGCTCGACGGCCGTTCATCCGATCTCCACCGTTCCTTTGCGGATCGATAAGTAATCCGGATTACTAAACATTTGCTTTTCTATTTCGCAAATCTACACATTTCCGCAACGATTTTTAATTTTTTGATCTTTATTTTATTGCACAACCGATAATGATTATTTTTTGAGTAAAATTAATCAAAATATAAAAACACAATTCCGTACAAGCTAGTGGTAATCGACGTTTGAGTTATACTCATAATAATTGTTAATGAGTTTAATTTTAAATCATTGTTTTTTGGGTAATTAAAGAAAAATCAAAAATAATCAATAAAGTTTGATTTTTATAATAGAACTGAATTAATCAACTGATCTTGATTTAAAAGAAAACGATCTTACTCGTAAATCTGATGAGCTCTTGACACTAGAAATAACATTCTCAGTTTTTGACAATGCAGAATGGTCTTTATTCAAGAATGAGCAATCTTGATTTAAAGTGGGTTTAGCAGTTGATTCGAGAACTATTCTGCATGATTATACCCGTTACTCGTAGAGTATAAAAGGTATACCAAAGTCGTGCAAATGTATGTAACAGACAGAAGGAAGGATCTCCGATATCATAAAGTACATATATTCTTCATCAGCATTAACAGCCGAGTCGATATAGCCATGTCCTTCTGTCCGTCCGTCCGTCTGTATGAACACCTAGATCTCAGAAACTAGAAGAGCTAGAGCAACCAAATTTTAGATGTAAGCTAGTATTGTCTGTAGGCAGAACAAGTTTGTTTCAAATTTTGGCCACGCCCCTTCCCGCCCCCCAATAAAAAATGTTTAATATCTCCTACAATTATGCACTATGTGGCCAATATGTACAATCTCACAAATTTTCATAAAGATCGGATAATAAATGGCAGACTTAAAACTTCGTTTCATACTTATCTGAGCTGAATGGGATTATTAAACACTAATTGCCTTGAGTAACGGGTATTTCAAAGTCGGGCAAGGCCGACTTTAGCTTACGCCCTCGCTTTTATTATTAAAGCTCCTGGATCAAGCATTTTCATTCTAATCGATCCATTCTTGATCCAAGTATGAAACCCTCTGCTTTTTTTTCTGAGTGTACGAACCATTTATCTTTAAAACTGTGGGAGCTACGATGTGTTTTTTCTCCAAATTGCGGGGGCGGGAGGGGCGTGGCCATAATTGAAAATACACTTGATCTGCCTGCAAGTATCAGAATTTTTTTGTCCCATACAAGTCAAACCACTATCTCTTACCAGCTCTGAGATCTGCTCGTTCATACTGACAGACGGACAGAAGGACATGGCAATATCAACTCGGCGGTTGATGCTTATCAAGAATATATATACTTAATGGGGTCGGAGATGCTTCCTTCTGGCTGTTACATATTCCGGAATTCCGACTTTTATTTTACTATGAACCGAACCTTGAACCGAACATCTTTAGAAAAAAAAAGCTGAACCCGAACCTGTTCCGAACCCAAAATATCGGTTCGATTCAACAAAACTGACGCAAAAATTTGACCTTCTGTCTACAAACTTCATATGTTATTTGTTGCGACTGACTCCTAAAATAGGCAGGAGAGTGGAAAAAAAAATCTGGCGAAACGATTGAATTTCCTTATAAGATACCTACCCGTAACAGTCTCTGTTTTTAAAGCTCCTCGACTCTAAAGCTTCTTCAACAATTCTCAAAGGCAAGAGTCTAACATTATTTTGGTAATATTTTTCTATGTAAACCACGAAATGGAATTTCACTAAACTGTAAATATATATACTGAAAATTTCCATGTTTTCTACTAACCAATTCCGACCCAAATACCACTCGGTTCCCATTCAATTTGGGGTGTTTTAATGTCGAATGCTGTTTTTAAACACACATAGAAGTTAAAAATTAGTAATGTTGTATAAAGCATGGACTAAAGCAAGGCTCGAACCAAAACCTTCTCCTAAAAACCTCGAACCGAGAATTTCCGAACCTTAACCATTTGTTAATTTGGGTTCGAACCAGTGTACCGGAGATCCGAATATTTTGTTGGTTTGCAGCTCTGTTTATAATACTTAATGCAGAAAAGGAAGCAGAGAAAAGGTGGGAAACAAAACCAGATGCAGAATCTTCAAAATTATTGCAAGACAAGAGAAATAAAACTCACGCACTATCTGCTACAGCTCTAACGAAAACAGAGGCCAAGAGGCCCCCAAATCAATAATTGACATTCGACAAAACGTTAAAGATCCTCCTGGATTTCTAAGTCAAACGTACTCAAATAATCACCCGGCCTTATGAAGGACCTTAAGGTCTATGTGGGACCCCATCAGCCGGAACTACCTACCTAATACTGTAGTAGAAAAGATGGGTTTCATCGAGATTTTTGGTTTTTATAATGATAGCACTAGACATGTGGCAGCGAACGTACACTAAATATAAGAAATCTACGAAATGAAGTGAACTTTTCTAAATCAATTGATTTATTTCAGTAGAGGATTAATGTAACTTTCTATGTACACGCAAACAATGCTTGTTCCTTAGTTTCAGGAAATTGTGTGCCTAAAATGTATAAATGTATAGGTAATTCTAAGCCTAAAGTCTAGTACCATTTTCCTAAGAATGTTTGCTGTGTTTAGTAGGGCTTCACAATTCCGTAAACCATTCACGACACGATGATTTTGGCTATAATTTTGTTTGCCAACAAACCTGTGATTGTAATTAGAGGTTTAATTACCAACCTAAAGGAAATTTTATTGACTATTATTTAGGATCCAATGACCGTCTGCCCGTCCGTCCGTCTGTTTCTATGCTATCTCCTCCGTCAGTTTTAAAGCTATCGCCACCAAACTTTGCACGAAGTCTTCTGGTCTCAAATACGCTGCACATTTGTCGGAACCGGCCCGGATCGTATGACTATAACATATAGCTGCCATAGGAACGATCGGTCGAAAAACTAGTTCTAGTGGGAAAAGCTTTTTTGTTTTTTCTGTCTCCAAACTCTGAATTTACTAGTTTTTAATGCTTCTCCATAATTCTGCCAAATTTGGATCGGATATCTATATAGTAAAGCTGTCATACAAAAGGAAAGTCAGAAAAGTAGTCTTATTGGGAAAAAACGTGTTTGTTTTCAGTGCTGCAAGGGTATACAAACTTCGGCCGAGCCGAAGTTAACTTTCCTCTATTGTTTTGGTTTGGTATTTAATGATTCTTCAAAGACAGTAAAATGGCTTGAAGTACGATTTAATACTCTATTTTTCACAATCTCTAATCTTCACCGATTTCGCAGACTGCTCCAGGCACATCACAGGTTCAACATCTAAAATTATGTTACACCTCGCGTTAACTTAAAAGATAAATATTTCATCATTTTGGGTGGGTCGGTGCGAAAATTTTCCGTCCCTGCCAGTGTATAATGCAGTTTCTGATTGGTACTTCCGTTTTTTACCTTGCATAAAAGGCATTCTTAGATGAAAAGTCGCCTACTTCGCAGCATATATTTACTCTTAAAGCATGTTAAAGCACATGACATATTAGAAAATAGGTCAAAATATTCTCAAATATGTGTTTAGGTCGAAGATATGTAAATGTGCCAATTTTGCAAAATGAATGAGGATTCAAAATAATCTACTTTTCATGAATCAAATTTGTGTCCAATCAGATATTTTGTCTGACCACATAAAAATATGTTCTATTGTTACATATTAAAAATATGTTTTTACCTAAAATCCGATGTCTAATAACCAGGGTTCGGAATTGCTGTTTGCTCGCAGCTCTCGAGAGCCAGATCTTGCTCTCAGCTCATAGCATTCGGCTCTTGGCTCTAGCACTCGGCTCTTGGCTCTGAGCTGAGAGCCTTCCGTCGAGAGCCGTGAGCCATCAACTGGCTCTCGGCTCGTAAGTTACAGCTCTCGGCTCTGAGCTTAGAGCCACAGGTGCTTGTGAGCCATAGCTCTCTGCTCGTGAGTCGTAGCTCTCTGCTCGAGAGTCATTGCTCTCTGCTCGTGCGCCATAGCTATCGGCTCGTGAGATATAGCTCTCGGCTCGTGGGATATAGCTGTCGGTTCGTGACCCATAGCTCTCGGCTCGTGGGATATAGCTCTCTGTCCGTCTGTCCATATGAACAAACAGATTTCAGCTATTTCTCTGATTCAAAGATCGGACAAGGATATTCTTGTGTTATTGTATATTATTATATTGTATATTCATCGCTGAGCACGAATCTGGCCTCCAAATGTAGAAATTCCGACCTTTCTGGGACTTGAACTTGGGTGTCGTAGATTCGTACGCAAACATCTTACTTCTGCACCAAGACATCTTTTTATACCCTTGCAAAGGGTATTATAATTTTGCCCAGAAGTTTGCAACGCATAGAAATATTCATTTCCGACCCCATAAACTATATATATTCTTGATCAGGGTGACGATTGAGCTTTGTCCGTTCGTCTGTCTGCCTGATTCTACGCGAACAAGTCTCTCAGTTTTAAAGCTATTGAGCTGAATTTTGCATAGAGTCTTCTTTTTGCTGCACACTACTAATATGTCGGAACCAACCGGATCGGAGGACTATATCTCATAGCTCCCATAGGAATACTCGGTCGGAAACTAGTTTTAGTGAGAAAAACGTTTTTATTTTCAACGGAAACGTCTCCAAACTTCGTAATCGTAGGTTTACTCTGTTTTTTTATAATTCTACCAAGTCTTATTAAAATCGGTATAGCTGCCATACAAAAGATAGGTCTGAACAACAGTTTTAGTTAGAAAAACTTTTTTGTTTTTAATGGTGGCATCTTGCAATTTTGTATTTGTTTGTTTCACGTGCTTTCAAATAATTTTTCAAATTTTTGGCCAAATCGGATGACTATATCATATAGCCCTTATACGAACGATCGGTCGGAAAATGGGAAAAAGTTTTTTTTATGAAAATATTCAAGCGAGCACTTGCAAGGGTAATAAAACTTCGGCACAGCCGAAGTTAGCTTTGCTTTCTCGTTTTTATATTTCTTTTAAGTGTATAAACTGAATATCCGGGCTATACTAATAACACTGATCGTCACCCAAAATGATTCAAGAATATACATATATACTTTATAGGGTCGGAGATGCTTCCTTCTGGCTGTTACATACAATTTCTTACTCGTTTCCGGTCCCTGCTTTGTTTAGACAAAATATACGAACTGAAAGAGTATGAAATCTTCGGGGGAGCCGATGTTAGCATTCCTCATTATTTCAGTGCTAAAACTTTAATGGCTCTAGACTTTGTGGTTTTCTTTCATGAGCAAAAAACGTTTGGAAAAAATGCTTTTAAATGGCCCTCCCTAAAAATATTTGAGTTATGCATAAAAAAACTTCTCGATTGGACTCGAAAGCGTTTCGAAATTTTGGACAGCAAGCCTGCACAGCAATGAATCTAGCTTCCTCTCCACGAAAATCAGACAGTTGAAACAGATTGCATACCATTTAATATTTGGGGTTCGCCTTTTGTGCGAATATTTTTATAAACAGTTTAATTTCTGCGGCCCGTGTGAAAGTATACAATTCCAGTATGTACCCTGCCCCGAAAGTACGTGTGCGCGGATGTGTGCGCACCTTCCCTATCTGAAGAATATTTATGTATGCATTTATATAATGAGAATGAGTTCTCGCAGACGAGACACCCAGGCAGGCGGAGGGCAAACCTTCTGCTGGATATCCATGTACATACCTACATTCTGCACGCCTTGCCATCATCTTAAGTTTTTCCGCGAGAACAAAAGCAAGCAAAGCAGCAGCAGGACCAGGACCCACCACCAATAACAGCACTCGGGTGGCCCCCAGCCACTGGCCCGGCTTCTGCTCTGTTTACTGCCGAAAATCTTTTGGTTGTGGTTCTGGCCTGGCTGCGCCTTTGCCGCACTTTCTTCGGCATCGCCCCAAGTCGCCGGCTGCGCTGCTTAGCATAATGAGGGTGGTTCAGTCATCTGGGTATATACTTATACTTATACCTACACATAGGCGAGTGTACTTGCTGCGAGTGTGCATGTGCATGTGCGTGTGTGTGCGCGTTGTATATAGAAAATCAGCCGGATAGTGGTTCCAGACGTGGGGAAACCCGTCTTTAGCACAAACTTTGATTTAATTTGAATTTCACTTTGGGTTTGACTAGTGTGTTTTTTTATAATTATAATTTTGTTGGGCCCAACTGCTGCGCAAAACGCAGAAAGCAGAAAAACTACCCACCCAAAACCCACCATTCGGGAAACCCCGCCCTAAGTCGCGTTTCTTTACCCTGTGTCGAAATGGTGAATGGTGTGTTTGTCTATGGCCGTGTGTGTGTGTGTGTGTGTTTGTAAAGTTTTTATAACGGCGCCGAGGCCACGCCCAGCGAGCGAGCATTTTGTTAGCGCGATTTCGTTGGTAAAAAATTCGCTTTAGGTTACCCCACGATACGGATACGCCTTTTCTTAGAAAGTTGTCGTGGATGCGAAGAAGAGTTTTGGATAGAGACAGACAGCTTCTTTTTTGTTCACTAACTTAATTAATTGGGTTTCTTTTCGGTTGTTGTTGGTCGGGGTTGTGGGAGACTTCTTTTCTTCATTTTGGTTCGCAATTAGCTTTAGTTCTAGCAACTACTGAAATAAGCAGACCCCACCCAATTCGTATAACAGAAATGTGCTTCTTTTATGAGAAAATATGTTTCTTGGGTGACGGAAAATACGTAAAGTATGTGGCTCTACAAACAGATGCATGAAGGAAAAAGTTGGTTCGGGGAATTTGGTGGGAAGAGGATTGAAAATGTCTAAGACTCCTACTTGATCCACTAAAGCTCATTTGGTCAACAAGAATGGACAATCAATTGTACCTAAAGTAATAGTTCTCCCAATCTTCTAGGGTTTAGAGATGCAACTGGGCCTACTACACACCTACTAATACATGGTGGCAAAGCATCAGAAATGTTTCTCTGTACCCTTTCGAGTCGCTTTGTTTGAATAGCACCAGAGGAGTTCCAAATAGGAGACCGGAAATAATATATCCGTCAGAAAAATCCTATATATCGTTATCAAATATTTTTCCGAGGCGAAATACCAGATATCGCATAATTTTTAGTAACGTTTTCCGGTGATATTTTGTAAACAGCTTTCCGAATGTTTAATATTGAAGTATGCTTCAATTTAAAAAGAAAACACATCTTTATGTTAACCAAAACTGAGCTTCAATTATTATATGATGATTTGGTTGAGCTACATCTAAATATGACGACAATTAAGGAAAAATCGAAACCATCTCTGCTTGAGAAAGGGAAACACATTATCCGTTTTCGTATCTACAACTTATTAAATTATCCGAGTTTATTGACCGGCCAAAAAATTATTAAATAGTGCTTAATCGAAGCATTATTATTTCAAAACCATTTCCATGCTTGGCATTTAACGATTTTGATAAATGGAACAAAAACCATAAGACAGGGTGTGGTAAAACATACCCAGTTAATTGAGGATAGGCTAGCTTCTATTTAAAAGTGCAGGCAGAGCTAGAGAAGTGTTTAAATCATCAGCATTTAAGACTCGCAAATACTAATTGAATACATATTGCTGTTGAACAAACTGATATGATGATTTAAGTACATCGGAGAAATGAGCGTTTTTAAACATGGGGAAAATTACTTGTTTAACTGCTTTGTCATATTCTTACAATGCAAGAGTTGCGACGGCGCCGGGTGTTCAGCTAGTAACTAAATAAAAATCAAGAAAAAAAACTATAGCTATATGTTTTGATGCTGCAGTAGCAGCTGAAAGCAATAGTTTTTTGCTCATGACTCTACAACCGTTCAATCCGATCTTCACCATTCCTTTGGCGGATCAATAAGTTATGATTACTCAATATGTCTAGAAAGACCAAACTATCTATCTTCAAAGGGGGGAGGGGGCGTAGCCAAAATTGAAAATAAACTTTATCTGCCTGCAGCATATGTTCCATACATGTCAAACCTCCATCTCTTACCATCTCCGAGATCTGTGCGATCATACGGACAGACAGACGGACATGGCTGGCATTTCGACTCGGCTGTTGGTTTGATCAAGAATATATATACTGTATAGAGCTTACTTTTGCACTAACTTATAACACTCTATGTACCTATGGTACAGAGTATAATTACCATTTACCATACCTCTTGTAACTAATAAATACAAATTGTTACTAAAATTCGCTTAAAACATGAACGCAGTTCAAAAATCGTCCCCATAGACAAACAGAACGTTCTAAAATCATGACGAAATGTTTTTTAACGCATCAAATACTAGAAAAACAAATAAATGCTTCGACGGGGATTAGATCACATGACATCTCCGGAAAAGTAACAGTCTCAGCTCAATTCTTTACTGTGTTTTGTCGTACTGTCATGCGTAATGTCGATAGTCGTCTGCGTTGAGATGTCGACTACGAATGCGCCCTTCCCATGGTACTGAGTTTGAATTCAACAAAGTAGAAGGATAATTTAAAAATATCCTTAAGAAAGGTAAGAATTAATTCTTTTTCATTAAAATGTTCAAAGAATTTTAGGTAACTTTTATTTTTCTTCAAGAAATAAAAGCCTTAATGCTTTGGGAATTTTATGCCCAAAAATGTAGAACCCCTCGGCCTTGGCGCTTGTCCTAAACTTTTAGAACATTTTTTGGCTTTTTAGGCAAGTTACCAAAGATTAATAGATTTTATAAATGACGCTCGCGGAATAAATCAAAAATTGGAAGTCATTGTCAGCTTCCAGGAATAATCGTGTTTTCTTCCACATGCGTCATCTATTTATAATGTCGATAAATCGCTGCTTGTACTTGCATATAATTATCTTATGTGTTATTGTTGGCTGCAGCTTAACATTATCATCATCATCTTCTTATCTTTGGAAAAGGAATACGTGGACTGGAATAATTAATTTCTTGTATGTATTGTTTTTAGACACCGCAATCAAATATAGGATGTTTGCCTTTGTTATGTATAAATTGGCTCTTACGGTGGGGTCTGGTGTTCAAACGCCATTGCAAGCAGATATTTATTATTTGTTTGGTCCCAAGCTCAATTTATTTTTCGGGGGGGAAGACATTTCTTATGTGAATGGGATCTAACTTTCTATTCATCTTCGATTTCTATAACATTCCCCAGCATGTAGCAAGCCAAACTGAAGCCTGTCTTTACACTTTCCCAATTTGCGTCCTCTAAATTAATGTTGTGTGGTTTATAAAATCAAAAATTCTAAAGTCTCTATAAGATAAATAAATAAAATTAATGCCACAAATGTGTATTACCAAAAAAATGTAATGCACAAATTTTATCACGATCGAGAGTAAGCTCGAAGTAGCCGTTCTCTTACTGAAAACCATAGATGCGCAGCAAACCACTTTGCTAAGAAAACTTGTTGGTCTTACTTGCGCACGAAGTTGCGGCGGGTTCAGCTATATATTCCATATAAGCTGAAGAATATGTTAGAAATTTCAATCGTGTCACATTTTAGTTAGCAAACTCTTCCGAAACGGCTTGACCGATTTTAAAGAAATTTTTTCGTACTGATATGGCAGGTGCAGAGTAGGTTTTTAACAATGTAACGTAAGCTCCATATATAAATATAACGTAACGCTAGGTGATTTGGGTGTCCCGCTGCATAACATTCCTTTGAATTGACGACGCAGCAGGCAGCTCATATGTGTCAATCGGTGACATGACATAACGCACGTCACCGTGTCAATCTGTGTTTTATTATCGTGAAAATTTGATAAATAACTAAAATTTCGGAACATCAATCGTTTCAATTTGGACTATCGATGTGCGTGTGTGTGATATAGAAAACAATGCCAGCGAGACGTAGGGGTCGTCAAACGAATGCAGAAACACACATGCGAAATGTATGGGCAGCAAGAACAGATCAACAGTTACAGGAACTAAATTAACTCACGCGTGTCAGAAGAAGGTAAGAGCTTTCCGAAGTCAACAATTGGAGCAGAGAGAAGCGCGCCGGAAAGAGGTTAGCACACGGAGAACAATTGACCGACAACGCCAGCAAGAACATCGAGCAATTACATCTGCGTCGTTCCTTGGTCTCGCATTCGAGTGTGAGCCAGATATTCAAGATCCATCCGCTGAGACATTCTCCAATCAATTCCTAGATATCGGGGAAGGAAAACTTCCTGTTCATGAAAATACTGGATGCATCAAATTGCCCACCAATTTCTGCACAATGGTTGATTCGCAAATAGTTCTCATTGACAGCGTATTTTGCGTATTTCCCGATGTAAGCACGATATACATATATCATGAGTGGCTGGCAGAAAGAGCCATTTTGGCAGGAAAAAATGTTAGTTATACGTGGCGTGTTTTTCCGTAGGCAAATCACCTAGCTTATTTGTGTTGGCTAAGGACGGACTGACAAAAGTTATCGTACACTTAATTGCTCTAAAAAATGAACATTGAATTTCTTTATTTGAAAGATAGTCGATCAAGCCCGACTATATAATAATCAGTACCAACGAAATTATAAGCTCAGCATAAAAATTGATGTTGCAGTATCACCTGAAAGCAGATGCTAATATTAAGGGGAAGGCGATTCAGTCGGCACCAGGCACTCAGAGAATTTAGATCATAACTCGACAACCGTTAATCCGATCTTCCTCATTCTTCCGCTTTGGCGGAACAATAAATTATGTTGATTAGTTAATATGTCTAGAGGGAAATAGACTGTGGGAGATATGACGTTTTTTTTCCAAATTTCGGGGGCTGGAGGGGTCAAAATTGAAAATAAACGTGATCTGCCTGCAAGTATAAGAAGTTTTTTTTCCATACACGTCAAAGTTCATCTCTGAGATCTGTGCATTCGTACGGACATATCTATATTCACTATACTGTCGATGCTGAAGAATATATATGCTTTATAGGGTGGGCGATGCTTTCTTCTGACTGTTACATACTTTTGCAAAAACTTAATATACTCTGTGTAGCTCTTGGTGCAGAGCATAAAAATATATTTCTTATTTTCAAACAAGGATGTCCGTTTTGTTAATAAATAATGTGCATTGAACTGAGAAAATAAATGGTTGGTGGTTCTCACAAGGCACCTAAAGGGACCAAAGGGCAATGCTTAAGATGATTTTTCATGGCCACTTACTTTAAAGCGAGCGACAGTAGCTAGTTAAAAAAAAAATAACTTTTTCATTGGATAAAAGTTGTTTATAGTTTTGTATAATTTGGTCAATAATAAGGGCCGTTGGAAGTCAGCGGAGATCTTTCAAACTTTTAGCCAATGTGGGCCAGAGTTGCAGTAGAATAATTTATTTTGAACCTATTTTAAAATCAAAAAAAGTTTTTCTCACTAAAATATGCTTTTCGATGGATAATTCATATATTTATCCGCTGCAGCATATTTATACCAGAAGACTTCGTATAAAGTTTGATCAAGCTAGTTTTAAAACTGACGGAGGAGGAAGCAAAGAAACACACGGACGCAGAGACGGTCAGGGCTGCATCAACACAACTTATGTGGTCGGAGATGCTTCCTTCTATGCGTTACACACATCTGGACAATTTTAATAATGCTTTTTTAATACCGCAAATGTGCAAGAAATTCGCACTGAGCTTTACGGACTCGTAACACTTTTAAATTAATGGTAAATAAAACTTTTGTATTAAAGACATGCATTTTGTTCAAGAAACTTCTGCAAAATCACATTGAAATATTGTTGATTTGATACTGTTCATGAACATATGCACTATGGGGTCTGTTATGCTTTCTTTTGCCAGTAACATGTGCCCGAGGTTTTATTTTTAACTTTGCCAATAAAATGTACAAAATCTTGTCATAATAACGCCATAACTTGCATTCAAAATTAACTCAATTCGGTTTTATGTCAAATAAATGATCATTTAAATTTTCAAATGCATTTGTATTTAAACAAAAACAATTTAATTCTTGAAGCTTCAAATAAATAAAATCAATTCAGTGATGTTTTTCAAAACTATGATGGAAAAAAGATGAATATGAACCATTTTTGCAGGCCTCTTAATACGTAGTAATTGGACGAGTAGAATAGAGTAAATGTTGAATGGCTTAAAATGAATTTTGAGAATTTGAGATGATATTTTACTATGCCCAATATTTATAATCTGTAGACCTCGGATTTTGCATATTTCCATATTTCTCATCAGATTAAACCCAAACTTTGTATTTAGATGTTTTGTCGTTCAAATTTTGTCAAATGTTAATGCATATCGAAAATATGCATAATATATGCAAAAGATATGCAAAATATGCCATAAAAATGCAAAATATATGAAAAATTTGCAAAATATGCTAAATATATGTGATCGAATTTCATCGAAAAATTGAATTCAACTCGTTAGATATTAAAGTGCGAGCAATACAGAAGAATAAATTTCAACAATCGACAAAGAGAAGCATATTTTACCTTCCATTGTCTAACGCATTATCATACATTGTTGTATTATTCTTATCAAAAGTCGCAAAAATTTTGAATAGACTAATTGAACTTGAATAAAGTGGAGTATATTGGTTTAGGAACTATTTGTAATCTGAAACTTTAATCCTTTGGTCATTTTAAAATTAAATCAGAGTAGGCTAGCAAAATACCACTTTCGAATCGCTTTTATATAATTTTTAGATATTTTTATCATGGATATGCAAAAAAAAATTAAAATATGCACATCGTTTTCAACTCATTTTTCAATGAAACGAACTTTGGCGACCTCAGAATTTACCTATCTTAATTCTTCAAAAATATGCAAAATCCGAGGTCTAAAAATCTGTGATATTTTCAGATAGTTTGCAGCGGATATTGGGTTATCCGATAAAGCATTGCTTGCAGCATGCGCTGTTTGCTAACATTTTGATAATATGTTAAAACTAATGCTAATGCACTGGTAAACGTCTTAAGGTTAGTCTTAACATTTCTTCCACTGAGTAACGGGCAGGACCGTCTTTAACCTACGTTCGCGTTTTCATTAGGACTGTCATAAATTGAATTTTATCGGCCTGTCCCGTATGTTGTGTCTTTTAATTTAATCACAATTGGACTAATTATCGATTGTTCAAAATACGTTTTGAGTGTTCCATAACAAAGGCCCGAATGGCCCTGCATAGGTCCGTGTAAAATGTGTTTTCCTGAAATCCTTTGATTGCAAATCCATTGGGGATTGCTTGAAATTTGTTGAAGAAGCTGAATCTCTTCATCAACATCAGTTTTAAGAAACCATTTTTTAACAATAACCGTGACCATAAAGTTATGCAAACTGAGTTAAATAGTACCTAACCAGCATGTTTTTGAGCTTTCGATCTTTACCATCTAAGGTCTTCGATCTACACCTCCATGACACAACAAGAGAGGTAAGGCGGCATCAGTGTGATTTCTCTGTAAAGTACCTTCACGTTCAGTGCTGCGCGTACTTTTGTAGCGAAAGCTTTTGGCATCTAAGAGCAAGCCCAATCTTACTGAGGACATTTGGTTGGCGGCTCTCCCGAGTGAGTTTTCATCCAAATTCTTGGGCTACTCGAATTGCCCCATTCACTTGGGTCACACTCTGAATAGTTATGAATAAGGTGTGGGCTGTTACTAAATTGATAGAACGTGTAGTTTTTCTGTATAAGGAGTCTGAAAGGATGAACTATTAACCTAGACCTGCTTGAGTTTACACCACCACCA
This sequence comes from Lordiphosa andalusiaca, assembly GCA_035044965.1. NCBI lineage: Eukaryota > Metazoa > Arthropoda > Insecta > Diptera > Drosophilidae > Lordiphosa > Lordiphosa andalusiaca. The sequence continues at coordinate 208,380 of JAWNNM010003344.1, forward strand.
CCCCGCCATTGAGCAGGAAATTGACTAAACTCAAGAAAAGCTCTACTTGCATGATGGCATTGCACGTTGCTCTTTGACCACAGTCGGAGAGCGGCTAGCTCTCTCTTTAACTGACCACTAGACAAATACATTTAACGCGCATGCTTCCGGAGTGCACCTCGCTGGAATGCGGCTTTTGTTTTGTTTGCAAAGACATCATTTTATTTTCATTGGTGTCCGGCAACTCGACCTCCACCCACACGTCGTGCCCGTTCCTCTGTCTGCCATTTCGACTTTTGCAAATTGGTTTGCATTGTTTTGATGAACAGGAACACATCGACTGACCTAGTCCTTTGGTTCGGCCTTGGCCTGGACAATCGAGCCCCGAAAAATGCAAACAATTTTGTAATTGTAGCAGCTCGAATGCTGCTGAGTGATTGGTTTTTGGGAATGACCCGTGCCGGAATAGGAATAGACTTTAGATGTGACAGACGAGTCCTGGACCACGTGGATACAGTCAACGCTTCAACATATTCGATTGATTGCGTCTAAATCAGTATCTATCTTATGTTTGGCCTTACCTTTCGATCTTACTTTGTAGCTGCTAACTTCGCAGCTCCAGTTACCAAATGTTCGGTTACAAATCCGTCGCGAAAGCAAAGACCGCCAGAATGTACAACTTGATTTCGAAGGAGTCGACGTCAACATGCTAAGGCAGATGCAGACGATGCAGTCGAGCCTGCGCTCGGCAAGGGTTGGTCAAGCGTTCGACTTGAAAAGGTCACCATCGGACCTCAAAGCCGGTCAGAAGATTTTTACGTTTTATTGTCTTTTCGCACCCAAGAAGCGTATTCGAATTTGTGAGAAAATTTAGTGGACATACTGGTTTGCCTCCCCACCCCTTTCAATTCAAGTTTTACTGTAGGAAATTCATCAAAACTGGCTTCTTTTCCCATGGATTTTGCCACATGCAAGGAAAATGACAGCGCATGGAACGAAATTTTTCTCAAGAAATGACAGAGCACAAGTTTTGGTGGGCTGGAGGTTGACATGGACGCAGTCTGGGTCGATATACGTGGGGGTGGTTCTAAGTAAGCAAAGCATGGAGTATGCCACAAACCACGCAATGCAAAAAGTACAATATATGCAAGTTGACGAAGAATTGTAAGCGCGAAAACTAAAGTGGTCTGAAGTGGGCGTGGGCGGAGGCGTGGGTGGGGCGGGGGCGCTCGGCGTATCGTTGGCGTGTCTGCGCGAAGTAGGTAAGGCATTCAAGAAGCCAATAGGCACATGGCGCTACTCTTCGTCAAAGCGTCGGCTTACCATTGGTGAAAATTATTTTCAGCGTTTTTCCTATTTTGCTTTTTACAAGTCAAGAGTTTGCACATAGAAGGCGTCTCATATACTCGATTGCCATGTCTGTGTCCAAATACCAAAACGAAACTTTTCCGCGTGATAAATTTACCCCCCCGGCAAAGAGCCTTCCGAAGATTGTAGGGGTGGTGGTGTTACAAATCGTACGTTTTTCGTTTAGATAAATATTTACAACTTCAAATAAGCGTATGATGTAAAACTCAATTTGCAGCTTAGAAATATGCAATAAAACTACAAATTTGTGACGTTCTAGAATCTAGATCATCAACCTAAATTCGACTCTCATGAAAAATTAACTATTGGTTAGGCCAGAGAGTGCTTGGGCTCATAAAGCGTTGGTCTTAGGGATTCTGGAATTACAAGCGAAAATGGGGAACTTGATGTCAGTCTGTTTGCATTGAAATTGGTTTTGCGATCTACTGATTTGTCAGTAACATAAAAATGGTTTGGAAAAATTATGAATGGAGTGCAAGTAATTGAATAAAAAGTTTCTTGAGCACTTAACTATAAAGTTACCACGAAGAACCCTCAGCTTTGAATAACGCTCATGCAATAGATATGATCTATTGAAAAGATTGACATATTTTTAGTCTCAAAGTTTTTCTAGCTAAGACTGTTTTTCAGACCTATCTTTTGTATGGCAGCTTACCACTCAGTTGTCCGATTTTCATCAAACTTGGTAGAATTATGAAAAAACATAGAAAACCTACGATTACATAGTTTGGAGACGTTTCCATTGAAAAGAAAAAAGTTTTTCTCACTAAAACTAGTTCTTCGACCCATTTTTCCTATGAGATATAGTCCTCCGATCCGGTTGGTTCCGACATATAAGTAGTGTGCAGCAAAAAGAAGACTCTATGCAAAATTCAGCTCAATAGCCTTAAAACTGAGAGACTAGTTCGCGTAGAAACAGGCAGACAGACGGACAGACAAAGCTCAATCGTCACCCTGATCAAGAATATATATAGTTTATGGGGTCGGAAATGAATATATCTGTCCGTTGCAAACTTCTGGGCAAAATTATAATACCCTTTGCAAGGGTATACAGATAAATATTTTGCTCGCTTACCTGCCACACAAACATTTGGATCTTCTTTTTTCGGACGGTTTGTTTCTACGCATTTTCAGTACTTGCCAGTGTTGTATTTAATGATCGGCACTTTCGCTATGAAAATTGCATTAAAGGCATATTTAGATGTGAAGACGCCTACTTTTACTCTCAAAATATGTAAAAGCATATGACATACTCCAAAAACGATCGACATATTCTCAATGGTGTTTATAACGGGTGATTTTTTTAAAGCTATAGGAAAGTTTAAAAAAAAAAACACATAAAAATCAGAAAATGTATGAAATCTTTATTTGAATCGATAGTACGGTCCATATAACTTAATGTTTGTTGAAGATTATTTCATGCAAATGTTGACCGTGTCTGCGCCTCAAATGGTCCATCCGCTTAGTCCAATTTTGGCATACTCTTTCCAACATTTCGGCCGGTATCTCACGAATAAATGCTTCAATGTTGTCTTCCAATGCGTCAATTGAAGCGGGCTTGTCTGTATAGACATGAGCTTTAACATAGCCCCACAAAAAATAGTCTAGGCGGCCAATTGACCGGTCCCGAACGTGAAATAAAATGTTCACCGAACTCGGCTCTCAATACGTCCATTGTTGCGCGTGCTGTGTGGCATGTGGCACCGTCTTGTTGAAACCACATGTCATGCAAGTCAAGCTCTTGCATTTTGAGCAAACAAAAGTTGGAGATCATCTCACGGTAGCGGCTGCGAACGGCGACGAATCGATAATTGATGGTCATCATTAGCACTGGCCGATACAGCAGCGATATTTTCTTCAGTTCGCACTCTACGTAAGCGTGTTGGTGGTTTAATGTCCAACAATGTATATTTGGTGCGAAATTTAGTCACAATAGCCCAAATAGCCGTTTCAGTGGGTCGATTAAACTGACCATAAAATGGAAGAAGCGCGCGATGAACTTTCCTAACAGAGCACGCATTTTGATAATAAAATTCAATAATTTGCAAGCGTTGTTCGATTCATGGTTAAGTTCTATACCAAACTGAAGATGTTTGACAGTGAAACAAACCACGAAACGTGCGTGAGCTGCTTAAACCAGTGTTGCCAAAAAGATAATGGCTAAAAAATCAGCCTTTATATGCAAAATGAATGAGAGTTCTACATATTATACTTTTCACATATGTTTGTCCAATCAGATATTATGTGTGACCACCCATCAAAAATATGGATTTACCTAAATTTACACTTTCGTTTAATCATTGATATTAAAGTACCTTAGAATTTCATTTCAAATTAAATGTCAACCTGATGTCGGTTTAATTTCTTGTTGTAGTGGACTAGTTTTAATGTGTTGCATCGTTAGTTAATACTAAAATCAATCAAATAAAAGCAATCTTCTTACATAAGCTAATTTTTGGAGATGTTGACTACTCACCCGGGGGAATCAGCCAACATTGATTTAATATCTCCAGATAGTAGACATAACATTTTCTGGCCCTCTGCTTAAACCGTTTCGAGATAACTCAGTTTAAGAATCACAGGTCACTATCCCCAACAACATATTAAAGTTTTTTGGTACTCTCTCTATATAGTTCAGAACAGCATCCTGAAAACTTGAGGTGGTAAGTAGCTAAATCAAATAGCGCACCCGCTATAAGGGTGCGTTTGGTCCTGGCCATTTTGGAATTGGCTGCAGTGGTGGGTGGTTTTTGAACATCATATCGTTTCAGCAAGCCGATTTTAGGGTAATTTTTTTCTTACTGATTTCCTACAATACATTTAATGGTCATTTAGCAAAACCATTTTGGCCAGCTTGCTTCAAGCATATTAATATTTAGTACCCCAAAGCAAGTTGGACAGTCGGTCAAGCCAAACTTATAGTCTGTATTTAGCTCACAAAGTGTTGCACAAAGCTGATACTGCCCGGCAGATCCGATCGATAATAATACTAATTGAGTCACGAACCATCTATCTATAAAATTGTGAGAGCTACAACCTTTATACCAAATGGTGGGGTGAGGCAGGGGGCGTGGCAAAAATTGAAAATAATCTTCTGACTGCAGGTATTAGAAGCTTTTGTCTCATACATGGCGAACCTCCGTCTCTTGCCATCTCGGAGATCTGTGCGTTCATACCGACATGGCCATATCGAATCCGCTGTTTATGCTGATCAAGAATCCTTTATGGGATCGGAGGTGCTGTTACATACTTCTGCACAAACTTAATATACTCTGTGTACCTTTGTTACAGAGTATAAAATTTCAAATCTATAGCTTTTAAACTGAAGGACTAGTTCGCTTAGAAACACACGGGCGGACAATCGATTCAGCTCGTCAGGCCGATCATATTGTATATTTTATGTGGTCCGAGAAGATTCCTTCTAAGTCCAAGACCCGAAAAGTTTGTAGTACATAAAATTCTTGGTTCCACAGCCCCCATGCGGTTTCCCGAGCTTTTCTCAACTTCTTGTCTTGTGCCGGGTGTCTTTGGGGAGGTGTCATATCTGAGAAGATAACCCAGCTTTAAATTCAGACCCTGCCTTTATCAGATTAGCCACTGAAAGCCAGGGCAGTGAAGGGATGGCGCTCAACTTTTTGTGTAAATAAGAAATCGGCATATTTTGCTGAGGCAAAGGGGGATGGTGGAACTATCCCACTATTGTTGCGAAAGTACAAGCGCAGATCTTACCAGAAGGTGGGTAGCTGGGGGTGGGGTCTTGGGGCGGCCTTTGTTTTATGCTTTCCGAGAAAGGCCTAGCCGGCTTATTTTAATTAAATAAATAATCGTGTTCATCTTTGTGGACGACCAACTACCAGAGCAGTAGTTATTCAGGCCATTCACGACCGGGTACAGTTGTGTACCGAAAGCTAATGTGTCTTGCTGCTCTGTTCGCCTCCCTGGTGGCGGGCCAGTGTCTTTAAAAAGGTTGTCAAAACTTTCTTGCCTCCTCCCAGACGCGCACGTACGTATGTATACACGCACACGCACACACACACTAGCACAGAACGATGTGTGTGTGTGTGCATGTGCTCTCTCCTATATGTGTCACACCCCCATGTATATTTTCTTTTTCTCTTTCTTTAATGCGACGCAACCACAGCTCGCGAGATTTTCCTCATTATGCCATCCCGACACACACACGTGTGCGAGTGTACATATATGTATATATGTATATGCATGCACCTCAGTATGTAAGTATGTTCAGCCCTTCACACACAGGCCCAAACAGCAACAAGAGAAAACGCAAAGACATCAACAGCATCAGCGGTTATAATGGCTGCTGAGACGGAGACGGTGACGGAGATGGAGATGGAGATGGAGAGACGGCATCCAGCTCTGACGACAGCGCCTTCTGATTGGTCGTTAGAAGTCGCGTTGGCAGCGTGCCGTGCCGTGCCGCGCCGTGCCCAGGACAGGCAGAAGAAAAAGGACAAGGACCAAGTCAAACAAGACGCCAGCGCTTTGAGCCAACGCAACGAAATTAAGACGGCGAGCTGGGAGGGCAAAGAGAAGGAAGTCAAGCAGAAGGAAGAAATACTTGATTAAAGTGCATTTAGGTGTCCTCATCGGGTGCGGGAGTGGACTGAGACATCCCACAGATCGAAAAGCACTTCCAAGTACGAATCAGGATTACTGACTCTTTTGACTCTGGCTTGCACAAGTAAACTCGTTTGAAAAACGTAAATTTCCACAAAATTAACATGACGAATGGATGAAAACGAAGAAGAACAACTTTGTTTGCTAATTTTCACCCACAAAACTTGACTTGTTCACAGAAAAATACCACATTGACCCGCAAGAGGTTTCGGTTCGTTCGGTTCTTCTTCTCGAGTTCCACTTCTTAAGTTATCGGACATTATGAAAAGAAAGTTCCTTGGATGGAGCTCTAAATAGACTAACAATGCACATTTAGTAAGGAAATAGGGGCAAATCTTCGTGAAATATCGACTGATATTAATTTTCCGGTTTTAGAACGGTGGACGTGACATACGCCAGACGTAACAGAATTCAATTCCTATATTTCGTTTCATTATATTCATTTCCTATTTGCAAATATTAATAGGACGAGCAAATAGGGCACTGACTACCATTATATTGTTGAGCATTTTATAGTAAGTTCTTAAAGCATTTTTTTTGTTTGGAGTGAGGTGACTCCAAGTACTGTAAAATTATATGAAACATATCACGCTACTTCAATTTCCGTCTGTCCGTATGTCTGTATGAACACCTATATCTCAAAAAATAGAATAGCTAGAGCAACCAAATTTTAAATGTACACCCAGAAAATTACTTAAATTTTAGGAAAATGGAATTTATTATCTAAATTGTAATTTTCAGGCAATAAACGCCTAAAATAGAGGGCATTTTACCTAAAAAATCGTGTTGTCAGCTAGCTGTATACCCGGCTTCGCCCCGGTTCTTTCAAGCAAAAATACTACAAATTTGTATAATACCTGTAGTTTTTTGATTCAAGTTTAAACTGGCTGGAAATCGATATTAACATTTCAACTTGTCCAAACTTGGACGAAACCATCTTTACATTGGGAATACATCAAACTTCATATTATTAACTAGACTCCAAATTTCAAGATCTTAGATTAAATAACTTTTGAGATATGGCTCTGAAGCACTTTTTCACCGTTTTTATCCGCTTTCGAACCGGATCAAATTTGAGACTTAGCCTATGATTCTTTCTTGATTGACATGAACATAAGGCGAAAATGTCGATATTTTCTCTCAGCCGCTAAGACGCCATTTAAAAAAGATTATTCACTTTTATTTATATTCATAAGCTTAGTACTCAGACAAACTAAATGTAGACCTAGCTAAAAAGACAACTTATTCTGCTGGGACTCAGCTAAGGGTACCGTGTAACTGTTCAACGGCAAAATACCACTCCCTACAATAGCAAATTCCACCAAATGTCAAACCAAATAATGCCGAATGAGACAAAGAGGAAACTATTGTAGTTTCAAGCCTTTCTATTACCTAAAAAGATAATTTTAAGGTCATACATTGCCAAAATTTGTAGTCCGTTCATTACCTGAAAATATTTGTTGGCTAAATTTTAAGCCTATTTATAACCTAAAAAGACGATTTAAGGTCATATGTTGCCTAAATTTTAGGTCACACATTACCTTAAAAGCCTTTTTATTGCCTAAAATTTTTTAGGTAATAAAGGCCAAAAATTAAGAGAAATATTCCTTGGTTGTCATTTTAGGTAAAATGTCCATACATTTCAGGTAATTTTGAGCATTTTTAGGTAAGGTTTTTTTCTGAGTGTAGACTAATATTGTCTGCACGCAGATCAAGTTTGTTTCAAATATAAATACTTTAAGGAGTCGGAGATACTTTCTGCTGGCTGTTACATACTTTTCCACAAACTTAGAGTATTATATGTACATACGGTACAGAGTATAAACAAATTTTCGGTCCAGAAGGATCTCCTCCCGTCCAGGACCAGATCCAATTCCAGGGTCCAATTCCAAGAACATTCGGAACACTTGTTCTCAAAAATTTGAGAGCGCATTCTGTTCTTATTTTGAGATGAAATCTAAGATACAAGTGTCCTTCACGCTAAAAGATACAGAACCCAATAAAGACAAACTGGGAAGTACACAACAAACTTTTCTTGAAAAAGCTTCACCCTTCCCCACCATATACACCTTGGACGGGGAAGCAGATAGACGATCTTGTAGATACGCTCACCAACGCGTATGTGGTCTCTTTTAATAGGGCTTGCCCCCCCAGAAAAGCTCCGGAAAGAGTGCAGACATGCATTCAACGTAGCCAAATATAACGATCAAACTACCGCTCGGGAGTTATATAAACAAAGTTTAAACACCTAGAAGAAAGCTATCAGGAAGGCTAAACGCTCCTCCTGGGCCAACCATTGTAGCAATAAAGAACTCACTTCTGTTGCATCTCGGCTCAGAAAGATCCTGGCAAGCTCACCAACACCGGCAGGTCTCCTACAAAAAGCAGACGAAACCTGGACCGACTCAAGCGAAGAATCTCTAGATTTTCTGCTAAGCACTCACTCTTCTTTGGTCGAAATGCGACCATCTAACAAATTTACATTTCATTTAATCATTTAACAGCACTTGCTTTTCCCCATATTCTCTTATCCGTTGGATTGCAGTAAGACCAGCATGATACCGGAACTGTTAATCTGCTTAAAACAAAAACAAAACACGCGTATAAGTTTTTTGCGCCGATCGTCGCGCTACACTGTAAAGTTTACAGGGACAGAATCACTGAGAGCCACTCTCTCCACTTAAATGACGACTTAGCAGAGAGTGCACTGAGTATTGTTGTTGCACTTCTTTGCTTTGCTCACCTACACTTAAGAAAACAAGAATGAAGTTCGGTCAAGCCCGACTATAGCATACTCTGTACCAGCGAAATTATACGCTCAGCATAAATTTTGATGCTGCTGTAGCAGCGCTGCAACATCGAACAGTCTTTTCATCATAACTCGAAAACCGTTCATCCAATCTTCACCATTCCTTTGGCTGATCGACAAGTTATCCTTATTACTAAATATGTCCAGAAGGAACTACCCACCTATCTTGCTATGGGAGATATGACGTTTTTTCTAAATTGCGGGGGCGGCAGGGGGCTGATCAAGAATATATATACTTTATAGGGTCGGAGATGCTTCCTTCTCGATGTTACATACTTTTGTACAAACTTTTAATATGCTTTGTACCTACGGTACAGAGTACAAAAACAGCCCAAATCGCCCTAAAACTAGAAATTTTCCTTAAAAAAGGGATCGCCCCTTTCGCCATATGTTGTGAATAGGGACTTCGGGGAAACAACTTCAGCACGAAAGGCATCTTTTCGCATTCGACCACCAAAGCACGCGCTTGGGCTGATAGTAAAGAACGCAGTCAAATGTTAAGCACTCAGTTGCCTCTTTTATATTCCGAAAGCAGGGAATTCTTACTTGAGAACTACATGAGGTGTCTTTTTAACATTTTCTATTTCTTTGGGCGATTTTCTAGACTGTTTTGTTAATATATTTTATAGAAAATAATAACGTCCAACCTAAAGCCATCACATCATCCTTAACATATGTAGGAGTGGATATGCCGCTGGTAAGATTCATATTCCGAGCTTGGTGGTGCACCGGCTCGCAGATATGTTAACAGAGGCACTCCGCAAGGAGGCGTTCCCTCTCCGCTACTTTGGGTTGTAGCAGTTAACCAACGGCTGCGGCTCATGGAGGCGGAGGGACACGTAGTGGTGGCCAACGCGGACGGCCATTTTCAATATCGATGCAGATATCAATATCATGCAGAACGCACTGACTACACTTGCTCAGTGGACAATATCTTGCGGCTTGGGCGTAAACCCACCGAAAACGGAACTTGTGCTTTTTAGCAGAAGGTACAAAAGTAAGCCTGAAATTGGGAGGCAATGCCAAATACTTGGGAGTCATTCTGGATAGGAAACTACTCTGGCAACCATTGCCCTTTTCTCGGGCAAAAAGGCCATAGGCCGCAAATTGGGATTTTCCCCTTCCATAGTACACTAGCTTTACACAGCCGTGGTCCGCCACATACTGCTCTACTGAGCACTAGTTTGGTGGCCAGCTCTTGAGAAATAATCAGTCCTCAGCAATCTGCATAAGGAACAGAAGTGCGGAAATTTATATTCCAAACAACACCCTCGGAATCGCTAAATACTATTTTCTATGTCCTTCCTCTAGGCCTTACATCAAAGCATCTGGCTATAACAACAGTCGTTAGACTAACGGCTTGATGGCTCTAAGCTTGACGAAAAAGTAGGAGGGGTAGTCTTCTCCACCAACCTAAGCTTGAACTTATCGTTCCGCCTTCCTGACCACCGTAGCGTGTACCAAGCGGAGGTGGTGGCCATCCAGGAAGCAGCCACCCACCTTAGCACACTACCAATCAAGCCGCCCTTAAAGCCCTTGTCTCATATACCAACAATACCAAAATGCCTACTGAATGCCGCTCATCTCTAAATGAAATCGCACGAGACTTCAGTATACACCTTATTTGGGCACCTGGACACAGCAACATAGAAGGAAATGAGTCTGCGGACTAACGGACTATCCACCATCGATTTTTTCCGAGTTGTTTCGCAGTTTATCTAAAGATATAAATTTGGAAGTAAAAGGTTAATCTCAAAAAATTATGTTCCCTACTAACTTTAGCAAGCAAGGCAGATAATACTACGTCCGTATATTTTGAATTTTCATCTTTTAACTCCAATTAACCCATTTCTGCAGAACGATATTTTCAATTGTCTTCGGCATGCTTAAATACTTTAAATATTTGTTAAATTTGCAAAACAAATCGAGAACAAATGCAAATTCGTAGTCAAACAACTAACATCTACACCACAATACCAATAAGTTTAGCTAAGAAAAGATACATTTTAAAGAACCAAAAATAAAAAAAAAAACGTTTTATTCTAATTCGTAATAGGTATATTCTATATATGCCAAATTTGGTAAAGCATATTAATCCGGGCAATAATTATCACAGAGCGCAATTGAACTTTCCCAAACTCGTTTCTCAACAGGGTAGCTTTCGAATCAGAAACAGAATTAAAATCGATCGTACCAGAAGACTTCGTGCATAGTTTGGTCGCGATAGCTTTAAGACTGACAGATGAGATAGCATAGAAACAGACGGACAATGCTAAATCAACTCAACTCGTCATGCTGATCAAGAATATATATACTTTAAGTGGTCGGAAATGTTTTCTTCTATGCGTTCCAAACATCTGCTCAATTTCAATATACCCTCTGCAAGGGTATATTTAGGGAAAGCCGTTAAACACTAATTCCCCTGAGTAACGGGTATATCGAAGTGGGGCAGAGCCGACTTTAACTAACGCTCTCGTTTTTATCTGTTCATTGTCGATTCAGTCTTAATAAAATAAAACATTCATTTTTAATTTTCCATTTGTTTCGGATTTCTTATCATATTAATACCCGGCTCCCATCGAAAATGGGAAAAGGGGGACCATGAAGTTGTGAGAATGTATGTAACAGGGAGAAGGAAACATTTCCGACCCCATAAAGAATAATATATATATACTTGATCAGCATGAACAGCCCAGTCGATACAGCCATGTCCGTCTGTCCGTCAGTGTAAGAGACTATAAGTGATAGAGCCACAAATTTTTGCATGATGATACGCAGATCAAGTTTGTTTCAACCCCGTCCCCCTCTTATCCCCAAAAGACCGTCAGATCCTAAACCTAAAAAACCGTAGGATCCACAATTTTTTAGCCTCGTGGCTTAGTAGACATCAAGCTAGGCCCAATATCTATCTATTCTGAAAAGTACAATCAGATCGGACAAAAAACACCGGAATTATAACTAGAACCGCTTAAAGGTCAATATAATGTTGGATATGATGAGGATAAGTATGACAATTTAATAGCTGTTACAAAAACCAGTTACATTCATCTTCAAAAATTTAAAAACAAAAAAATGAAAACAAATGAAAAGGGTAATTTGTAGTCGGGAAAGTCGACTGCATCGACAGGACAAGCCCATACTTGTTATCAGAGCTGCAAACCCATCCATTTTTTCGGATCTCCGGATCGCTGGTTCGAACCAAAATTTACCAATGGTTAGGGTTTAAAAATTTCAGGTTTGCGGTTTTTGGGAGAAGGTTTTGGTTCGAACCTTGGTTCAGTCCATGCTGGACATAATATTCATATAAAACAAATCAATACATTTATATACATACTAAATCATATAAGTTAATTTTATCCTATGTGTTCTAATAATCGTTTTCGACCTAAAAACTATCCAAATCGTATGGGAATCTGGTTGTTCTTGGGTTGAAACCGGAACACATTGATGTATTGAAAATTCAAAATATAATTTACCATTAAGTAAAATTTCTTAGTTTTTGTTATTTCCAATGTTATGTTAAGCTTTCGGAATCATTGAAAAACATGGGAGTCAAGGATTTTAAGCACGGGCTATTATGGACGGGGATATTGGAACCAACCAACACACCAACCAGATAACAGATGGAATCGCTATAAAGAAGGTCAAATTTTCTGATGCCAACTATTTTTGTTGAACCGAACCGCTAGTTTAGGTTCGGGTTCTGCTTTTAATTCCAAAGAGGTTCTTTTCAAGGTTCGGTTCGCAGTAAAATAAAATTCGAAATTCCGGGTTCGAACCGGTTCGGTTCAAACCCGGTTTGCAGCCCTGCTTGTTATTCTCTGCACCGGACGTAATCAGGACTACTTATCGATCCGCCAAAGGAATGGTAAAGATCTGATGAACCGTTGTCAAGTTATGATCAAACGACTGTTCGCAGTTGCAGCGCAGTAGCAACGCTGCGTTCAGCTTCTACTGCAGCATCGAAATTAATGCTGTGTGTATAACTTCGCTGGTACAGAGTATGTTATAGTCGGGCTTGACCGACTTTCTTTCTTGTTTGCTTAGGGTTCATAACCATTAATGTTTTTGCTGCTCAACTTTTTCAAATGTAAATTTATAATAAAAAACTTCTTCAAAAGTCAAATATCGAATATTATTGGTAGAAGCCTGAGAGTTATTTTTGCCTTATAACTCAGTAGATGGTATGAATTGTAATGGGTAGGCAAGATTTAGGATAGATAGGCATACTATTTTAAGAAAAGCATCGAACTCACTAAACTCCAACCCAAGGATTAGAGCCAAAACGCCCGTAAAAGCGAGCTTATACACAACTCAAATGCTTCACATCTGCAGAGACTAGAACTGGAGAAACAACCATTTTTTAACTAAGACTATTTTTCAGACATATCGATTGTATGGCAGCTAAACCATATAGTTGTACGATTTTGATCAAACTTAGCAGAATTATAGAAAACCTGAAAAGTTCCGACATATTAGTATCGTGCGGACGCACACAACTTAATCGACTCAGCTCGGCACAGGTCATGAATATATAATATATGGTTTTTTGGTTCAGAAATAAATATTTCTATGCGTTGCAAAACTTCTGGACAAAAATAGAATCCCTTTTGCAAGGGTATTTATTTTTTTTTAATTTATAAAGAACTACCCCAGCAATAGTAAAATTACAGGCTAGCTTAATATTACGGGGCGATGGCATCAAGGGCCTTCAGCTCCAAGTTATACATATTTGGGTGTATTGTGTTTTATTTTTGTTTACGTTACTTTGTACATTTTTGTAATACTATTATTTACATTCTTATTAGATTAGTTTCAAGTGAAGATGGATTTTAGAAATTTCTGTTAGATTTGATGGTATATGTTTGTGGTTTTTAAGTAGTTATGAATTGTGGTTAAGTTTAAGGGTGAGGGATTGGACAGTAGGTGGACTGGGTTATTGTTTCCGAAAATTGCTTGTCTATGTTTAGTTTCTGATGGACAGATGGTGAGTATGTGTTCTATTGATGTTTGACTCTGATTGTTGCAAAGGTAACACTGTGTAGTGTTGGTGTGTGATTTTTGTGTGTCCCAGTCTGAGTCGGGTGATTTTTATTTGGTCTAAACGGGATATACGTTGTCCGTTGTGCTTGAAAAAATTGTAGCTGTTCAGGTTGTTTGGGTTGATGAGTTGGTACCAGATCGATGTGTCGTTTATGTTAGTTTGGGTTTTTATGAGGTGTGTGAAATTAATATGTTTTTTAATGTCTTGTTTATTGTTGTTTTCGGTTGTAATATTTGGTTGCGTTTTTTGCAGTGTTGTCTGCAAAGTCGTTGCCCTGTCCGGGTATCCAAATAAATTTAGGGTGTGTCTTTATTAAAGTGATGCAAGCTATTGTTGAGTAGTGTTCTGAGTTATTCACATTTGCTATGGAATCTATGGCGGAGAGAGAATCTGAGCAAATGCAATATTTGCATCGCTTGCTTTTGAAGGTTTCAAGTGCCACATATATGGCTATAATCTCAGACTGTGGAATAGTAAGGTAAAATGCCAGGTTTAATTTTTTCTGATTCTGTGGTAATTGCAAAGGCTGTGATTCAGTTTATTTGTGATCCGTCTGTGTAAATGAATTTTCGATTTATGTTTTCATATTTTTTTCCTCAAATTTTGTGCGGTATATTTGGTTACTTGTATTTGCTTTTGTAGTGTATCTGAGAGATGTGTCTATTGTGTTTTGTTTTAGGTACCAAGGTGGTTTTGTTTGAGTAATTGTTTTTTTGTGTCGAAAGGTAGATTTTTTTCTGACAAGTGTCAATTATCCGGTCTATATTTGATTGGAATCTTAGTTTTCTGGGGGGCTTGTGGTTTTTATACTCTGTACCGAAGGTACATAGAGTATTATAAGTTTGTGCAAAAGTATGTAACATTCGAAAGGAAGCATCTCCGACCCCATAAAGTATATATATTCTTGATCAGCATCAACAGCCGAGTCGATATAGCCATGTCCGTCTGTCCGTCCGTCCGTCTGTCTGTCTGATAGAGGTTTGACATGTATGGGACATATGCTTCTTATGTCTGCAGGCAGATCAAGTTTATTTTCAATTTTGGCCACGCCTCCTCCCGCCCCGTCATATCTCCAACAGTTTTGAAGATAGATGGCTTGTTCCTTCTGGACATATTTAGGTATTAGGATAACTTATCGATCCGCCAAAGGAATGAAGAAGATCGGATAAGCGGTTTTCGAGTTATGATCAAAAGAAAAATTTTCTTGGTACAGAGTATGTTATAGTCGGGCTTGACCGACTTTCTTTCTTGTTTAGTTTTAGGATTATGTGAAAGTCGTCAGCAAATGCACTTATACTGAGGTTTGGGTGCTCAGTAATGAGAGTGGAGAACCCTGAGAGTGGAGAGCCCTGGGGAGTACCGTTGTGATTTGGTTGGAATGATGAGAAGGACGAGTTCACACGGACTATGATTTTCCGATTTGTCATGAAGTTTCGTACATAGTTGATCATTTTGGGACCGACTTTCCATTCGGCGAGCTGGTCTAGAATAGAGTGTGTATAGAATAGAGTGTGTCAAAGGCTTTTGCTAAGTCTAGGGATATTATTGATGTGTGACCTGGTCTACGTGGTCTACGTGTAGTAGACTGTCTATGGTAGATTTCGCCTTTTTGAAACATGTTTGGCTAATGTGTATAAGATTGTCATTGGTGACAAACCACCACAGCCTCTTAGCTATTATTTTGTCTAATACTTTTGATAAACATGGATTGAGAGATATTGGACGGTATGAATTTATTTCTGTTTTAGTGGCATTGGGTTTTACTGTTCTTGTATGCTTGTGGTATGTGGCTATTTAGTACGTTGTTTTGTAGGTTAACTATTCTTTGTTTTGATTTTATATCCGTGTTTTTGATCATCGAGTAATTTACTCTGTCCAGTCCGGGGGTGTTACCTTTGAGTGAGTTTAGGGCTGCGGAGAATTCTATTAGAGTTATGTCTCTTTCTATTTCCAGTGCTTTTGGTCTTGGAATGTATGTATGTGTGTGGCTAGTGGATAAGGATGAATATTTGGTTGTTGTTGGGAACATTGTGTCATGAGATATTTTTGAGAAGTTTTTAACTATCTTGTGCGATTAAGAGAAGACAAAAATGGCTCATGCAAATGATTAAATTATACTCAAAAAGGAGTCGAAACTGATCAGAAAAACGGGTTAAAAGCGACTCTTCACGATGTGTCGCCGCTAGGGTACCATTTTCTCCCGACAAAAGTATCA
This sequence comes from Lordiphosa andalusiaca, assembly GCA_035044965.1. NCBI lineage: Eukaryota > Metazoa > Arthropoda > Insecta > Diptera > Drosophilidae > Lordiphosa > Lordiphosa andalusiaca. The sequence continues at coordinate 224,433 of JAWNNM010003344.1, forward strand.
TTTACGATGAGAAAACGATAGCATTTATGACTATTTTAATCAGATCGAGGATTCGAAAAAGACTGCGACGAAAAATCACATAAAATGCTCGATGGGTAGCAAACTAAAATGACCAAAATGTCATGATTTTGGTACATTTGGAACGGATTTTTCACTCTGTGTACTATTACGCTGCACATTTATCGGAACCAGCCGGATCGGATGACTTTCGCATAATCACAAAAATGATGCGAAAATTAAGTAAATTATCTGTGAAGACGGCCAATAACATTTTTATAAATAGCACGGCGTTTTAGTTTTCAGTGATTTTCGAGTAGTCCGAGTAAGCCCATTTTGAAATTGATCTTAGTTCATCCACACATTGATTTATTTTACATATCATCAGCATTCATTTGGACATTGCCTTTTGACAGGGCACTTGGGAGTTCATTTATATACACAGAAAACAGTTAAGGTTCTAAAAGGGAACCTTGGGGGAGTGGTCATAATAGATAAGATTAGATTAGATGTGGATTGTTGTTTCAAATGTGATACAACTACGAGTTTTCCTAAGCCTGATTAGTTCTGATTTTAAGAGTTTTGTAGCACAAGATAAGTATTTATTTGGCTAGCTGCAATGACAAAGTGTGTATCGGACTGTATTCACTATTCTGTTTAGAAGTACGGACTATTGATGCCACTTACGGCAATTCCGGAAGTGAGGAGGTAGTAAGGACAGTATTCATGTTTAACACTCTTACAACCGGTGACCTTCACCAGCTTTTGGCGCTAGCTATGAACTAACCAACGATAAAAAGCTTTTCCAACATTGAAACTCAAATTCGACTGGAAATTAGAAGCAAACAAGCCAATAGATTTAGAGAAGCTCGGCTTGGTCCTTTGGGGTTGTAAAGTAGAAACTTAAAGCTTCGAGGACATCACACTGACTTACACACGAAAAACCAGTACTGGAGACTTCTTGACTATGGACTTTCTTCATTAACGTCCGAATCCCATATGATTGGAGCTCGGTGTAGTCCGATGCCCAACCCATTTATCTCGTTCCACGTCTGACTTGCATATTTTCAAAAAAATATCATTTTGTTGACATTCATGGATTCAGAGTCTTTAAATTTGCTTGTAGAAAGTCTGCGTTGAACCTGTTTCTTAATTTTTCCTCTTGATCTCGTAATACAATCGATCGTTTGATGAAGTATCAATTTTAGAAATTTGATTATTTTTGGGTCTTTAAATTCAGATGTATTGGTTTCTCACCTATGTAGTTAGTAGTTTCATAGAGTCATTTTTACCCGAATTTCTACCAACTACTAAAGAGGGTATACTAAAGACGTGCAGATGCATCTAATAGGCAGAAGCAAACATCTCCGATATGTTAATACAAATTCCTGATCATCATCCATAGCCGAGTCGAAGACCGAGATCTCAGATACTAGAAGACCTAGAGCATCCAAATTTTATATATAGGCAATAGACAATAGTCTGCACGCAGATGCAAAATATTGAACTCCAAGCATTTTGAAGATATCAGTGTCCAATATCTACAATCTTTGCAATTTACATAGAGATCGGATAATAAATGGCAGAGCTATTAGGGTTATAAAAAACGTTTCGTACTTATCAGAGCTGAATGCGCTGTTTGCATACAAAATGTTAAAATATTGAAATTAATTTTAGCGCTCTTATTCCCCTGAGTAACGGGTATATTAAAGTCGGGCAGGGCCGACTTGCGCTGAGGCTCTCGTTGGGTAATAATATAGTGTTCCTCGGCGTCTCTCTGCTCTCCGCTTAATCTCTCTTGCTCTCTCGATCTTATCCTCATGATATGTGTACTGCCTTTTTGACTGGAACCTACTCTTATTTTACAACTACACAGAAAAAAAAGATCCAAAAAAGTATCCATTTGGGAGGGATATGTCTTAAATATCCTTTTAATCATCCAACGGAGCTGAAAAATCATCCCATGGATCATAATTTTTCATATCATTTGGATGATTTTTAGCTCCGTTGGATGATTCAAACATATCCTTCCCAAATGGATACCGGAAGTCATCCCTTTTTTCTCTGTGTAGTTGAATAACGAGTTTTGCCCTGATCCCTCAGAATTGTATAAGGTTTTTTACTCAGAAATCTCAATAACCATCTCAAAATTTAAAGAATCGTCTACAACTTTCTGCAACGTTCTCCATCTTTCTAGAACTTTTAGATAGATTCTATAACGTATGTGGGTTTCAGCGCCCTGGTTTGATTTTAGTTAAAGTGGATGTTGGCTGGCTCAAGGTCGGTTTGATTACAATTTAATAATCAACAGTAAATCAACAAGAATACAAGAAATCCTTGGCCTTGGTATGTTTAGAATGTGACGATGTCACAACACTTAGCACTAGCCATTAAACAACAAAGATTAACCATCAAAAAAAAAACATAACATACCTTTAGGCTGTTCTAAGAAAATGGAGTTTTCAATAGTACTAGTGGATTTCGCATTTTTGCAGTTCTCAAGTCTTAATTCCCCGACTTGGGGGGAAATCTGGAAATCTGTCAAGCAGTCTCGAACTTTCCGGAACCTTCAATAACTATCCTCACGTAGCATAAATTTCTTGAACATTCTAGAACTTTTCCGAAATTTTTTGACATTCTCATACTTTCCATAACATTTAATATATCTGTAGAAATATCTAAAGAAGTTCTTTAGAACTTGTTCTACAACAAACACCAATATTTAAATTTATTTTGGCCTTAACTATTTTTTAGATATGACACCATATCGCTGTGGAATCGACTTGAGTCCGGGACTGAACCAGTAAAATACACAATTCAGTGTTAACTAGGTCTTCAGATAATATTTAAGGTCCATAGGTTTAATTACTTCCACAGATAAACCGGTTCTAAACAAACCATGCATCCAACTCCATGTAGCATACTGAGCAAATTTTAAATTTGCAGCCAAAATAGCTTTCTCCAACTCCAAACTGCCAGCCTACAAACCAAATATCCAGTTCGTAGCTTAAATATCTTTTGAGCCGGATCCCATCCAATAAAATATCCAACTCCATATTACTAACCGATAAACCAAATAGCTTCCGAGATATGGCTCTGAACCACTTTTGAACCGGTTCCATATTTGAACCTGTTTAAAACCAACTCAGAACCAGTAAAGTATCCTAACTACACATTTTCAAGTGACAATCCAATTTCCAAGTTATGTATGAGTTATTTTTGCCCTGTGAGCTTTATCTGTAGCAGAGTCTTGTTGAAAGGCTTGTTTGCAAATAATGTTGAGAGGCTTCGCAACATTTTCCGATCCGCCCCACCAAAAGCATCGCAAAAGCCGGATGGTGATCTAATTGAACTCTCGAAATGAGTTCGGACGCATTTTATGCGTCAGGTTGTCGAGCTATGATGCAAAGACTGTTCTTACGGTTTAGAGATGACGAATGTAGGATTTTTACTGTGAATGGGAATGGCGCTACCGTGCGATGATTGCAACCCTTTTTGTCGCCAAAATGGCAAAGCTGGACTTGGCTTGCATGTGGTTTCAAAAAGACGGCGCCACATGCCACACAGCACGCGAAACAATGGCCCAAATGAGAAGCGAGTTCGGTGAGCATTTTAATTCACGTTTGCGGCCTGATCAATTGGCTGATTTGTTGCGGTTCCATGTTTCACATCCAGTTGCAGTCAGAGTAAATATTTGAGCTAAAAAACCATTTAACAAATATACAAATCATTAAAAACGAGAGCGTTACTCAAGGCAGTTAGTGTTTAATAAGCTCATGCGGCTCAGATAAGTATGCAACTTTTTTTTAACTCTGCCATTTATTATGCGATCTTTATGAAAAGATATTGTGTAATTGTACATATTGGCCACATGCAATATACTGCAAAATCTGAGCTCGATAGCTTACAAATTGTAGGAGATATTCAATATCTTGTTGCGGGGGCGGGAGGGGGTGTGGCCAAAATTTGAAACAAACTCGATCTGCCTGCAGACAATACTAGCAATAAGCACTTATATATAGAGCCTTCCAATTGGGTTTTTTTTTTGGTTTCACTTCTCACGTTGAGATTGCGACCCCATCGCCCGATCGTAGACACCCGACCGCAACCCCGAGTGAGCGGCAGCTAGCAGAGAGCACCAGAGAGCACCAGAGAGCAGAGGCTATTTAGTGCCCGTTCAACGCACGACGTGCGTCGAGCGCTGTCTTTTTCGCTTCTGTGTGTATCTCACGCCAATGCACACATTGTTGTCGTAAAAATGGGCAGTGTTGCCAAACTTCACTAATATTCCTTAGCACAAGACGCAAACTCAAATGGCAATACACCAGCAGACAGGCAGGCAGAATGGCATGCACCTGCTACCGAGATTGCTTCCATTGATTTTTAGTAAAGCAAAATATTTTTTATTTATGATTTCTTATTATGTTTATTCAGTTAATTGTTGTTCTATTAATTTAAACCAATACAATAATACAATTTAGATTTTTGTGCTTTTGGCATTCAAATAATTTGGCCAATTTTGACCTAAATCAAGGGACTATATCGGAAAGCCCCTATTATGTGTTTGTAAGAAGAATAAGAATTGTAAGATAACTGGCAATTTGCAAATGTGTGTGAGTAAGAGAGGTTTTAGAACTTGGGGCTTTTGTTGCGACTTATGTAGCACAATTCCTGCGAACTATCGCAATGCATTTTCATTAGCAATGCTCATTTTTAGTGTAGGTACGTCATCAACTTTAGATACTTTAATTTCATCTAAAAGAGTTTCACAGCTTTCCTTTAAGTCTTTGTAGCTCACCTGTTCTTGGTCATTTATAGTCCCTTGATTTAGGTCAAAATTGGCCAAATTATTTACTGGCATGGAATACGTGGAAAAGACTGCGAATTTAGGATTTACATTTAACAACACATTAACTTGGAATGACCATATAAACAAAGCACTTGGAAAACAAATGGTCTTTGAAGACAACTAAACCTGACAAAACATTATTTACCCACACACACAAGAAAAATGATCGCTGAGGCTTACCTTTTACCAAAGCATTTTTATGGAATAGAGGTTTTTGGCAACTGCAACTCAAACAACAGACAGAAATTAAATGTTGCATTTAATGATATTGCCAGACGTATATTTAACAAGACACGGACGGATCACATATCATCAAAATTCTCAATACTGAACATCCCTCCTATCTGCTTATAAGTTAAGGTTTGCTTCATCTCTACGAACCAAAAACATAATTTGTTCAAAAAATAGACTTTCCATATCTGATCGACACTTCTTTCCCCATGCTATTCGACATTGGAATCATCTGACACACAATCTTAAGACAATTAGGAACGCACAGACATTTAGGGAAAAACTTATAGGCCAACTGTGAATCGTTGTGTTCGTTAATTACTTGTAGCATTGCGATGAAAATAAACCAAATTCAAAATTTAAGTGAACCGGGAAACGACCGCGGATATTATTATTCATGAATTGCGCGGCAAAGATACTTATTAACGATCGTTTGGCAACGTGGACTGAGGACAATGGAAAGTTAAATGGATATCAATCTGGATTTATCAACAATTTGGCATTAATAGTTCATACAAAATTCGCTGAGAAAAAAGGGCTTATTGATTTGTCGTAGACTTAAAAGAAGCATTTGACTGACAAGCTGTCCGAAATGGCAATGTTTTCAAAAATCCTTTGTTTTATCGAGAGAGAGTTAAAAAAGCACGAAAAGTGCAGAATGGACAGGAGAAGAACTCTCCGATACCTTTGAAACTCTTAGTGGAGTGAAGCAGGGATGTTAACTTTCCCCCTTGCTTTTCGCTTTATAAATAAACGACATCCAGGAACACTTAGATGGTGGCCTTTTTATAGAAGATACGAATATAAGACTCCTTCTTTATGCCGATGATATTGTAATACTAGCGGGCGATATATATACTTTATAGACCACGATATTCAATCTGGAAATATTATGCGACAAGTGGGCAATGGAATTGAATCTGGCGAAATCAGAAATAATGATATTCCGGAGGGGAGCGCGTAACTTTGACCCCAACTATGTCATTTAGAGCCCACATTCGACAATGGACATCAGAAGCAAAAAGGGCACTCATTTCAACTTGAAAAGCCTTTGTGGACAAGCCGGATATCCCTTTGAGCATCAAGTGGAACCTATTTCAAGCACCAGTAAGAGGTATGCAGTCGTAAGCAGCACAAGTTTGTGGATTAGGCTGGTTTGCGCCATTTTATAAAAAGAATCCCAAAGATAGCAGAGGCCACGACGAATTATGCGCTTTGTCTGGAAACGGGAGCAGAAGAAGAATATGTGTACGGACTTAATATGCACCTTGAGTACATCCACAGGGTACTGTTTGAATACGATGCTGGCCGCCTACACATAAATTAACACAATTCGTAATACGAAAACAAACTTATTGGCTTGGCAAAATTCGAAAACTATTACAAGGCTAGGAAACTACCCCAGGAAATGCTAAATATGTCGTAAATGTCAAAAGAAAGCTGGTGCAATACAAGTATAAAACTCCTCAAGATGCTAAGAAATAAGGACCACATCCAGAGCGCCACATCAATCGAATTATTATTATTATTATTATTTATTTATTTATCATCCTAACGCTACAAGTTACAGAAACTTATATATTATTGCGCTAGTCACAGAGGCAAACAAAATAAAGAAACATTGAAATTAGTGAAGAAATATCTTACTACATACACTATAATCTTAAAACAGGTTTCCTGGAACAATATTGAAACTTAGACATAGATGTGAAATTTTTCAAGAACAATTTTGTAAATTAAAACTAAAATTTAATTTTAAATATTTTTTGTTTTTTGTTTTGCTTCTTCATCCTATATAATATGATATCTATATCTATAATTTTTAATTTATAATTCAGCTTTGAGGTGAGATTCTAATTTTGTTTTAAACTGCGTGGCGCTACTTATGGTTTACAAACAATGAGGCAGCTGATTCCAACTGCGAACAGCGAAAATAAAGAACTGTTTTTCGGAGTAGGACAGCCTGTAACTTAAGCACACAAAGTTACACGTCCTTCTAGATGCGCAAAAGCTTAACATTTCAAAAAAATACGATGGCTCATTGGTACACAGAGGGAAAAAACCAAGAACATTGGACTCAAAGTGAGAAAATTCGGTGTCAAAAACTAATCATGATCGGATTTTCTCACTTCAACAACATTTTCTTACTTCGAGAACTTATTTTTGAGAACGCAAAATCTTGATGTGAGTTGAAATGTTCAGTTTTTGAGAACATTTTAAAATCAAAAAAAAAAAAATTGTTTTCCAGGGGGCAGAGGGGTGGTGCAGGGACCCAGAGATACCAGGGGGTCAAAGCTCCAGATCCAATTCCAAGTCTAGGTCCGATTCCAGCTCCCCCTTGTACAACTCCCCACCTGCCTTAGATAATTAAATTAAAGAAAGAAAAATTGTTTGGACTTACTGGGAGTAGAACCCAAGACCCCCGCGCGCAACTACGCGACGGCGGACGTGTTAGCTCGTTAGGCTATTGCCCACTTCTGCAGCCGAACGTCTGAATGGCTACTTATAGTTTTCGGTGGTGAGCTGATTTTGTCTCATTTCAAGAACATTCGGAACATTTGTTCTCACAAATTTGAGGGAACCTTCGGTTTTTCCTTCTGTGTATATATTATATAATCCTATGTTGAAGTATCAGTGCTCTGAGTGTTATCCAAGATTGTAATGGAAGGTTAAATATGTTTATGGAAACGTCTGATATTCGGTCTGAATGAGTACGATTATATATATATCTTGCAAATATTATTAACTTGCATTTTATGTTGATTTTATGAGTTAGAAATAGCAATTACTTCGATGGCATAAAATAACCGGGAAGTTAAATATGTCTTAGCAATTAATAGTTTGAGATTGGTCGGTATAAAGTCTTTGGTAAGATACAATTGCCTGAGAAGTCCGTATAGTTTACCTACAGACGCGCTGATATGGTCGCTCCAAGTTAAGGTTTGGTTAAACGTACAACCTAGATTGCTCGCTCGCTCTACATACCGAACTGGTAAATTGTTTATCTTAAATACTGGCAAACCCACAGTGCAACTGCTTATTACTATGCACTTGGACTTTAGTCATTAACTTTACATAGATCACTATTACATATCTGAACACATTCATTAAACTTTGACATATGACGAGAAAGATACAGTTGCACGTCATCGGCACACAAATGTACTTCACAATTAGACAAAACTGATGGTAAGTCATTTATATAAACAGAAAACAGCAAGGTTCCAAGAATTGATCCTTGGGGCACACCTCGACCAAGGATCAAGAGCGATGAAGAAGCAGTACTTGTAGTTACTAGTTGTCGTCTATTGCACAGATAAGATTTTAACAGGTCTACAGCGCTGTTTGAGAACATACGTATACATACATACGACTTAGTTTAGTGCATAGTACATCATGGTTTACTGTGTCGAATGCCCTTCTATAGTCAAGAAGAGTCAATAATGTTTTATTTCCATTGTCACTTTGTTTTCCGATGCCCTCCGTTATTTTGAGAATTGCCGTGGTGCAACTTCTATCCTTCCTAAAGCCAGACTGATTGTTATTGAAAAGTTTATTTGAAGTCATAAATTCACTAATTTGCTTCGTCATCAGACGCTAGAGTATCTTTGACAAGTAAGGAAGAATAGATATTGGTCTATATTCATTCGTGGATTTTGGCAATGGAACAACCCTAGCTACTTTCCAAGAGTTCGGAAATGTTGAGGTGGTTAAGACAGTATTAAATATACAAGTTAAGTAGGTCAGAATTTTGGGAAGAATTATTTTTACGAACTTAGGATTGATATCCTCCTGTCCAGTAGCATTCGACTTTATTAACAGAAAAGATTCCAGGACGTCCCACTGACTAACACATGAAAAACTACAATTTTCATCACATTCTTTGTAGGGTAGACACTCAAAGGTTATCAGTTTTAAAGTGTTTCCATTTACAAAAAGACTAATGTGTTTTTTTTATGTTCAAAGTTAACCACGGTTTGTCTGTATGTCTACATAGTTTACGCCGAAGCGGAACTGAGCGATAGAAATATTAATTTTGCATTAAGTTTCTTATTGACATATATTGCAACTCCCCCTGCATGGTTCACACGATCAGAACGAAACAGATCCAAACTGTCACATGAAATTAACGAATCACACACACTGGATACAAACCAAGTCGCTCAGACACAAATCACATCCACACATGAATTAACGAGCAAATATCTAAACCAGCGATGTTCACCCTGAACACTTTAGGCAATTCATGCCGAAGCCTTGCCGAAGTAATGCTTCAGTGAGTGTCAGAGAGCTACAGAGAGCCTCTCTTCTTGAACATCGCTGATCTAAACTCCTCTATCATTTTTGTAAAGCTTTGCGCATTCAGATGACAAATCAGAAGCCCAGCCTTCTGTTTGCTTAATACTCTAAGCCATGATGAAACAAGAGAGGTGAGGTGCCATCAGTGTGAGTTCTCTGCAAAGTACCTCCACGTTCAGTGCTGTGTGAACTCTTGAAGCGTAAGGTTCTTCGCGGATGTCGATTTTTGTTTGTTTTGTTTTTATATTTGGGGGTCGGTTTTTCTTCGCTAGGGCAAAAAATGAATACATAACTGTGTGCGCTTTTTGTTGTTGTGGCCTTGCAACCAAAAGAAATGCCCATATCCCAATGTTAGTACGAAGCTGATAAATACAAACTATTATTTAATATTAACATTACTAATATTTAAATTGATTCAATTAATATTAACACTAGTATTGGATTGTTTTTCACACACACAGACAAACCCACATACATAATGTGCGTCCATGTGCGCCGCTCACTCTAGCGCTCTCCCAATCTCTCTCGAAGCTTTAGCAAAAGTACACATCACACTCTTAACGCCTCACCTTGTATGTTGCATTATGCTCTAAGCATTGCATGGCTGTTCGCGCTGAAAGAATAAGTGTCAGCCGGCATCAACATAATCTAAATACCCTAACTGCACACGCAGAATATTACACACACAAGTCATGTAAAAACAAGAAAGAAAGTCGGTCAAGCCCGACTATAGCATACTCTGTACCAACGAAATTATACGCTCAGCATAAATTTTGATGCTGCAGTCGCAGCTGAAAGCAGCGCTGCTTCTGCGCTGCAGCAGCGAACAGTCTTTTGATCATAACTCGAAAACTGATCATCCAATCTTCACCATTCCTTTGGCTGATCGATACGTTATCCTTATTACCAAATATATCTAGAAGGAACAACCCACCTATCTTTAAAACTGTAGGAGATATTCTAAATTGCGGGGGCGTGCACTTTCGAAAAATCGATTTTTTTTTTTTGTCTTATCTTATTGTTCAACATTTCAAGAATACACTCTCAAATACACTCTTTCTGAGCAAAACTCTTGAAGTAATTGTCTAATTAGTCTCCTGTCCTTTAACATTATAACTCCGACAGCTGCGAGCTTATAAACTTTCAAAGGCGTTTTTCTCAAAACTACTTTTTCAGAGTCCGTGATCACTGCCATTCAAAAACTACTTGATCGATTCATTTCCAACTTTGTATACATTTTCTACATATAAAATACCTCCCTCCAAAGTTTAGTTAAAATTTTTGTTTTTTAAATCGCACCCACAAAATGGCGGAATTTTTCGTGGGAAATAGCATTTTTCACTTTAGATGGCTATGGGGGGGAGGATTTGATGATACTTTAACTAAATTTCATTGGTTTTTAATTTTAGATAACTTCCCGACCGAGATATAGTGATTACCGCAAATCGATTTTTTTCAAAGACGTTCTGGCGCAAGCTTTGTCACCGGCTGGTTTTTCAATATTTTCACATGAAAAATTTATAGAATATTGTTAAAAGTATACTTAATAAAGTGCAAAAGGCTTGAATTAATTTGCTCATTCCATTCTTTTAGAAAAAATGCGATGCTGAGGTCGTTGTGGATACATTCATTGCGAATGTACCATGGCGCTCCAGTGATGGTTCTAAGGATTCTTGACTGTGATCTTTGCAGTATGTCTACACTGCTCGCGCAAACATTTCCCAATAGCTGCGAGCTAAAAATCCATACATGCTTTATGATGCTTTTGTACAGTAAGACTTTATATTCTAGCTATAGAGGGGAACGGGAGTTAATTAGCCAGTGAAGGCTGTTGGCCTTAAGCATTGTCTGAAGTTTTTTCGAGTCTATGTGTTTGCGCCATGTGAGCCTTCGATCGAGGTGTACACCTAAGTACACAACATCGTTTGATTGCGGGATCAAAGTCGCGATTAGTGATAGCTGGGGACAGGTGCTTCTGCTGAGTGTGAACGTCACGTGCTTACACTTTTGCTCGTTGATATTAATACGCCAGTTGGCCAGCCACTCTTCCACGTAGTTAAGGTGGCTTGCCAAAACTCTTGTTGCGGTAATTGGACATCGTGATCTGCTTAGTATTGCCGTATCATCCGCAAAAAGTACTTATCGTATGTCGAGAGTCTGTTGGTAAGTCGGCAGTGTATAGTACGTATAGGAAAGGACCAAGTGCGCTGCCCTGCGGCACTCCGGCTGTTGTGTACTCATTTTGACGAACTGTAAATACTCTTTTACTGACGTATCTTTGTAGGACTTTATGAGTATTTGGTGGAAGCATTGTCTTTATCTAGGAACAACATCTAGGAAAAAGGCAAAGCAGTTTCAAACGCAGTCCGAATATCTGAAGTTAAGCGGTTGACTTGCTCAATACTCCCGTGTGGGATCAATTGGATCATGCTATCAGATTATCCAGAAAAGGCCATTAATTATAGGAAACGAGTTCAATGTACATATATATGTTAATGTTGTATGATATGAGGAAATCTAACCTCACTTCACATATATAAAAACATGTTAATTAATGTTAGTAGTTGTCCGAGGCAGCACATGGCGTGGACACACTACCGACCGACGGTTTTAAGCCTTGGGCTTAAATAAACTTTCTTTCTTAAATATCAAAACTTTGCTCGAATCGATCTATGTAAATGCTATCATGTATATTATGAATAATACCTCAAACAAAAATCACGAGTAAATCTATCTATCTACCTACATCTATCTCATGCCTCCTATTCACAGCTGGGTGTGGTCAGAGACTTTCAAGGAGATAGTGTTGAGTCATAGTTCTCAACGCACAAACATTTCAATAGTACTGGCACATTCTATGTAAAACCAAAGACTTATAGATATTATAGATGACGCATGTGGAGCACATTTAATATTGGTAGCCAATGTCAGCTACCAGGAGTAATCTTTTTTGTTTCACATGCGTCATCTATCATATCTATTTATCTTTGGTAAAACCCAAATGACCAACATATTTATGTTCCCTCTTTGTATACAAACAGATAGTCGTGTCTCTTCCTTCAGCCTCGACCCAAGGAGCTCAGCATTACGATTCGTAAGATTCAGATTGAAATTTTGATATGTCATTTAACTCGCTCTGTGAATAAATTGAGGTTTAACACAGGACTATTTTAATGCCCCAGCACTAAGAGCGACGGTTGGGAACCCCATGTTTTGGTTAGATTCTTGAAAGAGATTTCTTTTATCTTCGTAGCGACTTTGTCCCAAATGCAACAAAATTCGATTCGACGTAACTGTCTGTCCGTCTGTCCGTCTGTCTGTCCGTATGAACGCACAGATCTCAGAGATGGTAAGAGGTAGAGGTTTGACATGTATGGGACATATGCTTCTAATGTCTGCAGGCAGATCAAGTTTATTTTCAATTTTGGCCACGCCCCCTCCGGCCCCCGCAATTTAGAAAAGACGTCATATCTCCCACAGTTTTGAAGATAGATGGGTCATTCCTCCTTGACATATTTAGTTATTAGGATAACTAGGATAACGATCCGCCAAAGGAATGAAGCAGATCGGATGAACGGTTTTCGAGTTATGATCAAAAGAAATTTTCTTGGTACAGAGTATGTTATAGTCGGGCTTGACCGACTTTCTTTCTTGTTTTAATATGAAATATTAACATAACAAAAATTTTGTTTTGAATGGCTTACCATTTATAAAAGAAGAAATTGAAAATTATATTTAATATGAAAAATTGAAACATTAACATAAAAAATTTGTTTAAAATAATAGAAAATATTTATGATATTGTTACAAGAAGTATCACTTGTTTTTTAATATGAAATATTAAGATGTTTATAAAAAATTTTGTTTTTAATGGTAAGATTTATATAAGAAGAAATAGAAAATTATTTTTAATATTAAATAATGAAATATTAACATGAAATTTTTTTAACAATAGAAAATATTTATGATTTTTGTGTTTTTAATGGTAACATTTAAAACAAGAAATATAACATTTGATTTCATATGAAATAATGAAATATGAACAAGAAAATCAGCTACTTTTTCGCGCAATTCTTTTAATTTCTGTGGATCGCTTTTAATTTTACTAATATATTGCTTCCGTTTATCATTTTGTGATGTATTCGATGTTTTACCCATCTGCGAATATGAATTTGCGTTTTAAAAAGGTAAAGGCATCGCTTTTGAAAAAGAAAACTATACTTACGGTCGCGAACGTACGCAACTTTAAAAATCAAGAATTAAAGTTTGGTTAATAATAACACCAAAGTTTTTTATATTTAAATTGGGGACACCTAACTTATTTTAAACGTCTTGTGTCAGCCAACTGCTCTCCGTCAATGCGGAGCAATTACAATAAAATGATGTTTTCGGTCGCATATGTTTTCCATGTAGAATAATAAAATATAGAAATGTCTTTAAAAGTAGCTTAAAGTGAATAAATAACAATTTTCAGTTTTCAAGCAAATTTCCCCATGAAAACCACTGACATATGACATGATATCATTAAATTAAAAAAATTTAGACATTATTTTATAATTTAACACAAAAAAAATCGCTGAACACTGAAAATTAATTTTTTAGTTCTGGTTGACCATTCGGCGGAAATGCCCATATACTTTATGGGGTCGGAGATGCTTCCTTCTGGATGTTACATACTTTTGCACAAACTTATAATACTCTATGTACCTTCGGTACAGAGTATAAAAAAGGTTACGGTTTGCAAAGACAGCAGCTTTGGCCTATACAAAACAGCCATAGCAGCAGGTGGGTTGTGAGTTGGGGGGTCGTGGTGGGAGATCAGAGGTGACTGAAAATGTGATCAAGACACTGACCGAAAAGGTGACTTTAACTATGACTGAAACAGTTACCGAAACAGTGACTGAGACAGTGACCGGAACAGTGACCGAAACAGTGACTCAAACCGTGACCGAGACAGTGGCCGAAACAGTAACCAAAGCAGTGACCAGTAGTGACCGAAACAGCGCCCGAAACATTTGGCGCTTTTAGCAGATAAAACCGATTTACGACTACTGATTTACGATTTGTGAATGCTGATGATTTTTTGCTGAATGTCACTGATTAATAAGTTTAGGCTATTTTCTGGCTTTGTTTTATTTTGCCAACTCATATAATGCACAATTTTTAAGGAATTTTAGCAACAATTTTTTTGGTTATGCCGGTCAGCCTCGTAGCTGATTTCGTGAAAGCAATTAGTATTACCCTACTTTCCATACCTATTCTGGGCACACTGCCAATTTTGTATGGGGCTGTCGTGATCACTTTCAGGAATACAATGAATGTATTGCGAATTGTGGTTGAGTAAAGAAATAAAACAAAGGCAAAAACTGTGAGGAGAAAATTGCTTTAATACAAGCACATCTCAGAGAAAAAGCATTTTGAGAACATTTCTGGAAAAAGCACAAATAAATAAAGAAGATACATTGTTCATAACTGAACATACAACCCTCGCAGACGTTACAATATGATTCCACTTGAAAGGGTCGCGTTAGGTAGACGACTAGACGTTCCCGTTTCACACGCCTGCACACATATGGTGCGAAGCGACCACAAGCAAGGATTGTATTAGAGATAAGAAAAGTAAGTTAGAGCAGCTCAACACCAATTAGAGATAAGTATAATGATGCTCAAGAAAGAGAAGTAATATAAGTACATATGATATATATAAGGCACCAATGAGGTTCATATGTTGAACAAGGACAAGATAATTGAGAAATATAAATGTAAGGACAGTTGTCTCATGTTCTTAATACATAAGTTAAACTATAAAAGCAGCGACTGAAATGAATAAAGATCAGTTCCTAACAAGTACGCGATTGTGTTCTTTCTTAGGGATTCGGCAATTGTGCGAACATTTTGTCAGATGGATGAGCTGTGCTATCTGCTCTTCAATTTGAAGAATAAGTTGCACATACATGTTATTGTGTTTAAAGTTATTAAGTTCATGTGACTGGTTTTTCTGTGACCTTTGTTCATAGTAAACCGGCAGTTTTTTTAGCCGGCTCGAGGTCATGTTAGGTCATGCTTTTGCACAACTTGAAACAGAGACACAACACCACAAAGGAGGCTGGTAGATCGTACAGCTGTTTCAAAAGAAATCACCCTCTATCATCAGCGATCAATGCCTACCAACTGAACGTGTCTAAGAAGTCTCTACATGCCAGCGGAGGCATAACCGTTTGGGAATTTCAAAGTAGAATGCGCGCAAAAACGTAGAGAGGCAGCATAAAATTCATCGGGATATAACCATACAAAAGTAATAGTACTTTATATTCTTTTGCAAGTGTTGTAGTTTCAAATCAGATTATAATTATCCTTCGTAAAGAGCTTCGCTCGTACCGAGTGTTCCACGACGCCCACCCTTTTTTTGTATTCGGCGAAGATTTGGGAAAAAAGCTCGACAGCAGCCGGAGGTCCTCTCAAAATCAAAAGAAAAAAAAAAGATTTGGCCAGAGCATAACCCTCGCTATCCGTTGGTTGACTATATAAGCTCGGACAATGCCCTCCCTCCCCACTAAACCCTTAACGTAGAATATGTTGGGATATTTCAATTTAAAGCTAAGGAATGGTACTTTTCACTTTTCGCAAAGAGAAGCCAAACAATTAATGGATTCCGCAAAAAATAAAACGATCGTAAAGGTTCGAAATAGGCACTTAAAGCAACATTAAGCTCAAATTAGCAATATACTGGAACTTGTTGCCTAGTGTAATTAAACATATAGACGTTAGTGTCCTTAATGAGAATTGAACATAAAATGTAATGAAGAATTTGATTTATTTATTCTTGGTGTGGAGAGAGGATAATGTTGCCCAGTCTGGAGAGAGCTCCAGTCGCCGGTAGGAACAGCTAAGCCGGGTGGTAACCCGGCCGACCAAGTTTGCCGACAGATGGTGCTGTTTGCCTGTTGGGGAAATTTCGACTGAGTTTTGATGGCGTCCGTTTGGTTTGTGAAATTCCCTTATGGACAAACAGTGCCATCTGGCGGCGAGCGGGATGACCCGAATGGTTGTTTCCACCGGCGACGGCGACGTGGCAATTTCAATTTATCAGCAGGCCAATATTTGTCAGCAGAAATCGCTTTCGCTTCAAATTTGCACAAATTCTAATTCGCCCTGCCACAGACCATGCTTGCACTGCGGCAAATTCCAACTGTGTTTTATTATTAATTCCAACTGGAATGCAGAGAAACTGCCAATTAGTAACAAAACAAAATTTTCCCACAACTAGAATTTAGCTGCCACAAAATAGCTAAGTTCTGGAGAGTTGGGCAAATGCGCAGCGGCAGATTGCAAGGCTTTTGGTGTTTATTTTCAAGTTTTCCGATTAAGTTAAAACTGACGCGAGTGCGGAAGAAATTAAAGTGGAAATTAATTCAAAGTGTGGAAAAACAAGGATCAAGTCAATGTGAATGTGAATTTGAAAAAGTTTCTATCAATACAATATGAATGTATTGCGAATTGTGGTTGAGTAAAGAAATAAAACATAATTTACTGGAATATACAGCACATACAGCTTATGTTGCCAATTGGTGTTCAACTGGTTAGAAGTGCTGCAGGACAATTGGTTTTAAACTGGTTGCAAATGGCTGCTGCCGGGGACAATTGGCTTTTGCCTGTGACATGCCTGTGTAAAATGGACGACTTTAATACATTCATTTGGATACGAAGTGCAACCAGTTGCGAGTGTTTAGAGACTGGTATTAAACTAGACACTTCAATTAACCGTCTCCCTCTCCCCTTGAATTTTTCCCACCGTTTCTAAGTGGGAAATCAAATGAATAATACTCTACTAATACTCTACTTACAGGAATTTTTGAAAAATTGGCAATATAGTTACCATTTCCTAACTATGGGACGGAGTATCTTCCAAAGTGGGATATCTAATTGCAAATATGTCACCTAAATCTGCACTTAACATTGAAAAACATTGTTGATGAAAATTGCCTTGATGGATTAGTGGTAATATGAATAATACTCTACTAACAGGAATTATTCAAAAAAATTGGCATTATAGGTACTGTAAATGTTTCGTGCACAAAAAAATCAACCGAACAGAAACTATTGTTGAAATGAAATATGTATTATTTATTATGTATTAAGTTGAAATTAACGTTTATAAAGGTGTGGATATAAAATAACTATAACTGTTTTAATGCGGTTTCAAATTTCGTATTTCCTCGATCACTCTATTCCGACTACTGACGCTTCTTCGTCTCGGTGTGGCCGTTTCTCTCTTCATAAAAAAAGACAAATTTCAAATTACTTAAGGTTAACATTTCAAATGTCTACTCGCTGTTACTATTCAAAATACCAAAATAATTTACTGACGTTATAATTCAAATAACTGAGATTCTTTACAGACGTTATAATTCAAATAACAGAAATTCTTTACAGACGTTATAATACAAATAACTGAAATTCTTTACAGGTACCATTTGCTAGCTTTGGGAGGGAGTATTTTTCTATTTCTATTTTTCGTTTTTTAGCCTCTCCTTTAAATAATGCATTTAAGCGTCTATAGTCTATAATGTTTTCTTGAGAGATGTTACGGTTAAGGATTCTCCAAGCTGTCTTTTTGGCAAGGAATAAGTTAGATAGGTGTTTATTCCACCATGGAACTTTGTGCTGATCTGCTGTTGGTGAAGTTTGTGGCGGCAAATATAGAAGTAAGGATTGGGAAGTGATCGCTTCCGCAAAGATAGCAAATGGTACAAGCGATGGTGAACATAGTGTTAGATCAATGTGTGAAAAGGTGTTGGGGGTGCTAAAATGTGTTGGAGATTTGTCGCTGCGATTGTTCTTCCTCTACTATTTGGGCTTGGCGATCCCCAGTTTGGATGCCCTCCATTTAAGTCACCGGTAACAATTATTGGTTTGTGTTGTGTATTAAGTACGTTGGCGAGATTAGTGAGAGTGAAAGATCTGTTAGGTGAAATGTGAGTTGAGAAAACTGTAATGTCTTGTTATGATTTTAATATAATTGCAAGTGCTTCAAAGTCATTATTGATGTCTATTTCTGTGTGCTGAATGGATTTGTGGACTAGGGGTGCCACTCCGTCAAAACAATTATTTGTTATTATTGTGTAGTGTACGGGTATTTGATGGGTATAGCCTTTGATGTTGCATTGTATAATTTTAAGGCACATTGTTGGCAAGTTTGGTTAAAGGATATGGGTGAATTTATAGAGGTGTTGGGTGTTAGGTGTTTTTTGGGGGAGCCTCATATGGACGAGTTACTGACCATTTAAGGCCCCATGTATTTACGGGTTAATGGCGCCCGGAGCGTCGGCGGCGTTTGTTTCTCAACGACATCCCCGCCAAAGCTGTTGACGCTCCGGGCGCCATTGGGTATCATCTAATTATACTTATAGTTCTTCAATATCTGAGTCGTATCTTAAGTTTCTATTCAAGCTGGGGTTGGTTTTAGATTGTTTAGCTTTTAGCGATTTTGTAAGGGTATTCGGTTTGTCTTTTTTGTGACTTCTTAATTTACGGTCTAGTTCAGATTTAGCTGCATGCGGTTGGTATTCCTCGCTTGGAAGGGTTCCCGTAGCTTCTTCTTCTGGTGCCGGAGGTTTCAGCTGGAGAGGCTGAGCTTACGTTTTGTTGCGGTAGTTTGGTGTTATGCTTAATTTTGATGGTTTCGAGCATGTTGGAAAGTGAGTTTTTGGGTGTTGCTTGAGGTTGGGCTTTGGTGTCTGTGCGTCTTGGGAGTGAAGGGTTGTCCACGGTTTGCGAGAAGGTTTGTTGTAGGTTGTGTTGTAGGCGCGGTAGATGGCTAGTGCTGATTTGTGATCGACTTTTTCGGTGGTTTTTATTGCGACGATTACCTGGTGCTTTAGGAATACAGTCCAAGGGAATCTGTCCAAGGGGCTGTGGTTTTATTTAATTTGATCGATTCTTAGCTTGTTCATGTCTTCATGTTTTCTTGCGGCCCAAGCGAGGCCTCCCAACAAGAAAAATAGGAGACAATATTGTCAAATCCTAAACCCACCCAAAAGGAGCTCCAGATTGGGACAGATAGGGACATCTTTTCTTTACTTTAATAATTAATTTGGACTGAATGGGACTTAATTGCTGGGCGCCCACAAAAAAAAAAAAACAAAGCATGCTTTACAGAGCAATGCAAAAACATATTAATTCTAAAGATCCGTATTAATGCTGTCAGCAGAGGGCTTGACTTTTGATATTATATTGTCGAATATGTAAGTATGATAAATGTGTAAGTATGGGTGGATATTTGTATGTGCCACCGCTTGGTGAGCCAAATAAAAGGAAAGTACGTCACTTAAAATTTCACTCAAATTTCAGTTGCTGCGTTAATGGCAATGTGAAAATAAGATGTCGAGGCGTTGACTTTGGCCGAGGCGATTAAGACGTTCTTGGCTAGGATGTGGACCCCATAGGTTGGAACAAACTCACGGCTTATCATGGAACAATCGATTTTGGTTTACTGATGTAGGCTCCGTGGTCCCCGGTACTCCAGCCAGATGCAACGAGAACCCCATTGGTTTTTGCACAACACATCACACTCACGTTGTTCAAAGATGTTCACTACACTTATGTAATTTTGTAATGAATTTGGTGGGCACACACACTCAAAAAAAAATGGTCGCATAAATTTAAGGCCACGTTTCCTAAACGTTTGATAAAACAGTAGAATCAGTATTAGCTTCAGCGTTCATCTGGCAATAAGCTGCGTGGCTCAGATGTTAGAGCATTGCTTTTGTATGTGGGCGTTGCGAGTTCGAGTCCCACATCAGACATGTATATTTTTTATTATTTTTTTTTTTAGTTTCTTAACAATAACTTAATTTCTTAACAATGCACTTGTGATCCCCGACTGTACAATGCACCTCTATAGTATGTGGCACAGTTCAAATCTGAAGACATATATTTAAATAACAAAAATCCTTGTTAAAAAAATGTAAAACAAAAGAATATTAAAATTAATAAAAAAAAATTAACGCCTGCACTGTGACTCGAACCAACAACTTTAAAGTCTAAGACCAGCACTCTAACACCAGAGACACGCATATTAAAACATTAGGAAAAATTTACCTTGTATTAAGGTTACTATTTCCTCAACAATAATATGACTGAAAATTTTGTCAGCTAAAATGACTGGGTTCTTTAAAGTAACTTGACCCTACGTCGCGCGTATCGACAATGGCGGACAACGTTAAGACGTCATGTCATTAGTGCTTGATAGCCGGTGGACCCTGGCTCGAGACCCAGTTTAAGGTAAGGTAAATATCTAAAAAAAACGATTTTAAGAGTGTTTCAGAAGGAAAGAATTTTTAACACAATACTACTACCACCACCCACACAAGGTCCAAGGTATGGTGGCGCCTTATACTACTCCAAATCATTTGATGGGGAAGGTATACAAATTTGTAAAATTTTGAGGAATTTTTGACCTTAAATTTAGGAACAAAATTTCAAACTTTTAGGCAATTTTTTGCCTTACACCAAGGCTAAATTTGTCTAGAAAGTAAAGGTCATAAGCAACCTTAAAGTAAGGTTAAGATGTTTTTGGCTCCATTTTTAGGATAAATTGCCATGAATTTAAGGTTATTTTCGTGGGATTGAGGCAATATATTTTTTTGGGTGCATATCTCCCAACCGATGGCTTTTCTTTGTCTCCACTGTGACCTTCGCAACGGCTACCAGCGTCGTATTCGTCGTACCTCGTCGCATTCCCATCTTGTCCCTGACCTACACACGGTGCTTCTATACGGGGTGACTGACCATTTTCAAGGCCACTCTCTCCTCGGTTCTGTAGGTGTGAGCGGGATGTCCATATGGCTAGCCTCTCGCTCTCGCCTATTCCTCGATCCTCTCTCGTCTCTGGTCAGTTCACACCCACACCATCTACACTACTACTTAAGCTTGCCTGCTCTGCCTTTCAACTTAAATCTCCCCATTTGAAGCGACAGAGGGCGCTCTCATAGTTAGAACGGCAAAAGCGGTAAACTGGCTAAGCCGTAAAATGGCTAAAGCGGCTATAACGGCTGCACTAGCTTTAGGTCTATCGACCAACATTAATCGTCAGCAAAAATAGCTAAAACCCCAAAATGCAACAATATGATAAATAGGGAGGATGCATGGTATCTTATCCGACATTCTCCGTTTTCGAAAATTGGCATTCCTCTAGAAACTTATAGACGAATCGTGTAAATCCGACATCATGAATTTGGAACATTCTTCTAAGGATTTTGAAGATATTCAAATGGTTTATGGAAATTCAAGTTCCAATGTCTGCGAAAAGTCACATTTCAAAGGAAATCATAATCAGAATATTCCATGTAGTGTCTCTGCATGAACCACTGAACGCTTGGAGAGAGCGAACAGAGAGGGAGAGAGAGTAGAGAGCATGACACAACAAGACAGGTAAGGCGTGATGAATGTAATGCGTACTTTTGCCAAAATCTTACGCTACAAAAGTACGCGCTGCACTGAACTTTCTTTACGTAGATAATCCATGATATTCCTGAAACGGCTGAATCGATCAGACTGATTATGGAAAAGGATTTTGTTATTGTTAATTGGAAAGATTTTACTTAAGATGAATTACCCAAAGCCATTTGAACCGCATTCAGCCTGCAGTATATTCGCGCCTGGCTGATGCCACCTTACCTATCTTGTTATCATGGACTAGAGAGAACAGAGCGCTCCGCGCGACAGTGTTTTTTAGGCACACTCAAAAAAAACAAGCAAATTCCTGACAGGAATTTTCCACAGTGCCTGATACAGCGGGAATTCATTTAAACTGGAGGATCTAGCGACAGAAGGGCGCTGCTTTATTGTAAAGGAAAGGCGCTGCTCTATCATCAATTTCACTTTACTTACAAGTTCTAGCGGCAGATGGCGCTAGTGTAATAATAGCGGCAGAGGGCGTTATTGTTAAAAAAGCGGCAGATGGCGCTATTGTTATAATAGCGGCAGATGGCGCTATTGTGATAATAGCGGCAGATGGCACTTTTGTTATAATAGCGGCAGATGGCGCTATTGTGATAATAGCGGCAGATGGCGACTTTATGGAATTATAGCTCGGCAACATCCACTCGGCAACATCCACTCGGCAACATCCACTCGGCAACATCCACTCGGCAACATCCACTCGGCAACATGGCTATTTATAGCTTTAAAATAGATAAGAATGAAACGGTCATTTGAGGGGGGAAACGTGGACATTTCACTCAACTAAAATATCCCATTCACCCATGCCGTTTTGAAATACCATCTCCAAATTTCCCAAATCCAAAAAAAGAAAAGTTCACCTTTCCTACTCGCACATATTTACCCTCAAGCAAAAGTACTTTTTGTGTCGGGGTTTTTCAAACCTTTATGGCTGCTTCAAATTTGATTTGTGTGAGGACATTTGGTTTGTCTCTTGCTAACGAAGAACTGCGAGTCAGCTTAATAATGTGTACACAAAGATTATATATTAAGTATACAGGGTTGTCCATATTCGACGGACCCATCTGGCAACGCCATAACTTTTGACAGAGATGTCAGATCGCTTAATGACATACCGCGTTTGAAGCGTCAGTCTAAGCAGATTTTTACCATGGAACAATACACGCCACGCGAGCGCTCTGAAATAGTTGAAATTTACATTCAACAGAACAAGTCAATTGTGAAAACAAAATTATCATGTCCGATGAAGCCCATTTCACATTGAATGGGACCGTAAATAAGCAAAATTGCCGTATTTACGCCACTGAAAATCCTCAGGAGATTCAAGAAGTGCCTCTTCATGACGAAAAAGTCACAGTTTGGTGCGGCGTTAGTGCGAAAACGGTCATTGGGCCGTTTTTCTTCCAAAATGAAAATGGCCATGCTGTTACCATCAACCAGGAGCGTTATCGCGACATGATGACCAATTTTGTGATGCCAATTATTCGTCGAAAGCGTATGAGGCAGTTCTGGTTTCAACAAGACGGCGCTCCACCGCACACAAGTCGCATAACAATCGATTTTCTGAAGAAATTGTTTCCGGGCCGTTTGATGTCGAAAAGTGGTGATTTGGACTGGCCACCGCGTTCGCCCGATTTGACGCCGCCTGACTTCTTCTTGTGGGGATATTTGAAGTCAAAGGTTTACGTTAACAAGCCAAGGACCGTAGAAGAGCTCAAGAACAACATTCGTGAAGAAATAGCCGCTATTCCGGCCGAAATGTTGGCGAAAACGATGGAAAATGCTGCAAAAAGGGCACAATACGCCATCAACGCCAGAGGCGGCCATTTGAGAGATATCATATTCAAAAATTGATGTAAACAATTTGGAACAAATTAAATGATTAAGATTGCCAACCGCCAAATTTTTCTTTTTTTCTTTGATTTTTTTAAGAAAAAACATGGGTCCGTCGAATTTGGGCAACCAACTTGATCAGCATCAACAGCAGTATAGCCGTGTCCGTCTGTCCATTTCTCTGTCCGTATGAACGCACAGATCTCAAAGGTGGTAAGAGATAGAGGTTTAACGTGAATAGGACAAGTACTTCGGATACTTGCAGGCAGATCAAGTTTCACGCAATTGGAGAAATTAGAGTGGGCATCGTGGAACACCCGGTTCGAGCGAAGATCTTTACGAGCGATTTTTGTATGGTTTATGTCCGGATGAACTATTTTTTTAAATCTAATCTGCATTTTGAATCGTAAAGCAGTGTTCCCTAAGCATTCGGTGGGAATTGCCGAAAGTGTTCGGCCAAAGAGGGTAACTTCATATTATTCATAGTGGGCACAATCGAATCGATGCCAAATATCAAGCCTATAGAAGCTGCAGTCTTGGCAAACAGCCAAGGTTGGTCCGAGAGAGGAAATCGTCCTAAAACTGAACCGACTGATTAGACTGCTCCTGGATCAACGGAGCCAAACAGCTCCAGTAAACAACAATGTTGATTGCTCCGCCGTAAAGACATCGATGGAAACAGTGGTCGACTAAATATATGGACAAAATGCACCCAAAACAATAAAGAAAGTCGGTCAAGCCCGACTATAACATACTCTGTACCAACGAAATTATACGCTCAGCATAAATTTTTATGCAGCTGAAAGCAGCGCTGCTACAGCGCTGCAGCAGCGAACAGTCTTTTGATCATAACTCGACAACGGCTCATCCGATCTTCACCATTCTTTTGGAGGATCGATAAGTTATCTTGATTACTAAATATGTCAAGAACGAATGACCCATCTTAAAAACTGTGGAAGATATGAGGTTTTTTCTAAATTGCGGGGGTGGAAGGGGGCGTGGCCAAAATTGAATATAAACTTGATCTGCCTGCAGACATAAGAAGCATATGTCCCATACATGTCAAACCCCTACTATCTCTGAGATCTGTGCGTTCATACGGACAGACAGACGGACAGACTGACAGACGGACATGGCTATATCGACTCGGCTGTTGATGCTGATCAAGAAAATATTTACTTTATGGGGTCGGAGATGCTTCCTTCTTGATGTTACATACTTTTGCACAAACTTATAATACTCTATGTACCTTTGTACCTATCTATCTATTCTGAAAAGTACAATCAGATCGGACAAAAACACCGGAGTTAAAAGCGACACAGTTGAGCTGATAAGATCACCCCCCCACCCCAGTTGTTGGTCAGGACTAGAAAAAAGTGTTGCTTACATTTGGGATGATAATTTTGTTACATTCATCTTCAAAAATTCAAAAACAAATAAATGTAAACAAATGAACAGGGTATTTTGTGGTCGGGAAACTCGACTGCAGCGCCCTTACTTGTTTTAGTTTGATTCTGTGAAAGGTTGTCGAATGCTCCTATATTCGATTGCCGACGGCAAATTTTGGGAGTGAGTTTTTGAGTGCACAGCTTACTTTGTTGTTGCTGATTTTGATGTACATCAAGTTTGTGAGTGCCCTGCGGTAATTAATTATAAAATTATGCTTCGTTAATAGATAGTGAAAATGTCGAGCCATTATTGTTGCGTATGTCGAGTTAAAGTCTCAAATATTGAAGAAACGCATGGTAATTTACATTGGCATGTTGTATAGAAAATTCACTTTGGATTCCCAATTCAGCAAAGAACACCGAAATCTTGGATTCCGCGGGAAATGTCCAGGCCAATAACACTCCGTGGCTGGATTTAAACCTAGACAGGTTATCAATGCCATTAGCCTTAAATGCACCGGTGTCATCAGCCACAGCGATAGTGGTTGAGTGCGACCAACTTACAGATGACGCAATTACATACACCGCTGGCTACATGGTAAAAAAAAACTTAATTTGCCTGATGAGAAGAACGTGGTACCATCAACTTCATTGATCAGGTGAACGCGGGAGGCTTGAAAAAGCCGACAGCGTGTTTTACGAATAGTATTAAAATGCTAGAAAGTATTTTTTTACTATATAATAACGACAACATTTCAAGAAATCCAAATATATTTGAGCAAATGGTCCAGAGAACTGGAAGAATAAATTTGGTAAGAAGAATACAAAATTTTTTTTTCAAACTGCGGACCATGTTCCGAATTAGGCACCTGAATGAAAGGTTTGAACTTTAACGTACAGAAGCAAAAGCAGAGGCTGATAGGAAATAAAAAATATTTAAAAATATTATTATAAATATTACTGAACAAATAATCAAAAATAATTTGTAATATTCTAACTGTTTCAATTAATATATGTACCAACAAAATGTTTTCCTGCATTTAAGTGTATTCTAAAAATTCTAAAAATCTTTTTTTTCACACACACACTAAATTTGTGTATATGTGCCCTGTAACTCTCGCCCTCACTTACACACTCTCCCTTACATTCTCACCCTGGGTCACTTTGAAAAAACTGTATATAATGTAAACCTTATATGATTGTATCATGGCTATACTATATAGATGTACGATTTCGAACAAACTTGTCAGAATCGTGGAGCATAGAAAACTAGTTAATACTGAGTTCGGAGACGATTGCATTAAGAACAAAACAAGTTTTTCTCACAAGAACTACACTCAAAAAAAAAAGTACGATTCGCTCTTAAAAAAATCGCGCTTGAATTTATCCTGTTTCGGTCTAGAATTTTGTAAGAGCGAATCGCTCTTTAAAATTCTTACTTTAAGTACGAATCGTTCTTAAATGCAAAATTGACCGTTAAAAATTCAAAAATAGAAATAAAATTCTTGATTCAAGAAAACAAACGATTAAATTAAGATCATTCCGTTCTTAATAAAAAAAAAAAGGTGTGAGTGTGGTCAACACTCACGAGGCATTGATGTGAAACATGCTGTATAAAATGTGCACCGCCTTTCACTTACTAGATATTCATAACTCAATTCTCGATAAACCTAAACCTAAAACTTTAAAGCTAAAACCTAAGCCTAAAACTTAAAACGTAAACCTCAAACCCTAATCCTTAATCCTAAAACCTAAAACTTAAATCCTATAACCTAAACCTTTATCCTAAAGAGAATCCTTCCAATCCTCCTCCGCCTCCTAATCCTCCAAATCCTCATCCGCCTCCTCCAAAGCCTCCTCCTCCCAATCCTCCTAATCCTCATCCGCCTCCTCCCAATCCTTCTCCTAATCCTCCTGCTCCTCCTCCAAATATCCCAAATCCTCATCCACCTCCTCCCAATCCTCTTCCGCCTCCTAATCCTCCTCCTACTCCTCCTATTCCTCATCCGCCTCCTTCAAATCCTTCCAATCCTCCTCCGCCTCCCAATCCTCATCCGCCTCCTCCAAATCCTCCACCGCCTCCTAATCCTCCTGCTCCTCCTCCAAATCTCCCTAATCCTCATCCGCCTCCTCCCAATCCTCTTCCGCCTCCTAATCCTCCTCCAAATCCTCCTAATCCTCATCCGCCTCCTCCAAGTCCTTCCAATCCTCCTCCGCCTCCTAATCCTCATCCGCCTCATCCGCCTCCTCCACATCCTCCACCGCCTCCTAATCCTCCTGCTCCTCCTCCAAATCTCCCTAATCCTCATCCGCCTCCTCCTAATCCTCTTCCGCCTCCTAATCCTCCTCCTCCAAATCCTCCTATTCCTCATCCGCCACCTCCCAATCCTCCTCCGCCTCCGCCTCCTAATCCTACTAATCCTCCTCCTCCTCCTCCTCTAAATCCTCCTAATCCTCATCTGCATCCTCCAAAACCTCCTCCTCCTCCGCCTCCTAATCCTCCTGCTCCTCCTCCAAATCTCCCTAATCCTCATCCGCCTCCTCCAAATCCTCTTCCGCCTCCTAATCCTCCGCCTCCTAATCCTCCTCCTCCTCTTCCAAATCCTCCTAATCCTCATCCGCCTCCTCCCAATTCTCCTCCGCCTCCTAATCCTCCTCCTCCTAATCCTCATCCGCATCCTCCAAATCCTCCTAATCCTCATCCGCCTCCTCCCAATCCTCCTCCGCCTCCTGCTCCTCCTCCAAATCCTCCTAATCCTCATCCGCCTCCTCCAAATCCTCCTCCTCCTCCTAATCCTCCTGCTCCTCCTCCAAATCTCCCTAATCCTCGTCCGCCTCCTCCCAATCCTCTTCCGCCTCCTAATCCTCCTCCTCCTCCAAATCCTCCTAATCCTCCCCCGCCTCCTCCAAATCCTCTTCCGCCTCCTAATCCTCCTCCTCCAAATCCTCCTAATCCTCATCCGCATCCTCCTAATCCTCATCCGTCTCCTCCCAATCCTCCTCCGCCTCCTAATCCTCCTGCTCCTCCTCCAAATCTCCCTAATCCTCATCCGCCTCCTCCCAATCCTCTTCCGCCTCCTAATCCTCCTCCTCCTCCTCCAAATCCTCCTAATCCTCATCCACCTCCTCCAAATCCTCCTCCTCCTCCTAATCCTCCTGCTCCTCCTCCAAATCTCCATAATCCTCGTCCGCCTCCTCCCAATCCTCTTCCGCCTCCTAATCCTCCTCCTCCTCCAAATCTCCTAATCCTCACCCGCCTCCTCCAAATCCTCTTCCGCCTCCTAATCCTCCTGCTCCTCCTCCAAATCTCCCTAGTCCTCATCCGCCTCCTCCCAATCCTCCTCCGCCTCCTAATCCTCCTCCAAATCTCCCTAATCCTCATCCGCCTCCTCCAAATCCTCTTCCGCCTCCTAATCCTCATCCGCATCCTCCTAATCCTCATCCGCCTCCTCCCTATCCTCCTCCGCCTCCTAATCCTCCTGCTCCTCCTCCAAATCTCCCTAATCCTCATCCGCCCCCTCCCAATCCTCTTCCTCCTCCTCCTCCTCCAAATCCTCCTAATCCTCATCCGCCTCCTCCAAATCCTCCTCCGCCTCCTAATCCTCCTGCTCCTCCTCCAAAGCTCCCTAATCCTCATCCGCCTCCTCCCAATCCTCTTCCGCCTCCTAATCCTCCTCCTCCTCCTCCAAATCCTCCTAATCCTCATCCGCCTCCTCCCAATCCTCCTCCGCCTCCTGCTCCTCCTCCAAATCCTCATCCGCCTCCTCCCAATCCTCCTCCGCCTCCTAGTCCTCCTCCTCCAAATCCTCCTAGTCCTCATCCGCCTCCTCCAAATCCTCCTGCTCCTCTTAATCCTCCTGCTCCTCCTCCAAATCTCCCTAATCCTCATCCGCCTCCTCCTAATCCTCTTCCGCCTCCTAATCCTCCTCCAAATCCTCCTAATCCTCATCTGCCTCCTCCTCCTCCTGCCAATCCTCTTCCGCCTCCTAATCCTCATCCGCCTCCTCCCAATCCTCCTCCGCCTCCAAATCCTCCTGCTGCTCCTCAAAATCCTCCTCATCCTCATCCTGATATTCATCTTTACCTTAAGTTGTGTGGCCGGCCACCCAACTCCCACTGCACACCACCAGCCGCACATTCAAACCGAAAACAACAACACCACAAAATATGCAAGTCAAATTTTACCCCTACTAAAATCCTCGGTACCGAAATTAAAGATGTTTCACATCAACAAGCTCTTACTTTTAGTACGAATCGTTCTGAGCTTGCACAAATAAGAAGGAAAAATAGACCGAGGGCTTGTCAGTGCCTGTCGCGAGGGCTTGTCAGTGCCTGTCGCTTGTACAGAATCACTGGAGGCGACGCGGTGGCGCATTTGTGTGCGTTAACTTGCTGCGGTAAGACGTAAATTCACAGTGAAAGTGTAAATACTTGGAAATTAGAGTGTTTTATTGAGCTGGCATTGCAGAACTGTTAAAAATGTTCGGTGACGAAGTTGAAAACATTGTAAGTTGTGAAAGCAACTCAGAAACAATTAATATAAATGTGCAAGCCGGGAATAACAGGACAAGGAATTGAAAAATTTTCTACATGAAATAAATCTTCCTGAAGTGTTGCCTTATCTGCAAGGTAAGTGTAAATTATAATTCAAATTAAGTTTGACATAAATCAGTTTAAAATAACAAAGAATTGTGAAATTCGGCTTAACCCAGTGGACCAAAGAACGATAGTAAAACGAAACTATCGTAGAATGTTCGTAAACGGACTTACAAACGATAGAAATCTGCGAGCGTTGGCAAATGACTTGCCCAACTATCATAAGCGACCTTAAAAACGAGTGATAAGCGGAGAAAAAATGATTCACAAAAATGCATAGGCAAAGGAGGGCGGAAAGAAGTAAGCGACGACGAATGTCTCGCCAAACTATCATAAGCGGGCTTACAAACGAGTGATCAGGCAATAGCCGAACATTTTTCCCCGTTTTTGTTTTTCCCGTAAGTTCGTTTTGCAGCAAGGCAGAATGACGAAACTTTTCCGCGAATGCACTTTGTTGTTGCCCGTGGCGCGCTTGTGTTCTGTTCTTTTTTTGATGCGTTCTTTTGTGGTTGGAAGTCGAAGCGAGAGAACGTGCCTCTAAATTTTCGTGTTAATTAAAGTAAATTCAGTGCCAATAATATTTAAAAAGGTAAGTAAATAACAATTGATTATGTATTTTGCACTGGGTATAATTTCTATTGCAAATGCAAACATTTAACATTTATATTTATATTATTTATATTTTTACAGCTGCATTTAAACAAAAATTCGCCCTGGAAGACGGTGAATT
Source organism: Lordiphosa andalusiaca (assembly GCA_035044965.1). NCBI lineage: Eukaryota > Metazoa > Arthropoda > Insecta > Diptera > Drosophilidae > Lordiphosa > Lordiphosa andalusiaca. Next base: position 254,818 of record JAWNNM010003344.1, read on the forward strand.
TGACCGGGTTACCCAAAAATTTTACCAATATGCCCAGGACAGAATTGGAAAGGCACAAAAAGTCCGCAAAGTAGACTTGCATTAATATTTAGTATTAAATGTATCTTTGAAGACTTTTTAAATAACTAAGTTTTTTTTTCAGTAATAATAAAAATGAAGTTAAATACATTTTTTTAGTTTACTTTAGTTTTTAGAAATGTTAGTAGTGTAAGTTGAATTAAGTTTTTATTTGTTTGTTAGATATGTAAGAAATAAATATTAATGAAAATTAAAAAAACAATATTGTACAATATCTTCATTAAGGGGATAAAACGTGTAAAGATTCGCTTGCGAGCCTTTTGTGATATTGTATCGAGTAAAAGTGACTCCCAAAAGATATCGCAAAAGGCTCGCAAGCGAATCTTTTATAAATCGTAAAAATATTAGAAAAGGCCCGTTAAAGATATCGCAAAAGGCTCGCAAGCGAATCTTTTATAAATCGTAAACAATATTAGAAAAGACCCGTTAAAGATATCGCAAAAGGCTCGCAAGCGAATCTTTTGCGAGCTATCGAATACGAAACTTTCTCTGCCACAAACTGAGCGACCAGTGATTCGTTTTCTTATCGTTTTTGGATCAGTTTGCGATAGTTTTACACGTTTTCGTTTCGCGTAACTATCATTTGCAATATCGCTTACGAGGGTTTGGTCCACTGGGCTTTTCTTTGACGGCGTCATGTATCTATGCATGTATTTGTGTAGAGTGTACATGCACGTTGATGTGGGCCTGTCTCTCTGTCAGTGAATTTTAATAAAGTTTGATGCATTGCAGTAATAATTTAAAATAGTTCGGGATTGTGAAATAACCTAACTTTTTGCAAAATAAAAATCTGGTGGTAAGTACAAGGGCAAGTGTATCGCGCATTTTCTGTCTCGCTCTAAAGCCGCGCACTTGCTCTCTCGTGCTCTCCGCGCGCATTTGCTCTCTCTTGTCGCTTGCAACACATGTTCTGACAAAAAGCAACCCTTATAATGTTCAAGTGTGTGTAACAGACAGATTTTTGATCAGCATCAACAACCAAGTCTATAAGGTCCGTCCGTAGGAGCAAACAGATCTCTGACATCTTAGTCTTAAGTTTGAGTAATCAGCATTTATTGTCGGTCCAAGGTTTGCTAAATATTCACTTTCGCAGCTACAGAGTATATTACAGTCTGGTTTGACCGATCTTCTTTTTTCATTATTAAGTACCATTTTGATCATTTGAAGATTTTATTTTTTAATTTCAAGAAGAAGTATCAAAAATTAAAGTTTACACATATTCAATACTAATTTGTTGCTTACATTTTGTTTACATTTGTCGCTCATTAATATTTGCCAGCTGCCGAGCTCACCTTTAACCGTTAACAGTACATGACCGCTGAAGATATCAAAGAAGCAATTCCAACTCTGGGACCTCGAGCTGAGTTCCGCGAAAAATTATTCGAGTGGAGAAAATTAAAGGTAATATTTTAAAAATAATTAATTTTTTTCCAATAATTATTCAAAATATTCAACTAAATCTAAAAATATACTTTGTTAGATCGGAAATGACCACGATACAATATCGGTTCCATCTAAAGTGGACTCATGGCTGGACTGCTCATCGCAACTATCTTCATCGCAGCAGAGTACTTCCCAACGGTCTGCCTTACAAACGTACAGCGGAAAGCAAGTGCTTAATAAAAGCTTGCTCAGCTTGTTGGAAGACTCATACAAAGGAAAAATGTTGTTGGAGCATGTTGAATCGAAAAAGACACTTACTGCGAGTCTAAGAGAACACCCGATGAATATTTTTTGTTTTTATTTTATTATTATGCAAGCAACTCTTGAGCAGAACAGTGTCATAAGAATTCCTGACTTTCCCTTGTTAATTGATGAAATTTGCTTTTACTTTCCAAGCGAAATAAATGCGAAAGTAATTATAAATTATTTTAGTTTTAGTTGAACTCAAAAGTAGATCAAATAATTTCTAACTAGCACATAAAACCTTACTATAAACATTTTTAATTCTATAGGACCATTACTTCTTTCCTCGAGATGGAAAAACCAATCCGAGTGAATACAATAAGCCGTATTCAGAATACAAAAATCGGCGCAGCAAAATGAGAAAGTTGGAATGTTCTTCGGAAAATTCAATTGAAGTAGACGAAAATGATGTCACTGCTGCAAATATGCAAATTGAAATCGATAAATCAGTTGCCGAAGCCTACAAATCGTCCTTGAACAGAGATTGCGCAGATTGGAATGCAGTTTGTGAGAAATGGAGAAACACGTATCAATTGCGCCAACAAGATCTGAAAGTCCTTGACAGTCAAGAGTTTTTGATGGAATGCTCGAAATTTACCCATGCTCAAGCTGATGAATTGGTAAGATAGCACTTTTAATATTGATTTTCTTAACAAGGACCGTCTGGCTAAAACAGTTTTGTAACATGAGTGCTCGAATTTGTACAAATTTGGTATTGCATATTTGTTTACTTTCAGATTGACATCGACTTCCAAATAATTTACCCAGAATAGAAAATTTTGTTACTTTCAAAATGGAAAAACTTTAAGAAAAACATTTCTTCATATTATGATAGCAACATATCAAACGGAACCTGCAAGCAGATGCTTTCAATTGCCAAATCCTGTTCAAATAAAGGTAATTTTAAAACTGATCAATATCATAATCCGATTTTAACAATTCGATTCCATTTTGCACAGATTCTCAGGACTATTTGGTTGCTATCTTGTTGAATGCCGTGCTGCCTTCGAATATACGTTTCAAAAATGAGAAAAAGCGTATTCAGAAAGCAACAATTGCAGACTGTCAAGAGAGTTTCGTGCTGCGGTTGGTTACCCTGAATGATTACCATCTGCAAACTGAAAAGGTCATCAACAAATATTATTCATCAGGACTAACAATTGAACCATTTATTATTGTGGAAGGTATTTCTTATTCGGATATAAAGAGATTTTTTGTTTATTTCAATAATAATTTACTCAGCTTGAAAAGTTTCATTGAGAGTCTCGATACGTGTTTTAAAATATTTCAAACTCTGTCCTTGCATTACCCAAAAGCTTGCCAGCCGTCATGGCTGTTTATTCAAAAATTGTTCTTCGAAATTAACACACCACATGACTTTAAATTAGGAAGCATAACATCTCTTATTAATTTCTTGAATAACAATTAAAACTTCTGAAAATGTATGTGTGTTTTCAATGCTGCAAAAGCTTTTCTATGCCACATATTCTTATAACGCATTTTAAATCTAAGCACTTAATGAAAAATAAAGACCTCAAGCTGGTGTGCTGTCAAAATGACTGTAATCAAATTTTTACCACATTCTTTAATTTTCGAAATCATTTAGAAAAATCTCACAAGTCTAATAGTGAATGCAATAAAAGCTTAATCAAAGCGGTTTCAATCCAGCCAAATTCAAAAGAATTAAATATTAATAAGCAAACAGTTGCCCTCCCATTAAATTTTTTGAAACAAATGCTTCTGTGCCACAATTTATCCCAAAAACAAATGATTCAAATGTGAAAGAATTGGAAAGTGTTTCTCTTGGCAATCTAAAAAAACAAGCTTTAGTTTTTTCATTAAATTTGTATGAAACAAATTATTTGCCAAGAAATATTGTTTTATCAATACAAGTCTTAATAACAGAATTAACGAATCATATGACATCTGTCATAAAAAGCAATTTAAATGAAAATCAAATTAATGGCGAACTTGGAGACATTTTTAGTTTTTATACTCTGTACCGTAGGTACATAGAGTATAGGGTTGCCCACATTCGACGGACCCATGTTTTTTTTTTAAAAAATCAAAGAAAAAAATAAAAATTTGGCGGTTGGTATTCTTAATCATTTAATTTGTTCCAAATAGATTTGTTTACATCAATTTTTGAATATGATATCTCTCAAATGGCCGCCTCTGGCGTTGATGGCGTATTGTGCCCTTTTTGCAGCATTTTCCATCGTTTTCGCCAACATTTCGGCCGGAATAGCGGCTATTTCTTCACGAATGTTGTTCTTGAGCTCTTCTACGGTCCTTGGCTTGTTAACGTAAACCTTTGACTTCAAATATCCCCACAAGAAGAAGTCAGGCGGCGTCAAATCGGGCGAACGCGGTGGCCAGTCCAAATCACCACTTTTCGACATCAAACGGCCCGGAAACAATTTCTTCAGAAAATCGATTGTTATGCGACTTGTGTGCGGTGGAGCGCCGTCTTGTTGAAACCAGAACTGCCTCATACGCTTTCGACGAATAATTGGCATCACAAAATTGGTCATCATGTCGCGATAACGCTCCTGGTTGATGGTAACAGCATGGCCATTTTCATTTTGGAAGAAAAACGGCCCAATGACCGTTTTCGCACTAACGCCGCACCAAACTGTGACTTTTTCGTCATGAAGAGGCACTTCTTGAATCTCCTGAGGATTTTCAGTGGCGTAAATACGGCAATTTTGCTTATTTACGGTCCCATTCAATGTGAAATGGGCTTCATCGGACATGATAATTTTGTTTTCACAATTGACTTGTTCTGTTGAATGTAAATTTCAACTATTTCAGAGCGCTCGCGTGGCGTGTATTGTTCCATGGTAAAAATCTGCTTGGACTGACGCTTCAAACGTGGTATGTCATTAAGCGATCTGACATCTCTGTCAAAAGTTATGGCGTTGCCAGATGGGTCCGTCGAATATGGACAACCCTGTATTATAAGTTGTGCAAAAGTATGTAACATCCAGAAGGAATCATCTCCGACCCCATAAAGTATATATATTCTCGATCAGCATCAACAGCCGAGTCGATATAGCCATTTCCGTCTGTCCGTCTGTCCGTCTGTATGTCCGTTTGAACGCACAGATCTCAGAGATGGTAAGAGATAGAGGTTTGACATGTATGGGACATATGCTTCTTATGTCTGCAGGCAGATCAAGTTTATTTTCAATTTTGGCCACGCCCCCTCCCGCCCCCGCAATTTAGAAAAAACGTCAAATCTCTCACAGTTTTGAAGATAGATGGCTTGTTCCTTCTGGACATATTTAGTTATTAGGATAACTTATCGATCCGCCAAAGGAATGAAGAAGATCGGATGAACGGTTTTCGAGTTATGATCAAAAATTTTCTTGGTACAGAGTATGTTATAGTCGGGCTTGACCGACTTTCTTTCTTGTTGTAAAAGCCCTTTTCAAATGATTCAAACAGAGCATATGTTTTTTAAGATTTTGAAAGAGCTAAATGTATATTGTGAGCCGAAAAAATGTTTAATTAATAAGAAAATTAATCCGATTGTTTCTCATGGAAATCCATTATTAGGTCCGAAATCCTTTTATGTTTATATAATGCGTTTAAGGTTTATGATGCTACGCATCTTTGAAATTCCAAATCTCTTGGATGCGACCCTAAATAATGTTCAACAGAGTAAGCTTAAAAGAAATATTCTGAATTTCTCCAATGCCGATATATTCCAATATCAATTGGAACAATTTGATTCCGACCTGATCATACCCTTTATTCTGTATTTTGACGACTTTGAAATTGACAACCCGTTGGGTAGTCACAAAATATCAATCTGCGGTTGTTATTTCAGTTTCCCCTTGATGCCTGATTATCTTATTTCCAAATTAAGTTACATTTTTCCCGCTGCTTTTATTTCCACATCGACTTTAAAAGAATATGGAAATGAATGTTCTTTTTATCATTTGATCGAGGAATTAAAGGTTTTGGAAAAAGGTGTTGAAGTTAAAATAGGTAATCACGTAAAGAAGGTGCACTTTGTTTTGGGTCTGATAATAGGGGGATAATAGGGATAATCTAGCAGTCAATAGCGTAAATGGTTTTGTCACATCTTTTAATGCCAAAAGATACTGCCGGGGCTGTAGAAGGACAAAGCCAGAAATGCAATTTGACACTTTTGAAATCCTAGAAAATTTGAGAAAAAAAACCAACTATCTATCAGACCTGGAACTTAATCATTTTCAAGAAACTGGAATAAAATCGTCTTGCATTTTTAATGAACTAACGAATTTTCAGATCACAGATCGCTTATGCTTTGATTTGATGCACGATCTTATTGAAGGAGTATGCAAATATGACGTTTGCAATGTACTTCTGGCATTGATAAAAAAAAAATTTGTATCTCTAAATGCAATCAATAGTCGGAAGGAATTGTTTCAATACGGAGAAATCGAAATCGGAAATCAATCAAGACCATTAGACTTACTTCGCCTAAAAAATTATAATTGAAATATGTCAGCAAGCGAAATGCGGTCATTTATACACTTTTTGGCCGCTCTTTATTGTGCCACAAAATAGTTCCGACTGGCAGCTGATTTTAATTTTACTTGATATTATTCAAATTCTTTTTAAGTGTGAGTACAGAAGCAAAGATTTATATACCCTTCAAAAACTGATAAAAGAACACCATTTATGGTACACTCAACTACATATATGGCTCATTAAAGCCCAAACACCATTTTATGGTGCATTACCCTTATGCAATAAGAAAATGTGGTCTTCTTAAATATCTCTGGGCTATGCGGTATGAGTCAAAGCTAAGAGAGGCGAAGCTGTACACACACAACATCACTTCAAGGAGAAATCCGAGCTATTCGATATCCATTAAGGCTGGTTTGAAATTTTCCAAGTTTTTAGTTGACCACGAGAAAGGATATGAGCCCACTTTTTCTTTTAATTTTTTTCAAAACTATAAATCTTACAAATGAAATTTACATAAACACACAAAATTTCGAGATTGATTTTTCTAAGTCCACAATTTGCTATGAAATGAACTATAAAAGAACCATTTATAAAAAAAATTACTATTTAGCTATAGAATGTAATACCTTAGAATTATATAAGATTATAAGTTTATTGGTTTACGAAGAAAATGTTTTTGTAATTTGTCAAGAAATATCTGTATTAGTTTTTGAAAGCCATTTGCGCGAATTTGAAATTGGTAGTTCAATTGATAAAATATGTTTAAAAAATATAAAAGAATTTGACAGCCCACCACTTCACATATATCCTTTAAATAATGGAAAATCCTATATTCGTTTTAAGTATATTTAAGATATACCCCAGTAAACATTATTTGTAACGACTCTGAAGTTCCTAAAAAAAGTACAATTATAAAAAATTACTTTAGACTGAGCTGCTTTTGTCTTTTTTTTAACCATATCGGGATTGAATCAAGAATTTTTCGTTCTTGAATCAAGTACGTTCCAAAACTAAAATAAACCAGCAAATTCTTGATTTAAGAACGAAATTCTTAATTCAAGAACAAATTGAGATATATTTGAGAGTAAATCGGGATTGATTTAAGGATAAATCGGGATTGATCTGATTAAATTAAGTATAATTCGTTCTTATTTTAATATCAAAGTTCTTAGTCCAAGCATAATTCGTTCTTAAACTAAGAACATTAAGCACTTCATTTAATCTCGATCATGCTTATTTTAAGCCCTACAAGTTCTTGAAAAAATCGCGAATCTCGCTTAACGTATTCTAAACTTTCTTAAAATCAAGAATTTAGGGATTTAAAAAAACGCGCTTGAATCAAGAATTTCGTACTTAAATAAAGAAGTTCCTGGCTTATTAAACTTTTTAGACTAAAAATTCTTGATTTAAGTACGAAAAAGCTTGATTTTTCTCTCAGTGTAGTTTTTCCTATGGCAGCTATATGTTATAGTCATCTGATCCGGCCGGTTCCGACAAATGTGCAGTGTATTTGTAACAGAAGACTCCGTGCATAGTTTTGTGGCGATAGATTTAAAACTGACGGAGGAGATAGAAATAGAAATATACGGACGGAGAGACGGACATGGCTAAATCGACGCAGCTCGTCATGCTGATCAAGAATATATATATACTGGTGGTCGGAAATGCTTCCTTCTATGCGTTACAAACATCTGGACAATTTCAATATAACCTCTGCAAGGGTATACAAATCATGCAAATCGGTAGAACAGTTAATGGGAAAAACTCTTAACAGTTGTCAAACCTCTGGTATTTCTCGAACAAAATTACCAATTACCGCGCGGCCCTATTGAATTTTTCAAAAGGATATTAGGCTGCGATCACAAAATTATTAAATGAGATTCATTTTACGAATGAAATATGAACAAACAAAACCTGCATTGGATTGATCGAAATTAAGCAATTGTTCTAAAGGCAGCAAGGGCTTGAAGTACCAACTAATATACATAATAAAGCTTGGCCTTCTCATTTCAAAATGTCATTACCGTGGCCACACAAGTTAGCAGCGTTGCCACTTTACTAAATTTTTTGCTAAAATTTCTTGAGTTTTACGAATGCCGATGGCGGATAAAAAGAATTTAAAATATCAGCTGGCGGTAGAGATAGTTATACCGACAGATTCTATTTACATTTACTCTATTTGATAATATTCCACCTTTGTCATTCATTAAACCAAAGATTACCCAGTGAAAAGATCGAACGTGTCACACAAAATACTTTTTCAATAGAGCCCAACTAGAACAACAACTGGCTTCATAGGTCAATAATTAGGGTGATGAATCGCAGCCTTTACTGTTCTATACAATGAGCGGGTTGGAGTCCCAGTGGGGTCGAACATTTTGTAACTTCCCTTTTTTTTCTCATAAAATTATTTACTCTTTTTTTCTAAAATTGACAAATATTCAGGCTATGGCTCATTGAGTCAACTTTTGTATGGCATCGCACTGTTTTGAGCTAGAAATTGTTGATGCTGATCAAGAATATATATACTTTATGAGGTCAGAGATGCTTCCTTTTGGATGTTACATACTTTTGTACAAACTTATAATACTCTCAGTCATCGACTAACTCTCAACGAGCGCGCACGTCTTCTCCGTCAGCCTTCGTTCTTAGTTATCTATCAATCGCATCATCGCTTATCTTCACTAACCTTTTTTTTCTTCGCATTTAATCACTCCCACACGCGCGTTCAGTGACAAAACAATAACCATTACCATGGCCCTGGGCCTCCCAATCTTGGGGACAATGCTTCAGTTTACTGAGCGATAGCCCCAAAAAAAAAAGAACTTTCCAACCTTTCCAAGTCGGCTTTCCAGACCTTCCAGACGTGATCTCCAATAACCCGAAATTCATAGTAATACAAGCCAAAAATTCTGAAAAAGCACTAGCGGAATACTCCTGCTTTGCCGTCCACAGAGAGCTAAAAACACTCAGCAAAGAAATCATTTCCATATCCACCCATCGCGATGGAAATCCCCTTATGCTCGTCAAAACGAGAGAAGCAGCAGAAAAACTAGGCATTTGCGAAATCGAATGCAAGTTGCACGATAGCCTAAACGTAGTGAAAGGAACCTAAACAATATTCCTGACCAGGAAATAATAGACGAGTTAAAGACACCGAACGTGCAAACCATTTTCAAGTTTACCAAACTTATCGATGGCTTATCGAACCCAAACCAACCGGCGTTATACTTGTGTCATTTGACCAAGAAAGCTGGACATATCAAGGCTCTCAGTAAAGGTGCGTGAATATGTCCCCAACCCAATGCGCTGCAAAAAATGCCAGCTTCTCGGTCACACGAACAATCACTGTAACAACAACTCAGCATGTGTCACATGTGCATTACCCGAAACATCCGCAAATAATTGCTCCTCAACCTCCTCACCCACCATATCAGATGACGAAATGGGCGACCTTGATACCTAATCAAGGCCTCCCATTTGGTTAATCCACTACAGACATTTAATATCTACTTTCCTTAAACAAATGTCCATTTCTATAGTTCAATGGAACCTTAATGGTTATATTAACAACTATCACGAACTTCTACTTTTAATGAACACTAAAAACCCAGATGTTATATGTCTCCAGGAAACCCACCTTCCACACAAACACCTAAACATCAAAACACCTAAGTCTTATATAGGGTACTTCAAAAACTTAGAAATCAACAATGTTAGTAAACAACAGGGATGCAAACCGGTTCTGAACCGAACCGGTTCTGAACCGAACCGGTTTTGAACCGAACCGAACCGCTTATTCCAGCCGGTGAACCGAACCGCAAACCGAACCGGCTTCCTTTCAGAATTGCTGAACCGAACCGAAAACCACAAATAAAAACGGTTCGGTTCAGTTCTCTGACTGAAATCATGCCTAAAATCAACTAAGGTCATGACGTAGTAGGACATGTCAGAGTAAAATCCATGGCTTAAAATCCTAAAAATTATGTCATGAATTCAGGACCAGCCCTTTCATTATTAAGCTGATTCAGCTATGATTCAGGTCTGAGCCTAACTTAAGGGATATGATAAATAGAATAATTAAGATGCATAGTACGTATTCTTTTCTAGCAAACATTCTCAATTTTCGAGAGTATTCATCTAGGAACTTATAGACGACTCCTGGAAATCCGACATAATAAGCATTGGACATTCTTCTAAGGATTTTAAAAATATTTAAATGGATTATAAGAATTAAAATTCAAAAGTGTTCGACAAGTCACATTACTACCAACAATCATAATATCTCATAATGTGCCTTTGTGAACCACTGAACCGAACCGAAACCGCGGTTCAGTTAGCTCCAAAAACCATGTAATGAACCGAACCGGCGGTTCAGAAACTGTATGAACCACTGAACCGAACCAGTCCTTATTTTCGATTGGTTTGCATCCCTGGTAAACAAGGAATCGGCTTCCTTGTTAAGCGATCTCTACCTCATACATATAATCAAAGATTTATGGATGTTATAGATGACGCATGTGAACCAAAAACCTTTGTTCCTGGTAGCTGACATTGGCTACCACTTTTTGCTGCACTGTCTTTACGAGGAGACATATATTGGAATTTAGCTACGCAACTAATAGGCGTTGGCTGAGTGGTTGGGCTGGCTGCTTCTTATTTTTAATTTCATGGTTCGAGTCCCGGTAGAGACAGAGGCTGGTTTTCTTTATTTTTTTTCCTTCATTTTTTTTTGTTGTGTTTTTTTATTGTTTCGTAATTTTTTTTTTTATTTTTTTGTTATATTTTTTATTGATTATTCATGTTTACAAAAAAAGTCAACTTTTTAACCAGAGAAGATAGCAGACGATCCTAATGTATTTTTGGGCGCTGAATTAAAAAAAATGTCCGTTTTGCCACCACGTCAGGTTAATGAGAAATTTGCATGAACGTGAGTTGAACGAGGTTTGTTTACATTTCTAGGTCCTGTAGCCACATTGATAAGCCTATTCAAAACATTCTTGTTTCTTAATAAACTTATTTGAATATCGATCACGAAAAACCGAAACCAAAGTTTAAGTTTGACTCCCAAGATATCAGAGTATTGGTATAAATATGAAAAGTATGAATTTGTCTGAGAAACTTCACTTTTTCCAAACGTTAAACATTTTTAAAATTTGTCCGATTTTTTTGAATTTGGGAAAAATGTACAATTTCTCAGAAAAATTAATAGTTTCAATTTTAGATCGTTATTTTGGTATTTTGGGACTCAAAACAAAACCTTGGGTTTAGTTTTCGTGATCGCTATTTAACTAAGTTTACGTAGAAACTAGTTTGTTTTGAATATTCTTATAAATGTGGCTAAAGGACCTAGAAATGCGACCAAACCTCCATCAATTCACGTTCATGCAAATTTCTCATAAACCTGACGTGTGTAACATATAACGTGCATGATTTTAGGAGCAGATGGAAACTAATGTTGTTGGCGGCGTACGCGCTTGCTACCGGCATTTCTCTGGTCGGCTGGGATGGGTTCTGTGGAATTACATCGCCACATTAGGGTGCTCACATGCCAAATAACTACATCAAAAGAAATCGCGTACATAGGGAAAGGAAAAAGGGGTATCTTGGGTTTTGGAGCAGGGAATAGGTACAACAAAAATAATAGAAAGTTAGGAGGGGTCAAGGAAGTTTAGCACCATCGAAGTCTCTCTCTCTTCTCGGCAGCATAAAGCTGCATAAACGCCCACCCTACCATGATCCTTGAGCGCCAATAAAAAGAAAAAAAAGGATCCCTAAGAAAGAGACTAAGGCTACTCTAACTCAATCAAGTTTGGCATGGCTCCGATCAAAAATAACGCACTAGCACATCTTAAACTTCATTATACATTTTATTTAAACTAAGATTCCAAAAGGGTTCATGAATACGATTAATTTTAAGAGTAACAAAATTATAAGAAAAAAAATCTAACAAAATAATAATATTAAAATAGGGATTTAAAGGGGTTGTGCGAGTGAGTAGGGGTTGCTGTAACAAATGATATATAATTAAACATAAGAGTGTAAATAAAAAGGTAAATAAGAATAGTTAATAATAGTAATTTCAAAATAAGTGTAAGGAATTAATTAAAAATAATTTTTCTTCATCTTTCAATTTCATTTTCAATTCGTCACTATGCGATGACCAAAACTAGTAAACGGAATTAAAAAGAATAATTTTTCTTTACTTTAGGTGCAACAAAAGAGTTTAAAATCCATTTATAGGTGCTGGCCAAAAGAAATAAAATTACACGCAGCCAGAAGGGTCAACGACCTGACAGCATGGATCAGCTGTTCGTATGCAAAAGCAAAAATCCAATTAGTTGACATCCAACAGGGAAAAGCTCTTAGTTAAATGCATAAGCTTTACCATGATCTTGCATTCCACATGAGACTTGCGATCCACACTTGCTCGCCAATGCCAATTGATTTGGGCAAAGCTAAGCCAAGCTTTGAGACCAACGAAATAAGCAAACAGTAATATAGATAAACAAATCACTTACACATGCATAATCCCACGTCGAAAGATCTTTCGTTGTGTGTTGATGTGCTGTAAATTCAAAGCTTGGTTTCGTTGTATGGGGGAAGCAGAGTAACGCAGTGTGGGACGCATTGAGCTTTTTGATTGTTATAAGTAAATTGCAATAGATGGCATAAGCAATGGTTTAGCACTTTGTTGTTACACATTTGGTTCATCCTTCTTTTCGCACAATGATTTTAGTTTGAGTTGGTTGCAGCGACTTAGAAATTTTTCATATGAGTTAACCCTATATATAGTCTTTTAGGTTCCGTCCAACTCCACACACTCACTTGCACCAGAAGGAAAATTTTAGGGGTCATACATTTGACTTAAATAACTTATAGACGTTTGAGTTTGAGCATTAAATCTCCCTTTTTTTTGAGTTCACTTTACAGATTGAGGTTAAGGGCGGATCGGCGTGATCTGGCCAACAAAAATTTTGGGTTTTTCACGAGGGTTTTTTACGCACTACACTCTGGCTGTTTGTTTAACACTTTTTTGTTCGAGTTCTTTTGGTTAATTAATGGAGCCAGAATTAAACACATGCTGGTGTTAAGGTCGTCACTGCTTCCTCCCACACTCGATGTAAGAGACTAGAAAAAAGCTCTTTTCGCTGGCTGCATCTGCTGGAGCATGCGCTTCTGCATATGTATGGAGTAAAGAGCGCAAGACGGGTTCGCTTGGCCAAAAGTTTACCGCTTATTCTGAGGTGCCAGTTCTGGAGAGAGAAATGAAGCACAATACCCCAAAAAAAAAAGGCAAAGACGGCTGTTAGGGCCAAATTCTCTAAACCTTTTAGCAACTTTAAATATTTACCCTTGGAACGGCACCTCAATATTAAAGTTGATGGGTTGCGAATTTTCTCCAGGTGGTTTGTAGATTGACCATAAATCAAAGACTTCCGTCAGTACTGCCTTTCTCGGCTCGACTTTATCCACTAGGGAAAGACGGAATCAAGTTTTGCAGTCGGGATTTCTGCGATTTATTGCCAATGTACTCACGATAGTTAACTTGGAATTCAAGCACAGAGAACGAATCACTTAGAGTTGGGCCACTTGGTTTTAAGTAAACTTTTATCTGATATTTGCCTAGAGGTAAGGCTTAAGCACACGACTGGTTCACTTGACGACCACGCTGGGAAAGACAGAGCTGAATTTTAGGAAGCGGATGCTAGCCTCAAATTCTTTAAGTTCAATTGGCAGCTGTCATAAAGACTTGTCAAAGTGACACTCAGCTGGTTTAACAGAGAACCATTGTTGCCAACTATTTCCTTGGCCACTCATAGGGCTATGGAAAATACTAACCTGTAGATCAATTAAAATTTCGTACAAAAAAAAAATATCGAATCTACAGCAATACTTATAGTGTTATATGAATGATTCCTTCAATGGTTTTTCTTTTGCTTACCAAAAATATAATTAACTTATTGAACCAAAAACGTGAAGCTGATGTTGTCGTTTCAGTTGAGCAAAAGCTTTTATATGTTTTTAGTTACAACAAATGAATAATTGGAAATATTATTGCCTGCTTTTAGGCTGGCCGGAAAATTCTCTACGACGACAAGCGAAATATTACACTCCCCCACGCCAAAATCACACTTGGGGGTTGAAAACACTCAAGAGTGATCCTCGCTTGGAGACCGTTAGAACTTGGTACGAGGTCTTATTGTTTAAGGTCCTTCGCGTGGAATTTTCCTATTAGACGACCATGACAATCCTCTATATCATAGTACGAGTTGCCTAATTTGTTTCGAATACGGCACTTCACAAAGGCAGGAGAGAGCTTGGCATTAAATCCTTTTGCAAAATTACTTTGCTGAAAATTCCTCCTAAACACCTCTTGTCCTACTTGGAAAGAAACTTCTCGGCTACGAAGGTTATAGGTATTTTCGTTTCGAGATTGTTGTTTAAGAATTCCCTTCTTAGCAGCATCTCGAATTAAATCGAAGGAATCGTCTCGCTCAAAACAGATTGTCCTATCTTCTAACATATTTAAGTTGCGAAGTAGGGAGTATGTTGATCCACTCGTGATCATTTGTTGGCCGAATGCCACACGGTAAGGACTGCTGTTTATTGCAGCATGCACACTAGATCGAAGCGCGCAGGAAATGCTACTAAGCTTTTCATCCCAATTGGTCTGATCTGGGCTTATGTAGGATTTGATGGCAGCGAGTATTGATCGATTCACTCGCTCCGAAGCGTTTGCTTGCGGTGAATAGGCTGCAGTATAACAGTGCTGGATATGATGCCTCTGCAACAGTTCATTAAATTTGTGCGATTTAAATTGTACTCCGTTGTCGGACACTACAATTTCGGGCATTCCAAAACAATGGAAAAGATCCTGTTCCATGTATGGCACTATAGCATCAGCTGTGAACTTTTTTACGGCTTTAATAAAAGGGAACTTAGAGAAGTGGTCAAGTACCGCAAAAATGCCTATATTTCCAGATCGGCTTCTAGGATAAGGTCCTAGAAAATCTACATAAATTTTCTGGAAGAAGCGATGTGTTTCTCGGGTTTTTCCCATTGGAGGGCGTAATGTTTTGTTCGGGTGCTTGCTGCATTTGCAAATAACACAGTTATTGATATAATCCCGAACGTCATTTACAAGGTTCGGCCAGTAATAATAACGTCGAATGCGTTCTAACGTTTTTATTATGCCACTATGTGAGGCTAAGGGATGATCGTGGTTTTGATTAAGCACCACTGATATAAGAGTTTTAGGTACCCAAAGTTTCCAACAGGCATCGTCGGCAATTCTATCTCCCGTGGAATGCTCGGCTCTACGGTAGATGTGTTCACCAATGATTTTCACATCTGGCATACGATTTTGATTGGCCTCTATTTTCTGTTTGGTGTCTAAATATTCTGCTGACTGAAAATGTTCCGATTTGAGATCTATACTTTCAATCGTCATGGAAGGTAGGTCTTCAGTATGGACTCGAGAAAGAGCATCGGGTACAATGTTTTGACTTCCTTTTCGGTGTACTATTTTAAAATCAAAACCTTGCAGTTTAAGTGCCCATCTTGCCAATCTAGAACTCAGATCCAACTGCGACATAAGCCATTTTAATGACGCATGATCGGTTATTATTGAAAACTCGTGTCCCTCGATATATGCTCTAAACTTCTTGACGCACATTACGGCTGCCAGGCACTCTTTTTCAGTGACTGAATAATTGCGCTGACACTCGTTTAATTTCCGGGACATAAAAGCAATCGGTACCTCATTTCCCTGGTTATCGTTCTGCATTATTACACCACCCACTCCGGTATGACTTGCATCACAATGTATTGCGAATGGCGTGCTAAAGTCAGGACTATGTAGTACTGGGGCAGTACACATCTGGGACTTAAGAAGTTCGAATGCAGTTTGAGCATCTTCTGACCATACAAACTTTTTCTTTTGCTTGAGCGTATCTGTTATGGGAGACGCGATTCCAGCATAATTTTTAATAAATTTGTGGTACCAACCAGTGAGTCCCAAAAATCTACGGACTTGTTTCACCGAGCGGGGAACAGGGAACTCACGAATAGCATCCACTTTATCGGGATCAGTTTATATAGTTCCGTGACCAATTACATGTCCTAAGTACTTAACCTCTTTACGGCAAAATGTACTTTTTTCGACATTAATGGTAAGGCCAGCTTGTAGCAATCTAGCTGCCAATTCTTTGAGGACTTTAATGTGCTTGTCGAACGACTCCGAGACTACCAGGAGATCGTCGAGGTAAATGAAAATCTCGTTGCGAAGTGATGGCGGTATAACCTTATCCATGAGTTTGGACATGGTTTGGGGAGCATTAGATAAGCCAAAAGGCATGACCGTGTATTGATACAGGGGTCGCCCAGGTATCGTGAATGCAGTTTTCTCTCGCGCACTTGCTTCGAGGGGAATTTGCCAATAGGCATCTTTCAAGTCAATGCTTGAGATGAATTCAGCTCGCGGAAGTCGGCTGAGGATTCCATCGATCAGAGGCATTGGATATGCGTTCTTTATCGTTACCTCATTAACTTTTCTGCTGTCGATGCATAGGCGGACTTTTCCGGGCTTTCGAACAAGTACGGCAGGAGAAGACCAAGGACTATTGGATTCTTCTATAACCCCCAATGACAGCATACGGTCTATCTCCTCATACATCAGCTTTTCTACGGCTGGTGATACAGCGTAGTGGCGCTGCTTTATAGGTTTGGCCTCGCCTACGTCAATTTCATGGGAGAGCCAGCTGGTTTTACCCAGACCTTTTTTCTTAAATGATGGAAACATCTCAAGAGTTTCCATCAACAACTTCTGCTGCTGTTCCGATAGAGGAATTTGTAGGGTATTATCGACTGACATGGTTGCAATACTGGTTGTATGCTCCTTGTTCGCGAGAAAGTTGGGAAGTAAATTGAAAATGGTCCAGAAATCAATGCCCAAATATAACTCTTGTGCTAAAGATGGCACAATAAAGAGTTTCAGAGGCTTTGATTTTCCTTGAAAAGATACAAAAGTGATAATTTTTCCCACAATGGGTTGCTTCTGGCCATCTGCTGTGCGCACATTTGCTTTTAGCGGCTTAAAGATGGTTGCATTTTGTGACAACTCTGAAGCAAAACGTCCCCCTATGCAACTGATCGACGCTCCAGTGTCCATAAGGCCACTTAGCGTTTTCCCTAGTAGCGTGACTTCGGCATATGGTCGCCAATCTTGGGAGTTGTTCACCACTGAGGATATAACAGCACTACGCTCATCTTTAACTTTCTTTCGAAACTCAATGAGGCGTTTTCGAGATCGATTAGGAGTATCAACGGACGAGGTATCCGGGAAAGTTTGGACATGGGTATGTCCTAGTCTAGCAGGGAGTTGGGACAAGTCTGGTGGGGATGGACTTATGGTCGAGTCCACTAGTCGGTATTCGTGGCTTTCGATATGACTGGATTTCGTGCACTCTTGGCTGGTGCACGGGCTACAGCGTTTTTTGGAGAGCTACATTTCCGACACGATGGTCTGTAGGTATTTGGTTCGCCACAGCCGTAGCAGAAAACTTTACGTTCTCCTACGCAATCTTGGTAACGATGCCCATGACCACCGCAGTTCCAACAAGAAAGGGAAACGGCTGCAAGATCCAGTTCTAGATCTGCATCTTCATGATCTTCTTCCTCACACTCCGTTTGCATCGTGACTTCGTGAACCTGTCGTCGAGCAGGCAAACGTTGAGAATGGGAAATTGGTTTAGGAGCGACAATTGACTGTAGGAATCTTTCGCGAGTGCGGACTACCTGTCTTAATTGCGCAATTGAGAGAATTGGCACGTAAAGAATTTCGTGCTGAATCTCAGGTGCAAGGTTTGCACGCAACACTTCCAACAGTGCTGGTTCAGACATAGGTTGAGTTAACCTGTCTGCTAATGTAACGATAACATCATAAAACGTGTCAAATGTTTCATTAGATTTCTGTTTTCTGTGGGATAAAGCAGTACGTATTTCAAGGTCTGTTCTCCCATCTTTAAATTGGCTTCTAAGCGCTGTGCTTAACTGAGGCCAGTTCACCACAGGAACGCTTTTGTGGTAGCGCCAGAACCACTCACTAGCACTGCCTTCAAAAAGGTTACTGGCGTAGCGAGAAAGTAATTCTAAATTTCCCTTTAATGTCTGGGTTGTGAGGGCTTCTATGCGATAAATGAAGTCATCCACTGACATGGATGCATGACCAGAAAATCGTAGCTTCCAATTAGTAATAATTTGGCTAATACGATCTGGTCGTAACTCTGAAGTTGGATTTGATCCCCAGGGCATGGTGGAGGGTCTAGGATCTCTCGTATAATTACTTTGAGCACCTATGGACTCTCGAGGAGGGATTTGAAACAACTGTTCAAACGATTGATTGTCTGCTTGAAGTTGTGCCCGATTCGCAGACTGAGCAGGTGGAGCGACTGTTTGGACTGCCAGTCGTTGGAAACCTGCTTCCATGGTTTGGGACAATTGGGACATCGCCTGCGATATAGCTTGCGACATCTGGGCCATTTGGGATATTGCCTGGTTCATTTGATCTAAACCAGTTGCTATCGCATTAGGACTAGCGTGATCCCCACTAGTAGTCTGAATATTTTGAGCCTGCCTGTCTGAAGAATCACCTTCGATCCGAGCATCTTCTGATATTGGCTCAGGATTTCGATTGGACGTGATCTCCAATGCCCTTGACCTTGTTCTCGGCATTGTAGATCGAGCGTCAAATGGACTCTTATTAAGGGAAGCTACCTCGTCAGCCAAATTAGGGGTCGAAGGCTGTATGTACGCTTTGCAAACTGGACAGACTGTTTGTTCACCGACTCTGGTATTGAAACAAACCAAGTGAAAAATATGGTTACAATCAGTGGTTAATAATTGTGCTGGGTATTCGATATTTCTTTTACAAATACCACACGTATCTCTATTATCTAAAATATCGAGGAGTGAATCTATATGTTCATAACTGTAAGTCCTGGACATTGTCTTTTTATCCTACTGTACTATATACATATGTACTCTACTACTCAAAAATCTGGTATTTTACACGAGTAATCAATTTAATTCATAAAAAATATCGGATGCCATACCACACTTTCATAAGAAAGGGTTGCCAAAATTGATCAATAGATACTAAAGGAAAAAACGAAAATCTATTCAAAAAATATTTGTTAAGGGGACCTCAATGTAGTTCTGGACCACTGTAGGGTATCCATCAACATCTACTTTCGAACAAATCAATTATGTTTGTGGATTCTCTAAGACTTTATATTATGCTGCATCAGCAATAAAATTTTATAGAACCTTCAGGTGTATAGAACGGATAGAGTTTGCTCATTATAATGTAGGTCACAATGACACAAGAAAGTACTAGGAAGTGGACCACCAAAAGATATATCTAGTACCACAAAATATATGAACAGCTCCATAAATATAATCTTTGATGAGTAATGTTTTATCTAAAAAGCTCACAAGTAGAAAGAGTTCCTATAGAATTTGCAATTAAAACTTGTGTTTTTAGTTTCACCACCCATAAAGAATGTGATTGCTGTCGTTGATTTTTCCCCCATGAGGATTAACAACACAATAAAGCTACAGAAAGAAAATTTAATACTAAACAAAGGGTAATTGCTGCACCATATGGCAATTCTTACATAAACTTACTGCTTATCTTCGCGGGTAGGCCGTAGCTTTTTGCCACTAGAAAACCTAAATCCAGCTAAAGTCTACAGAAACTCAGATAGAATAAAGGACGGTTACTAACTTTACAATGCTGCTGTTTTCCGGGTAGGCTGTAGAACTTGTCCACATTGAAACCTAAATCCAAGGAGAAACTCCACATTCCAAAAAAAAGCAACATTAAAAAAGAAAATACTAGTATCATACCTAGGATTTTATCCTAGAAATATTAAGATTTGTCTGTCTTTTTTCATAATGAGCACAAGGGCGCTAAAGTTCTTTTAGAAACTGCTAATCAATCCAATAGCTCACGAAGTCAATCAGATTAATCCATACTAGAACACAGAGATAGGACAGGAGAGGGGTAAGGATTCGGTAATGAAGAAAGGATTTTAAAGTCTCAAGGACATGAATAGTTATGCATGACCTGTAGTTGTTATTGACTTTTTATTTTTCATGGAATATTTGATTCCTTGATGGGGAACATCGAAATCGGACCCTAACGTTGGGCGTTATTTAATATAATTAAACAGTCCCTTAAAGTTGGGTATTATTTAAAATAATTAAACCGAAATCGGCCCCTAAAGTTGGGCGCCATTTAATATAATTATCTGTAACATATAACGTGCATGATTTTAGGAGCAGATGGAAACTAATGTTGTTGGCGGCGTACGCGCTTGCTACCGGCATTTCTCTGGTCGGCTGGGATGGGTTCTGTGGAATTACATCGCCACATTAGGGTGCTCACATGCCAAATAACTACATCAAAAGAAATCGCGTACATAGGGAAAGGAAAAAGGGGTATCTTGGGTTTTGGAGCAGGGAATAGGTACAACAAAAATAATAGAAAGTTAGGAGGGGTCAAGGAAGTTTAGCACCATCGAAGTCTCTCTCTCTTCTCGGCAGCATAAAGCTGCATAAACGCCCACCCTACCATGATCCTTGAGCGCCAATAAAAAGAAAAAAAAGGATCCCTAAGAAAGAGAGTAAGGCTACTCTAACTCAATCAAGTTTGGCATGGCTCCGATCAAAAATAACGCACTAGCACATCTTAAACTTCATTATACATTTTATTTAAACTAAGATTCCAAAAGGGTTCATGAATACGATTAATTTTAAGAGTAACAAAATTATAAGAAAAAAAATCTAACAAAATAATAATATTAAAATAGGGATTTAAAGGGGTTGTGCGAGTGAGTAGGGGTTGCTGTAACAAATGATATATAATTAAACATAAGAGTGTAAATAAAAAGGTAAATAAGAATAGTTAATAATAGTAATTTCAAAATAAGTGTAAGGAATTAATTAAAAATAATTTTTCTTCATCTTTCAATTTCATTTTCAATTCGTCACTATGCGATGACCAAAACTAGTAAACGGAATTAAAAAGAATAATTTTTCTTTACTTTAGGTGCAACAAAAGAGTTTAAAATCCATTTATAGGTGCTGGCCAAAAGAAATAAAATTACACGCAGCCAGAAGGGTCAACGACCTGACAGCATGGATCAGCTGTTCGTATGCAAAAGCAAAAATCCAATTAGTTGACATCCAACAGGGAAAAGCTCTTAGTTAAATGCATAAGCTTTACCATGATCTTGCATTCCACATGAGACTTGCGATCCACACTTGCTCGCCAATGCCAATTGATTTGGGCAAAGCTAAGCCAAGCTTTGAGACCAACGAAATAAGCAAACAGTAATATAGATAAACAAATCACTTACACATGCATAATCCCACGTCGAAAGATCTTTCGTTGTGTGTTGATGTGCTGTAAATTCAAAGCTTGGTTTCGTTGTATGGGGGAAGCAGAGTAACGCAGTGTGGGACGCATTGAGCTTTTTGATTGTTATAAGTAAATTGCAATAGATGGCATAAGCAATGGTTTAGCACTTTGTTGTTACACATTTGGTTCATCCTTCTTTTCGCACAATGATTTTAGTTTGAGTTGGTTGCAGCGACTTAGAAATTTTTCATATGAGTTAACCCTATATATAGTCTTTTAGGTTCCGTCCAACTCCACACACTCACTTGCACCAGAAGGAAAATTTTAGGGGTCATACATTTGACTTAAATAACTTATAGACGTTTGAGTTTGAGCATTAAATCTCCCTTTTTTTTGAGTTCACTTTACAGATTGAGGTTAAGGGCGGATCGGCGTGATCTGGCCAACAAAAATTTTGGGTTTTTCACGAGGGTTTTTTACGCACTACACTCTGGCTGTTTGTTTAACACTTTTTTGTTCGAGTTCTTTTGGTTAATTAATGGAGCCAGAATTAAACACATGCTGGTGTTAAGGTCGTCACTGCTTCCTCCCACACTCGATGTAAGAGACTAGAAAAAAGCTCTTTTCGCTGGCTGCATCTGCTGGAGCATGCGCTTCTGCATATGTATGGAGTAAAGAGCGCAAGACGGGTTCGCTTGGCCAAAAGTTTACCGCTTATTCTGAGGTGCCAGTTCTGGAGAGAGAAATGAAGCACAATACCCCAAAAAAAAAAGGCAAAGACGGCTGTTAGGGCCAAATTCTCTAAACCTTTTAGCAACTTTAAATATTTACCCTTGGAACGGCACCTCAATATTAAAGTTGATGGGTTGCGAATTTTCTCCAGGTGGTTTGTAGATTGACCATAAATCAAAGACTTCCGTCAGTACTGCCTTTCTCGGCTCGACTTTATCCACTAGGGAAAGACGGAATCAAGTTTTGCAGTCGGGATTTCTGCGATTTATTGCCAATGTACTCACGATAGTTAACTTGGAATTCAAGCACAGAGAACGAATCACTTAGAGTTGGGCCACTTGGTTTTAAGTAAACTTTTATCTGATATTTGCCTAGAGGTAAGGCTTAAGCACACGACTGGTTCACTTGACGACCACGCTGGGAAAGACAGAGCTGAATTTTAGGAAGCGGATGCTAGCCTCAAATTCTTTAAGTTCAATTGGCAGCTGTCATAAAGACTTGTCAAAGTGACACTCAGCTGGTTTAACAGAGAACCATTGTTGCCAACTATTTCCTTGGCCACTCATAGGGCTATGGAAAATACTAACCTGTAGATCAATTAAAATTTCGTACAAAAAAAAAATATCGAATCTACAGCAATACTTATAGTG
Source organism: Lordiphosa andalusiaca (assembly GCA_035044965.1). NCBI lineage: Eukaryota > Metazoa > Arthropoda > Insecta > Diptera > Drosophilidae > Lordiphosa > Lordiphosa andalusiaca. Next base: position 277,855 of record JAWNNM010003344.1, read on the forward strand.
TTATATGAATGATTCCTTCAATGGTTTTTCTTTTGCTTACCAAAAATATAATTAACTTATTGAACCAAAAACGTGAAACTGATGTTGTCGTTTCAGTTGAGCAAAAGCTTTTATATGTTTTTAGTTACAACAAATGAATAATTGGAAATATTATTGCCTGCTTTTAGGCTGGCCGGAAAATTCTCTACGACGACAAGCGAAATATTACACGTGGTGGGGCAAAACTGACAATATCTTAGGATCGTTTGCTTTCTTCTCTGGTTAAAAGTGCCCTCTTTTTTACAAACCTGTGTTATTTATTTGCCGGCCATAATTTTTAGCTTTTTCTTTTTTGAGACTGCCTTTTCCAATGCCCAAATGCAATGTTTTCGAAGAAGAACAAGGAGGAGAAAATCTAGGAGTTGCAGCCTGTATTCGGTGCAATCACCTGAAAACCAATTAGGAGTAACCTTGTGGCACAACTCTGTCATATGCGACTTAATGTTTTTTTTTCGGGCTCCGCATTGAAAACGTTTTCAAAAACCAAAATATGTTTTGTGCTAGCTTCCATTAGTGCATAAGAAGGTGCAACAAGGTTTCCAAAATCAGTTTGAGATTGGTAGTTTTTATAAAATATAAACATTTCGCTTGGTACGGTAATTACTTCATCTTCTTTTCTTAATTGTTTGTTACAATGTTCACACATAACTTTTGAGAGTGTTTTGTGCGCTACATACCCGACGAAATACCTTATTGACACCAAATCTAGTTTCATTTCTTCGGTGTTGGTAAAAGAGTCTTTTGAAAAGTATTCTACAAACTCCTCAATGTTAAAATCAATTGGGTCTACATGGTCATCTGATTTTCTCTCTTGTTCGTCTTCATCCAGAGCATGGAGGTATGTTTCCCCTGTGGAGTCTAGAGTGTCTTCACAATTGCTCGATGAACTTGATCTTAGAATTTTAAAGGTCATTATCTTAGCCAAGAAACAGTTAATTTCAGCAACTGAAGGGTTGTTATTGTGGCCTCCTTTTTGCCTCAGAATCGCAAATGTGTTTTACAACTTGTCTTGGTTAAAGGATTTTGTCATAATAAAAAACTTTTCAAAATCTTCAGTTAGTATTTCTTTAACCAGCATGACGACAGATTTTGAGGTTGATATTATGCCGTCGATGAAAAAGACTCTTTTTTTACTGTCTACAAAACTTACTTCTTGTATGTAGGTCAGGAATTGCTGAATGAATTTAATAGATTCACTGTCAATCTGAATTGCAGAGCGATAGCAGTTATCAGCATACAGCGACCCACTATTCATACAATCGAATATTTGGTCTACTTTTTTTATAAATTCTGCTGTTGACAGAGCTAGCTCCTTTGAACCTGTTTTGAAACCAACAGTTTCGCTTATATATTTAATCGCAGCTTGAACTGTTTTGCTGAACAACTGAGTACCCAGTCTAACCCTAATTTTTTCAAATGAGTTTGGGAAAATGTGTTGCCTTGTTAGTTTTGGGCACATTTTCGGTTGGTCTTTGCTTACTCCGAAATGAGAAAAACATTTCCTATTCGAAGACCCTTGATCACAAACCAAAACTTTAACTTCAAGTCCAAAACTATTTATAATGGCAACATTTTTTTTAACAATTTCGCATAGTACATTGGCTGTCAATCCATTCTCCGTTACGAAATAGTTCAAAATTGTGCTGGAATTTGAAAACAAGGACTTGACCATGAAGACACATGCTTGCTTAGCCATTTTGTTCGTTCTTTTAAAGCCATCACTTTCAATCCCTTCTATTGAATCCAATTTTTGATTGTACCTTAGTTCCATCCGAATAGCCATTTCATCCATTAACAGCACCATATACGTTTCGTTTTTTTTTTTGTTTTAGTTCTAAGCAGAATTTTGCAATAGAATTGATTGCTATACTTTCAAATCCAGGCTGGAGAAACTTTATTGGAGCCCATCTATTTAAGGTGCTGGAGTGTGGCAAATTTAGGTTCAACTTGTTTCTTAAAAATATATATGTTGACTGCGAAACATAAAATATATTTTGAGCCAAGAACTTGACGTCTTCTGAATATTTTTTGGGTCGACTGCTTGTAATTTGCAAAAAAATTTCGATTCATCACTAATGTTCAACGAATCAATCGATTTGTGCAAATCTACTGTTGGCTTATATTTCTTCACTGGCAATAACCTTTTTTTTAGCAGATTTTAATTTTCTTTGGAGAAATTGTATTTTTCGTAACAAAAAGCTGATCTTTTTCCTATAATTTGTAGCCGCTTTCAAATTTTGTTCGCAATTGCTACATCTAATTTCTTCATCTTTTGATTTCTTTGAAGGTGGTGGAACTCCGGTTTCATCAAAATCGTCACAATTGGTATTCATGTCTTCGTCCAAATTTAATGTTGGAATCGCCTCCTTTTTTAACTTCTTTTCACCTATATAGGTGCTGGAGAAATGATCCTGACATATAAATATTTTTTTTCATAATCTACCAGAGGAATATTACACTTTTCACGCCAGATTTGGCCAAAAATGGAATCGGCATTGGGAAATCTAAAAAAAATTTTTTGGGGAATTTTCTCATTGACTTTTCTGCACGCAGCATTTTTCTCCGCTCGTTCTTCCCATCATTTCGTCTGAACGGCTCAGAGTAAATGAAAACGCTCATACACGGGCAGTTAAAAATCTGAACATTTTTTCAACGAAAGCCGAAGTAAGCACTCGTCGTCAGCAACCATGATACAACTAGACTGTCTAGTTGTACCATGTCAGCAACGAAATGGCTATGCCGCACGATGTTGCCATGGCAACATCACATGTTGCAAAGACGAAGACAATAACATAATTTAATAATGAAAATAAACAAAAGGAGCTTTATGATAATAAAAAAAGAAAAAGATTACATATGCCAGCACTAGGACTCGAACACACAACCTCCGTTCTATAAAGAAAGCATCTGCCCTCAACACCACCGCAGACTTTGGTTGTCTCTGTAAAAATGTGAAACATAGTCGGTCATGCTTTGTTGTAATAAAATTGAAGCTATGAAACTCTTGTCAGCTACGTGAGGCTTGTTCTCCATTTTAAGGCATTTCTATTTTTAGATTTTTTTCGATTGTTCCCCATCCGCCCGTGCCATGAAGCTTCAAAACGAAAAATATGGGAGTTTGTATGAGACGCGGTATCTATTATATGTAGTGTCTTTGATATAATCAAATTAACTCTCCAATATTGTGCGACAGCCTCCTGATTGACACCAGCCCAAAATTTACAATTGTTAATTTGTAAATACCACCGGCACAAAGCTTCTCTACAGCAAATATTTTAACACTCATAAGTTCTTCATAAGCCCCTTTGTTGCTCCTTGGGGATATCAACTCATGGAGCCCGCTCTGGGGTGCCACAGCAGCCAACTTTCGTGGGAAGAAATTCGAAAAGGCAATATCACAAGCCAACCTAACAGTCCTAAACAATGGATCACCAACTCATTTTTTCACTCATCGTACTTTTACACATGTAGACGTACGATGGTTTCCCCCAAATTTCCCACAGATGCAAATGGAATATTTCGTCTGACTTACAAAGTAGCGACCACTTTCCCATATCTATCACCGTAATGCACCAATTAAGCGCAGACAAAATAACCCCTATTCCAAAGTACAAAACAGACTTAGCCAACTGGGAGAAATTCCAATCCCAGGTGTCAAACAATCTCCAACTAGAACAGTACAGAAATGTGAACCACAAAGTAGCGTTATTAACATGAGCAATCCCCAAAGCAGCGAACAACTCCATCCCCCAAACAAAGAACATCCCACATAAGAAAACAGTTTACTGGTGGAACAGCGATCTTAGCCTCCTGCGAGATAAAAAACAAAACAGCTGGCAACTGTACAAGCGAAATATGTCCATAGAACTTCTTCAAAACTTTACATCCAAAATTACTCCCAAGTCCACCCCACAAAGAATCTGGTCCGACTTGAAAAGCCTCACCGGTATACCCAAGCCACAACTAAAATACCTTATTGACAACCAAACCGCCCTGACCGATCAAAGAAAAAATGCCGAAGCTTTCGGAATACAATGGTCACAATACTCTGAGGACCGAAACTTCTCTAGTGATTACGTTACAAAGAACAAGAAAGAAAGTCGGTCAAGCCCGACTATAGCATACTCTGTACCAACGAAATTATACGCTCAGCATAAATTTTGATGCTGCAGTAGTAGCTGAAAGCAGCGCTGCTTCTGCGCTGCTGCAGCGAACAGTCTTTTGATCACAACTCGAAAACCGTTCATAAAATCTTCACCATTTCTTTGGCAGATCGATAAGTTATCCTTATTTCTAAATATTTCTAGGAAGGAACAACCCACCTATCTTTAAAACTGTAGGAGATATGACGTTTTTTCTAAATTGCGGGGGCGTGGCGAAAATTGAAAATAAACTTGATCTGCCTGCAGACATAAGAAGCATATGTCCCATAAATGTCAAACCTCTATCTCTTACCATCTCTGAGATCTGTGCGTTCATACGAACAGACAGACGGACAGACGGAAATTGCTATATCGACTCGGCTGTTGATGCTGATCAAGAATATATTTACTTTATGGGGTCGGAGATGATTCCTTCTGGATGTTACATACTTTTGCACAAACTTATAATACTCTATGTACCTTCGGTACAGAGTATAAAAATTCAGCCTCCTTACCACGCAGCAGTTCGTCGTTGCCTTAACGCGTTTGCCACATCGCCCATCAAATGCATCTTAGCCGAATCCGGACTCCCGACCGTTCCAGAACGACTAGCTGAAGCCACCTACAAACTGATCCCAAAACTACAACACACGCCAAACGGACTTCTTCGCAAACGCTACATCAGTGCCATCAAAGCCAACAGATCATATAGAGTTAAGTCTACAATCCGAAGAGTCGCAGAGTTCGCCAAGGAAATTAACTCCACCAACATTCCACCTTTATCCAAGGTCAGCTGCTACCTGCCCTGGCACGAGCATAAAAAAGGAAATATGTACAAGTCAAACTGTCTACAAGCAACTGTTTCTAGAAGAGAGTCAAAAATACGAAAACGGGAGATGGCTTTATACCGATAGTTCCATACGTAATGGCAGTGCAACCTTTGCGGCCGTCGACCACAACAAACCTGACAGTCCTGCGGAATATTAACAGAATGTGAATCGGTGTTTGACGCTGAAGGGCATGTAATTTTAAATGCTTGCAAAACCGCACAATCATCCGGAAATCGCCATGTTGTATGTACGGACAACCTGTCCACTATCGAAGCTTGTAGTGCGCTTGTGTTGTTTAGTTCGGTGTTAGCAATAAAACTAAATTAAGTAATTAATAGGCTATTTACACTAGGACTGCGTTATGCGTTATGCGTTTTGCGTTAAGCGGCAACAAGCAGCTTTTTCCTCATACAAAAAGTATAGGGCCCTTGTGGTGACAAAAAGTTGAGTTTTGTTTTGATGCACGTGCGTTTACTAGTTCTACTCGATAAGTGTTGCCCATTTCTACCTATCGCGCTCAACTATCATCACTTGAACATCAAATAATACTCTATGTACCTTCGGTACAGAGTATAAAAATAGCTTGTAAGCCTGTGCCGCAAATTTTAAAACAAGGGGTTGGTCAAATTCATCAGATAACAAACATGATTATGAGTCACAATAAAGGTGAGAAAAGGGTTGGTGGTCTATATGTACATAAATATAGGTAAAGGACTAATTTTAAACCGGTTGCATGACTTAACAAGAGATTTGATGCTTCAATTGGCTGGTGCCAAAGCCGACGCTATTCATACAATGCATCATCATGCCGTAATTTTGTCCCATCGATATAATAGTTACGAATAATACGCTTGTATTCAATTTCCGTTAACCTTTAACAAGTTTTTTGCTGCTGCCAAAACCAAAACAAAACTCAGCTGTTTTCTTAACTCTTAACGCATAACGCAACCGTGTGCTAATGTAAACACCTATTCTGCGTTATTGCGGCGATAACGATTTCGATAGCAAACTCAGTGTAGTGTAAATGTTGCATTAAACTAGTACTGCCTAAGAGTTTATCATTTCGCAACCATGCAAATAGGTCTGCAGCTGATTAGTCTTGACTGGCCCTTCCTTTTCCGTTTTGGCCGTCATCGAGTAAAGTTCACCCCAAGTTCGCAAGCATCAAAAAAAAAAATCTAAAAGTATATTTAAACGTGAACCGAGCAAGAGAAAATTCTTTTTTCTCGCCCAGAAGGAAAAGAATTCGGCTTAAAAGCCAACAGCCAGTGCACGCCAATTATATCAAATACACGCACACTCCTTTGCGTAAACAAGAAGAGCCAAAATCTGGCTGGGATCGGTCCAAGAGCGACTGCGCCTCTCTTATCATCGTCTCTTTATCGAGTGGTTGCTGTGTGATTGCTGTTTGCAGAACAAAAGTGAATTTAAAGCCCCTTAGTCGCTGCTGATCGCCGTGCTAAAAATTACTGTGTTGATCTTAGGGAAAGTGCCGAGAAAATTAGTGAAAATTGGCCCAAGGGTAGCCAGAAAACTCTGCTACCACCCACATCGACCTAAAGCATATTTTTTTGTGAGATCAGCGAAAATTTGTGGGCCCACGTGCCAGTGCAACTCAATAGAAAATTTGCATATAGACTTGATAATACCCTTGAAGTGAAGAAATGGAAGAACTTATCTAAAATGCTCTATAGATTTAATTAAAAATATCCCTTTTCGTTAAATTGTGAAAAAGATAGAGTTTTGGCAGTGTAATATGTGAAAACAATCACCAATTTGAAACAGTCGCACGCAAATCTCATATCTCACCCCTTATTTGGAACTGTTTTTATCAGAGCTGCAAACCAAAAAAAATATTCAGATCTCCGGTACACTGGTTCGAACCCAAATTAACGAATGGTTAAGGTTCGGAAATTTAAGGTTTGAGGTTTTTGGGTGAAGGTTTTGGTTCGAACCTTGGTTCAGTCCAAGCTTTATACAACATTACTAATTTTTGTCTTCTATGTGTTTTTAAAAACAGCATTCGACCTAAAAACTCCCCAAATTGTTTGGGAACAGAGTGGTATTTGGGTCGGAATTGGTAGGTACAAAACATGGCAATATTTAATATATAATTCACAGTTTAGTGATATTCCATTTCGTGGTTTACATAGAAAAATATTACCAAAATATTGTTAGACTCTTGCTTTTGAGAATTATTCAAGCTTTAAAAACAGAGACCGTTTTTTTCCACTCTCCTGCACCAAATAACAGATGAAGTCGGTAGACAGAAGGTAAAATTTTTGTCAATTTTGTTGAACCGAACCGAAATTTTGGGTTCGGAACAGGTTCAGGTTCAGCTTTAATTTCTAAAGAGGTTCGGTTCAAGGTTCGGTTCATAGTAATCTGAAAGTCGGAATTCCGGGTTCGATCCGGTTCGGTTCAAAACCGGTTTGCAGCCCTGGTTTTTATACTCTGTACCGTAGGTACATAGAGTATTATAAGTTTGTGCAAAAGTATGTAACATCCAGAAGGAAGCATCTCCGACCCCATAAAGTATATATATTCTTGATCAGCATCAACAGCCGAGTCGATATAGCCATGTCCGTCTGTCCGTCTGTCTGTCTGTCCGTCTGTCCGTCTGTCTGTCCGTATGAACGCACAGATCTCAGAGATGGTAAGAGATAGAGGTTTGACATGTATGGGACATATGCTTCTAATGTCTGCAGGCAGATCAAGTTTATTTTCAATTTTGGCCACGCCCCCTCCCGCCCCCGCAATTTAGAAAAAACGTCATATCTCCCACAGTTTTGAAGATAGATGGCTTGTTCCTTCTGGACATATTTAGTTATTATTAACTTATCGATCCGCCAAAGGAATGAAGAAGATCGGATGAACGGTTTTTGAGTTATGATTAAAAGAAAAATGTTCTTGGTACAGAGTATGTTATAGTCGGGCTTGACCGACTTTCTTTCTTGTTCTTGTAAAAATATATTGAAAAGGAGGAAGTTTAAATTTGTGACGGGTCGAGCATGCCCTTGCCTCCACATGAAGAGGCTAATTAATAGATATGTTTTGTTTTGCAATCCCTTGCCCGGCCATCCAATGACATAAATTAACCAACCTCTTGCAACCAAACCGAACCACATACAGCAACCATCAACACAACGTTGAGAGCGCTTTCAACGTTGGACTAAAGCTGGGTAAGTGATCGACTTTTGTCGCAATTAAATGTACAAAAACATATTTATTTCATTGAATGGCAATTCAAATAAAACCCACCTTGATCAGCCGCTCATGCAAATTTTTTCTTCGCCTTCTGCAGCTTGTTGACAAGCCCGAGTTTTATTGCATTTAATTATCATTAACTCCCGGGACCAGTAAAAGTTTTTTTTTGTTTTGATCTGAATTCGTTTTGCCTTAATGATCATAAACAATTTAACCAAAAATTGAGCCATCTGCCTGATCCTAGTTTATTATTAATAATGATCATTAGTCTGAATCTGCCTTTGCGAGTTCTGCCTTGAGTGCAGAAGAATTTTGTTATCGCTAATGATCATTTGATACCCATTATTGCCATAAATTCATTCCTTTTTGTTGCCTTAAACAAATGTAATTAAATAAGATAAACGAATGCCACTGTATACCCTTACATACTAAAATTGATATATTATATTGAATTGAATTTAAATAAGTTTTCTTTCCTTATTGAACTATGATTATAAATATTTTCTTTACACTTTCTGGTAATAAAATGGAAATTATTATGAATTTTTAAATTCTCTTCTCTTTGGGTAGCCATGCAACAAAGGGCACTAGGGATCACCGACCAGCAATGGGTCATGCGGCCTTGGTGATCATGGTAGGGTGGGCAAGTTGCTGTCACCACAATTAGGCACACTCCCACACATCAGCTGATGCAACAACACCTTTGCAGCCAACTTATTGACGCCCTGTAAAACTCTTTCCTCACTTTCTCTTAGTTTTCTTCTTTCCTAATCAATACAGCATTAAATCTCAAAGTCAATCTATGGCACGCGAATTTTAATAAAAATGTCTGTATAGTCCGCGAGTAGGTAGCACGATTTTAAATTATAATGAGACCCACCCCTTTGCCGACGACATTAGAGCCGGAACCAGCGCGTGCATCATTTGTAGCTACACCCTACATCAGCTCGTCCGACTGGACACATACTTCGTTGTATGTTACAAGCTGTAAAAAACCTAAACGCTGGAAACGAAACCATAGCGCAAACTCGAAACCTCATAATAAAAAGTAGGGGAAAGATTGTTCTTTTCTGGACCCCCAGTCACATGAGCATCACAGGAAATGAGAACGCCGACCAGGCAGCCCGATATGCTCTATCGGCCCCCCTTGTTACAACCGCACCGCTGAACGACGCATCCCTGAAGCGCAAAATTCACAAACATCTACCTGCACTAAAGATGGAAGACTGGTCCACCTTCAACCACCGGTACCGGAACTTTAATCTTAACCGTACAGGCGCAAAGATACCATCAAACATATCTAAACCCAAATGGTCAGCATACATTAGACTGCGCATAGGGCACACAGCTATGAGCTATAGAGTCTATAGAGTCGAAGGTCTAGTTACTAGCAGTCTAAGCACCACTCAAACCTCTTAGATTTAATATTGAATATTATATCTAAATTGGTAAATAAATAAAATAAAATAAATAAAAACATGTGGTAATTGCACAGCAAACAACACAGTTGACTCCAACCACTCTTCTTTCGACAAGGCGTGCCCAATCTTTCTAAAAGAAATAGAAGTACAAGCCATAATTACTACACAAAAAGTGGATGGGAAAACAGCCAACGAAATCTACCAACATCGTAATCAACATGGAACATCAACATATGAATCAATAATCAACAACGACACAGCCACAACATACCCATCATCTTCAACAACACCCAGAAGCAGAGAAAAACAAAACTACTACAATAAACCAACCAACACCCGCACCAACCCGCCCAATCCTCAATTTCGATGACATTCTAGCCAACGACACACAGCTCCCCACTAGCAACCTAGCTCGAAAGCAACCTCAAGACCTCCAAGCAAATCAAACGAAGTTAAGATACTCCCCATTAGAACTTCAGCTAGAAATAAAAATATTAATATTAAGAAACAAGAAAAACTCAAAAAAGCCCTCACATTAGAAAATCAAAATAAAAGAAACACATTTTTAAACCTCTTAGAGAACGGCTCTTCCCCAGAGTAAGACATGTCCTACGAAGAGGACATATAATTCAACTTTAGTCCAAACCCAAGATGGGCACTTCCTAAGCAGAATCTGCAGATATCGCTTTATCTGCAGACTTTGTTTTCGACGTACCCGACACACCAACAACACAGGCATAGTCATTGCAACCGCAATGACATAATTTTACACGTGTTTTCCCGATTTCGGAAAATCCGCCCACAAGGAAAATTCCCGGAAAATTTGATGTGCCAAAACCTATTTTTCACCCGATTGACTTGAAATTCGGTTTGTAAGGATAGTTAAGTGATATAAATTGAGATGTCATTTTCCGATGTTGGAAAATTTGACCGTTAGGTCGGAAAACTCCCGGAAAATTCTGCATGATAAATAAGTATAATTCATCCGATTGACTTGAAATTAGGTTTGTAAGGAAAGTAAGTGATATAAATTGAGATGTCATTTTCCGATGTGGGAAAACTTGCCTATATCTATCTATATATATAAAACTGTTCCACCTGACTGACTGGTGACTCTCGCACTAAGCCTAAACGGTAAGAGATAGAATTCTGAAATTTTGACTGGAGTTTCCTTATGTGGTGAAAGTGCGTACTAGGACGGGGTTTTGGAAAATTCCACCCGGAAAAGCCGGGAAAGCGTCGGAAAATTTGTATGGGGAAAATTTATTTTTCATCCGAATGACTTGAAACTCGGTTTGTAAGCAAAGTATGCCAAATAATTTTACACATGTTTTCCCGATTTCGGAAAATCCGCCCACAAGGAAAATTCTGAAATTTTGACAGCAGTTTCCGTATGTGGTGAAAGTTTGTACTAAGACGGGGTTTCGGAAAATTCGGTTGGGAAATGTGGAAAATTCAAAGAAAACTGTTGTATGCAACTTTTTTGTTTTTCATCTGATCAGGCTCAAATTGGTTTTCAGAGATCTATATGAAAATTCAACAATGACTGCATACCAGACATCCGGAAAATTCACGCCCAGGGTGGAAATTGGGTGGTAAAGGTTGAATGAGTTGAAATTTAGCTACCAGCGAATAGCTCCAAACTTATTATCGAAGTTACCCATAAAAAATATGGAAGCAAAGTGACTTTCATCTTTTGGAAAATTTACCTCCAAAGTCGGAAAATGGGCGGAAAACTGTTGTATGCAACTTTTAGAGCGAAGCTCTTTTACGGACGGTGGGCTGGGGGGTAAATCCAGAAAACGATTGTCTTTGCGACAGATTTTTTGGCTACGCTTTTGACTTTGCAAAGTCAGCATCGTTTGTGTGTGAGCTCACTCAGTGAGTGCGTGCATATGTATGTATGCAACTTTCATGCATGCAGCAAATTATATGCGCTCTCTCATACTCTCTCGCACTGGCACTCTCTGCTGCCGACGCATTCGTTTTTTTCGCTTGTTGTTGTTATTGTTGCCATTGTTAACGGACTACTTTTTGCCCGAGACCACCTAATATTATATTTATTATTGCATCATGTCTCTGCTTACACTGGAGTCTGCTAACCAGTGTTGCCAATTTAACTATTTTCGCACTAGATCTAGGTATTTTGTAAGGTCGAAAGCCAGAAAGTCTGTGCAAGAAAGCGATAGCAGCATGTGGGTTGTGAGCAGAGTTCGCAACAACCGGTCGTCTCTTTGCAGTTGTCAGAACAGAAAAAACGGTCACGGTTTGAAAAGTCAGCGGCTTTGGCCTATACAAAACAGCCAAAGCAGCGTGGTGGGAGATTAGAGGTGACTGAAAAAGTGATCAAAACAATGACCGAAAAGGTGACTGAAACAGTGGCTTTAACTATGACTGAAACAGTTACCGAAACAGTGACCGAAACAGTGACCGAGACAGTGACTGAAACAGTGACCAGTAGTGATCGAAACATTTGGCGCTTTTAGCAGATAAAACCGATTTACGACTACTGATTTACGATTTGCGATTGCTGATGATTTTTTGCTGAATGTCATTGATTGGCAAGTTTAGGCTATTTTCTGGCTTTATTGTATTTTGTCAACTCATTTATTGCACAATTTTTAAGGAATTTTAGCAACAATTTTTTTGGTTATGCCGGGTATCCTGCACCACGGAAACCAAAAATGCCTGCCAAGTTTCATATCAAAAAATTGTGTCAAGAACTTTTAATTTACCTTTTCGTTTGTCCGTCCAGCAAAATGAACAAAGTCCATACTTTGTCTTGATAGCGGCGTATCCATAGCGGCATTTCGAAGGCATGTGTGGTTTGAGAAACAGCTGACACACAGCTCAGGAATATAATTACAATTATTTTGGAAGTAATTTGTCAAAAAAAATTGAGGTAAAAACTGTGAGGAGAAAATTGCTTTGATACAAGCGGTTGAGGCAAGACCATGTCTTTGACGAATCACAGAAAAAAAGCATTTTGAAAACATTTCTGGAAAAAGCACAAGTAAATAAAGAAGGTAAGATACATGTTATTGTGTTTAAAGTTATTAAGTTCATGTGAATGGGTTTTCTGTGACCTTTATTCTTAGTAAACCTGCAGTTTTTTTAGCCGGCTCGAGGTCATGATATGCTTTCGCCAACTTTAAACAGAGACGCAACACCACAAAGGAGGCTGGTAGATCGTACCGCGAATTCTTTCGCAAGTGTTGGAGTTTCAAATCAGATTATAAATATCCTTCGTAAAGAGCTTCGCTCGTACCGGGTGTTCCACGACGCCCACTCTTTTTTTGTTTTTCATCCGGTCATGCTCAAATCTATTTTTATAAAAACTATATGAAAACTCAACAAAGACTACATACCAGACTTCTGGAAAATTCACCCCCCCAGCGTGGAAATTGGGTGCTAAAGGTTGAATAAGTTGAAATTTAGATCCGAGCGATTAGCTCCAATCTCATTTCCGAAGTTACTCATAAAAAAAGTATAAGCAACGTGTCGTTGCACTTTTGGAAAATCTACTCCCAATGTCGGAAAGTGGGCGGAAAACTGTTGTATGCAACTTTTCATTTGATCGGGTTCAACTGCATACCACACTTCCGGAAAAATCAATCTAATTCATTAGTCGGAAAATGTGCGTAAGAATGTTGTGTGAAACTTTTTAGTTGTCAATCCGAACAGGTTTAAACTCATTTGTAAAGATCTATAAATAAATTCAACAATGACTGCATGCCATTCTTCCGGAAAATTCACCAAACTGGGTGGGTAATGGGTGGTCAAGGTTGTATTGGCGAATAATCAACTCCAAGAGATTAGCTCCAAACTACTTTTCAAAACTACACTTAAATAAATACGGAATAGATCCCAGTCCAATTTTTGAAAACTTACTAACTAAGTCTGCTGCTGAATGAAACTGGTAAGTATTTCATACGATCAATCTCAAACTCATTTTCAAGATCTATATGAAAATTCAACAATGACAGCTTACTATTCTTCAGAAAAATTCAGTTCGTTGGTAGAAAATTGGTGGTCAAGATTGTAGAAAAGTTTAGATCCCAGCGATTACCTTCAAACTAATCTTCGGAGTTACATACAAAAAAACGGAGTACGTAAATTTACAATTTTGGAAATCTTCCCACAAAGTTCAAAAATGGGCGAATAATTGTTGTATCAGCTTGATTTTTATGGTTTTGGAAAAGCTTTAATGTCTTCCATTCGATCGAATTCAAAATAATATCTAAAGCTCCATATGGGTTTCCATAAACTTTTTAACTTTTTTTGGGTGTAAATTGGTGGGATTATTTGTCAATTTTCGTACGATTAGCTGCTCATTAAGGCTACACAAACAAAAATATGGATAAAAGAGTACAGAGTATAAAAACCAGAGAAGAACAGAATGCTAAGAGCGAACGCAAGGAGCCAAGCACAGAGAGCACAAGTCGAAGAGAACCAATTTTAAAATGTGTGGATCAGGAGCTTGAGGAAATGCCTATGATGGCATGCATCTATTGGAGATACCACTTTAAAAAAAATGTACCAACTCCTCTACCTCTGCGGTGGTGTGGAAATGAGGACTCTTATCTTAAAAATGTAAAAAAGCTGCCGCATCCGAATGCGAGCGAAGCCGCGGGTATAAGCTAGTATTTTTATATAACGTTATATTCATACATAAGTCGTAGGTCGAGCCTTCGCGAATTTCATTGAAGTTTTGATCGTTTGTTTTGCAATTTTTTCTGATTTATAATTTTTCATATTTTGTGCCTTTTGTTTTATATGATGAATAATTTTGAATTGACAATTAATTTTAATACATTCAGGATTATCCATCAAAACCCATTTGTATTGATGGCCAACAATGGATATGAATTCTTTATATAGCCTAAGTGAATTTTGAATTAAATATGAAGTAAACTCCTTTTAGATGGGCACCTAAAGTAAATTGTTCGCATCATTTTGATAAACGGTAAAGGCAAATGGATTCTATGTCTTTACAGGTTGGGAGGGTATTAGAAGAAGAACATCTCCACCTCAGTTCTTCAACAATACATAGTCTGTGTGAGCTTTTAGGCCAGTTATTAGGTTGTGTATTCCGTTCCTTCCTTAACTCTGTCTACTATCTTTAGTTTTGTGACGGGGCAGCTTTCTAGGTGGCAAAAGACCCACCCCACTTTCCCTGAGCACAGTCGACCCCGTAGGCAGAGTACGCCTCCAGTTAGCTGCACACATACCCGTGGTCGTTACAAATTCAACAAATCTTGATCTTCAGGTCTATTAGGCGACTTCAGCAGTTGGCACCAACTATGGGGGTCTGCTAAAAACAACAATAAAGGAAATATAATAACAAAGTTTGTCAAAAAATCAAATCTTATTCTACTTAACGGCAAATCTCCAACACACTTCACAACTCACAACACCTTCACACTCATAGATCTATCTCTTTTCACTTCACAACATGGCAAATAACAGACGATCTCAACGGGAGCGACCATTTCCCAATATTTGTCACAATATTTCCACAAAACAGCAAAGAACCCAGTAAAACAATATTTAAAACAGATAAAGCAGACTGGGAAGAATTGCAACAACTCACAAATTACTTTGACACAAATGTCAACACATCAAAAAACAGAAATAAAGAAACAGCTAATATAAATAAAATCATTCTTCAATCTGCCCATCTAAGTATACCTTAATCATCAACAAAAACCATCTCAAATAACGTTCCATGGTGGAACACGAACCTCTCAAAGCTAATAAAAAAAGCCAAGTCCAAAGCTTGGCAGGACCTGAAGAGAAATATAAGTCAGACAAATATAATAGCATACAGAAAAACGAATGCAATTTACAGACGCGAAATCAGAACATCTAAACAAACATCCACAACTATCTTCACAGGTGCAATAAACCCAAATACACCCATCTCAAAAGTTTGGTTCAATAATAAATTGCGTAAAAGACCCTCAATCAAATCAACATTTGACAGACAAAGCAAAAATCGCCAACGCCTTTGCCCAACACTGGGAAAACGATTCCAAAGTCGTAAACTTTACACCAGAATTCTCCAATTCTAAATATTCAACAATATACCGACCAACAAACAACACATCATCAGAGCGTAAGTTAAAGTCGGCCCTGCCCGACTTCGAAATACCCGTTACTCAAGGCAATTAGTGTTGCGGCTCAGATAAGTATGCAACGTTTTTTTTAATTCTGCCATTTATTATCCGATCATTATGAAAATTTGTGAGATTGTACATATTGGCCACATGCACTACATTGCAAAATCTTAAAACACGTAATTCGGTTAAGCCTGACACGCTAATAAACGCCTTAATTGGCCACATGCACTACACTGCAAAATCTGAGCTCGATAGCTTACAAATTGTAGGAGATATTCAACATTTTTAATTGCGGGGGCGGGAGGGGGCGTGGCCAAAATTTGAAACAAACTTGATCTGCCTACAGACAATACTAGCTTACATCTAAAATTTGGTTGCTCTAGCTCTTCTAGTCTCCGAGATCTAGGTGTTCATACAGACGGACGGACGGACGGACGGACGGACGGACAGACGGACATGGCTATATCGACTCGGCTATTGATCCTGATGAAGAATATATATACTTTATGATATCGGAGATGCTTCCTTCTGCCTGTTACATACATTTGCACGACTTTAGTATACCCTTTTTACTCTACGAGTAACGGGTATAAAAATGACCATGATTGAGCTGCTATCCGCACTCAACAAACTCAAAGGGAAAACCCCGGGCTAAGATCGCATATCCTACCCAATGCTTAAAAATTGCTCCCGAACACTTAATCAAAGAACTTTAGCCCACTTTAACAATATTTTCGAAAATTACCTACCACAAACGTACAAAACCAGCCTAACAATACCCATACTTAAACCCAACACAGACAAAAGTTCAATTATCTCTTACAGACCAATATTCCTTAACCCATGTGTTAGCAAGGTACTGGATAAAATTGTTGCCAAAAGAATCTGGTGGTTCGTCACCACCAACAACTTCATCCACCCAAACCAATTAGGTTTCAAACAGAGAAAATCCGTTACTGATAATCTACTTTATGTAGATCATCTGATAACGAAGTCACTCTCAAGACTCCACACTTCTATCATCTCTTTAGACTTTTCTAAAGCATACTAAACCAGCTATACGAATGGAAAATAGGTCCGAACATTTACAACTATATACAAAACTATATGACGAATAGGAAAATTAAAACTAGAATAGGTATCCACACCTCGAACACACATGCGTTGCATAACGGAATACCACAAGGATCACCAATCTCAGTGATTTTATTCCTAATAGCCTACAACAAACTCTCCAGCATAATTTCGCTTCAAAACCAGAAAGAAAGTCGGTCAAGCCCGACTATAGCATACTCTGTACCAACGAAATTACATGCTCAGCATATATTTTAATGCTGCAGTAGCAGCTGAAAGCAGCGCTGCTTCTGCGATAAGTTATCCTTATTAGAAGGAACAACCCACCTATCTTTAAAACTGTAGTAGATATGACGTTTTTTCTAAATTGCGGGGGCGGCAGGGGGCGTGGCCAAAATTGAAAATAAACTTGATCTGCCTGCAGACATAAGAAGCATATGTCCCATACATGTTAAACCTCTATCTCTTACCATCTCTGAGATCTGTGCGTTCATACGGACAGACAGACGGACATGGCTATATCAACTCGGCTGTTGTTGCTGATCAAGAATATGTACGTTAACGTTGGATGTTAATTCACACTTAATTCGGACACTGGGCATTTGATTCCGGCCAAATGCTGACTTAGTCGTCCACGACCAATAGCTCCGCCGCCGTCGATAACACAACTCTCCAAGAGAATTTGAAATCAGCCTCTCAGAGAGCGACGACTGCAGTAGCTGTTGCCGGCAGCGAAAGGAGTTGGGGTTGAGCTGTAGTTTTAAGAAACTTGTAAGTCTAGTCTAAAATTGGATCTGACAACGCACAGACGAGGCTTGTCAAATAAAACCTGAATTGATAATCAACACGTGCACCCATCGGTCACTTAATTATCATAATTATTGGCTGACAACCATTCAAGTTTAACTTGTATACTTTATAGGGTTGGAGATGCTTCCTTCTTGATGTTACATACTTTTGCACAAACTTATAATACTGTGTACCTACGGTACAGAGTATAATAATAAACCCAACGTCCAAACGCTAATCACACACACACTCACAAACGCGCGAATTTATTTATTTATTATTTAAAACACGTAATTCGATTAAACCTGACACGCTAATAAACGCCTTAATATTTATGTAAATTTTCGCAATGAAAATTGCGTTGTAAAATTTAGAAATCGCAAAGAAAAAGCCTTTTTAAATCGCAGCCACAAAAATTCGCAAGCGTTCGTGATAGTCGTACGAGACGAAGTAAGGAAACTACGAGTGGGAGGAAGAGAGAGAGAGAGAGAGGATTGGCACGCGCCGCAGACAAAAAAAAACCTTTGCATTTGCCAGAGCTAGAGATGGGCGCACATCGAAAACTACGCGGGACTCCGGAGTGACCAGAGTGACTTAACATCATTGTGATTGCTTGATATTATGTTAGAATTAAAGAACTCGACTATTTTTATATTATTTGCAATTTAAACCAGGGATGCAAACCGGTTCTGAACCGAACCGGTTCTGAACCGAACCGCTTATTCCAGCCGGTGAACCGAACCGCAAACCGAACCGGCTTCCTTTCAGAATTGCTGAACCGAACCGAAAACCACAAATAAAAACGGTTCGGTTCGGTTCAGTTCTCTGACTGAAATCATGCCTAAAATCAACTAAGGTCATGACGTAGTAGGACATGTCAGAGTAAAATCCATGGCCCAAATTCTCAAAAAATGATGTCATGAATTCAGGACCAGCCCTTTCATTTCTGAGCTGATTCAGCTATGATTCAGTTCTGAGCCTAACTTAAGGGATATGATAAATATAATAATTACGATGCATAGTACGTATTCTTTTCTAGCAAACATTCTCAATTTTCGAGAGTATTCATCTAGGAACTTATAGACGACTCCTGGAAATCCGACATAATAAGCATTGGACATTCTTCTAAGGATTTTAAAAATATTTAAATGGATTATAAGAATTAAATTTCAAAGGTGTTCGACAAGTCACATTACTACCAACAATCATAATATCTCATAATGTGCCTTTGTGAACCACTGAACCGAACCGAAACCGCGGTTCAGCTAGCTCGAAAAACCATGTAATGAACCGAACCGGCGGTTCAGAAACTGTATGAACCACTGAACCGAACCAGTCCTTATTTTCGAGTGGTTTGCATCCCTGATTTAAACAATCCTCGTCTTAGTAGTCAGATGGGTATCGGGCGATATATTTGTCCCGCGACCATCTCTAATTTCTCTCTCTCAATATTGTGTATGTGGGAAATGGAAGGCGGAAAATGAGAGCGTCCCAGTTAGCTGCAAGAATCCAATTGAATCTAATGAGCTAGCCATAGCTGTTAGGTTTTGTATAGGATTTCGTTGTTGGAATTACTCAGACAATATATTTGCAGATTTAATTCATTTAAAAGGTGGAATTTTTGTCGCAAAATGAAAATAAACTTGATCTGCCTGCAAGTATAAGAAGCATATGTCCCATACATGTGAAACCTCTATCTCTTACCATCTCTGAGATCTGTGCGTTCATACGGACAGACAGACGGACATGGCTATATCGACTTGGCTGTTGATGCTGATCAAGAATACATACATACTTACTACTTTGTTTGTTACATACTTTTCCACAAACTTATTATACTCTATGTACCTTTGGTACAGAGTATAAAAACATCAAGTTTTGCGCATTTGCTGACGACTTCCATTTAATCATTAACCACAATAAATGTAAAAACTCCCAATTTAGCTTAAACGAACTGTTCTTTAATACCGGCAGCTGGTGTCTCCAATCAGGAGCCATCCTATCGCCAAACAAATGCAAATGCATCCACATTTGCAGAAAACACAGCTGTAACACTCAAATAGCAACAGACACGTACACAATACCAAGAGTAACCAAACTAAAAATCCTAGGGCTCACTATCAATCAGAAATACCGATTAAACTCCCACATCGAAGACATAATCCCTTCACTTCTTAAAAGACTAGACGTTCTAAAATGCATCGGTTGAACAAAATTCAACTGCAATACAGCTACGCTTATCTCCATCCTAAAAGCTATTTTAATATCGAAAACCGACTATTGCCTTGCTCTCTATGGGTACGCACGAAAAACCCAACTTAAAACAGGTAAGGGCGCTGCAGTCGAGTTTCCCGACCACAAAATACCCTGTTGATTTGATTTCATTTATTTGTTTTTGAATTTTTGAAGATGAATGTAACAAAATTATCATCCCAAATGAAGGCAACACTTTTTTCTAGTCCTGACCAACAACTGGGGGGTGCTCTTATCAGCTCAACTGTTTCGCTTATAACTCCGGTGTTTTTTGTCCGTGGTAGATATTGGGCTTGATGTATACTAAACCACGAGGCTATAACTTAAAAATTGTGGATCTGACGGTTTTTTAGGTCTAGGATGGCTGGAGGAGGTCTTGGTTTTTTGGGGATAAAAAGGGGACGGGGTGGAATTTTTAAAAACTGAAACAAACTTGATTTGCGTACAGCATAAGTCTACCTTCATGCAAAAATTTGTGGCTCTATCTTTTATAGGGTGTGAGATCGACGCGTTCATACAAACAGACAGACGGACGGACGGACAGACGGACATGGCTATATTGACTCGGCTGTTTATGCTGATCAAGAATATATATACTTTATGGGGTCGGAAATGTTTCCTTCTCCCTGTTACATACATTCGCACAACTTCATGATCCCCCTTTTCCCATTTTCAATGGGAACAGGGTACAAAAACTCAACAAACCCTTTACCATTCCAACAAAAATTCTTGCGCTTTAAAAATAACCACAACCAATACAAATTTTTTTATACAGACGGGTCAAAATCCCTACATTCAACATCATACGCCACCGAAAACACAGTTTTAAAAATTGGTACACTTCCTAACTATTCCTCTATATACTCAGCCGAAATAATAGCCATTCTAGAAGCAATCAAAATAATAGCAGCTGAGCTTGGCAAATTCGTCATTTGTTCAGACTCACAATCTTCACTGAAATCAAAAAGAAATATTGAAAATCACACCTACTACGCAGAAACTATTCGAACAATACTTACAAGACACCCAAACAAAATTAAACTCATTTGGATCCCAAGTCACATAAACATAAAAGGCAACGACTTAGCCGACGAACACGCTAAAACAGCAAACAAATATCCGATAATCACAACAAACAACATAAACACAACAGATATAAACAAACACTTTAAAAAGCAACAAGACTTAACAATGCAACAACACCATCAAAATTGTTCAACTTGGTATAGGGCTTAGGTCCCCATAACCCAAATTTTCTACAATTTATCAAGTTTAAAAAGCATGATGAATTCTCTAGACTGGACCAAATCAAAATAATAAGGCTTAGGCTTGGACATACCAAAATAACAAATCAACATAACATTGACAAAAACGCCTCCAAGTATTGCCCCCTATGTGAAAACAACACCGTAATCAACATAGAACACATTATATCCGAATGTCCCTGGTGGTACTACATTCCACCAACCCACTTAACGCCCTAGTAACTCCACCAAAAAATCCAATCTATATCACAAAATATAATACAACACACATTTTCACTTACAATTCCTAAACAACTCTGTATTACAATTATAAATCAATTTTCAAATAAGTACACAAACCTACACATCTGTAACCACACCACCACCTGAACACCAAAATATAAGCTGAAGGTCCCAGCAGCCATGCTTTACCCTCACTAGCTATTATGTTTATAACTTTAAGCTAGTTATACTAAATAAATAAACAAATATTAAGTACTTTCTTGATCAGAATCAACAGCCGAGTCGATATCGCCATGACCGTCTGTCTGCCTGTCTGTCCGTATGACTGCACAGATCTCAGAGATGGTAGAAGTCAGAGCTTTGACGTGTGTGGGAAAAAGCTTATATTTCGTTTTCGCTATAGCTATCGTAATCGTTATCGTTTATTTCCCGTTCTATTCTTACAAACCAAATTTCAAGTCAATCGGATGATAAATAGTTATTTGCATGCAGAATTTTTCGAAATCGGGAAAATGCGAGTCCAATAATTCCAATTATGCGAGTCCAATATAATACTTAACATACAAACCGAGTTCGAAGTCAATCGTATGAAAAATAACATTTTCCCCATACACATTTTTCTGACGCTTTTTAAGGGCTCTTCTGACCCTACTGTCGATTTTTCTAACATCGAAAGATGATATCTCAATGTATTTCACATAATATTCTTACAAACGGAATTTTAAGACAGTCGGATGAATTATAGATTTTTTCCATGCAGAATTTTCAGAGTGTTTTCCGACCCCACAGTCGATCCTTGCAAAATCGAAAAATCACGACTCAATTAATTATTCTTACTATCGATACAAACCTAGTTTCAAGTCAGTCGGATGAACAATATTAATTTGCATGCAAAATTTTCCTGGTAGTTTTCGGCACCATGGTAAAATTTTCCAACATCGGAAAAGCACATCCCATTTTATTTTACCTACTTTCCTAACAAACCGAGTTTCAACCCGAATTTTAGGTCATTCGGATAATTAATAGTTTCCTGCATGCAGAATTTTCCGGAAATTTTCTGACCCTACGGTCAAATTTTGCAACAACGGAAAACGACATCTCAATTTATTTCACCTTCTATCCTTCCAAACCGAATTTCAAGACAATCGGGTAAAAAATAAATTTTTCCAAATCGAATAATCCGGGAATTTTTCTTCTGCTATGATTTTCCTAAATCGAGAAAACACATGTCCAATTTTTTTGCATAATTTGTTTACAAGCCGAGTTTCAAGTCAATCGGAAAATAAATAAAATTTCCCCATAGAATCTTTTCCGACGCTTTTCCGGGAATTTCCCGACCTAACGGTCGAATTTTTCAACATCAGAAAATCACATCTCATTTTAATTCACCTACTACGGTTTGTTAGGAAACCGAGTTTCAAGTCAATCGGATGAAAAATCCAATTTTTCCTATAAATACTTTTTTGACACATTTCCGTAAATTTTACGCTCTACGTTCAAATTTACCAACATCGGAAAATCCCATTTCAACTTATATCACTTGCCATCCTATTAAGCCGAATTTAAAGTCATTCGGAAAATTAATAGTTTCTTGCATGCAGAATTTTCCGGGAATTTTCGACCCTACGGTCCAATTTTCCAACATCGGAAAATTACATCTCAATTTATTTCAGCTTCTATCCTTACAAACCGAGTTTCAAGTCAATCGGATGAAAAATAACATTTTTCCCATACAAACGGTTTTCCAGGAATTTTCCAACCCTACTGTCGAATTTTCCAACATCGGAAAATTACATATTAATTTATTTCACTTACTATCCTTAGAACCCGAGTTTCAAGCCAATCGATAGAAAAATAAAATTTTCCACATACACCTTTTTCTACACTTTTCGGGAATTTTCCGACTTTACGGTCATATTTTCCATTATCGGAAAATGACATCTCAATTTAGTTTACCTACTCTCCTTGCAAACCGAATTTCAAGTCAATCGGGGGAAATATAGTTAGTTAGCATGCAGACTTTTCCGGGAATTTCCCGACCTTGCGGTCGAATTTTCCAACATCGGAAAATCACATTTCAACTTATTTTTCTAACTATCCTTACAAACCAATTTTCAAGTCAATCGGGTGAAAAATAGATTTTTGGCATATCGAATTTTCCGGAAATTTGTCTTGTGGGCGGATTTTCCGAAATCGGGAAAACACGTGTCCAATTATTTCGCATACTTTGCTTACAAACCGAGTTTCGAGTGAATCGGATGAAAAATACAATTTTCCCCATACAAACTTTTCCCACGCTTTTCCGGCTTTTTCGGGTGGAATTTTCCAGTCTGTCCAAATTTAAGCCATCTATCTCTTACCGTTTAGGCTGTGCGATGGTTGCCAATCAGTCAGGACACACTCTTATATATGTAGAGAGATTAGCTCTACGCAGCACTCGCACACACTAACATTAATGTAACCTAAGCTAAACGCAGACAAATACAGATCAGTTCTTCTGCAGCAAACAAAGCGAACTCAATTCATTCTTTGCCCACAATCTCAGAAATGGGATAAGAAACCGGAAAAAAATTAATATTTTTTTTCACCTATCACCTACAAACCATAATTTAAGTTGGTGGCAAACGGTGCAGTTAGAACTTAAACAAAACTAAAACATAAAGAAACAAGAAAGAAAGTCGGTCAAGCCCGACTATAACATACTCTGTACCAAGAAAATTTCTTTTGATCATAACTCGAAAACCGTTCATCCGATCTTCTTCATTCCTTTGGCGGATCGATAAGTTATCCTAATAACTAAATATGTCCAGAAGGAACAAGCCATCTATCTTCAAAACTGTGGGAGATATGACGTTTTTTCTAAATTGCGGGGGCGGGAGGGGGCGTGGCCAAAATTGAAAATAAACTTGATCTGCCTGCAGACATTAGAAGCATATGTCCCATACATGTCAAACCTCTATCTCTTACCATCTCTGAGATCTGTGCGTTCATACGGACAGACAGACGGACAGACGGACAGACGGACATGACGGACATGACTCGGCTGTTGATGCTGATCAAGAATATATATACTTTATGGGGTCGGAGATGCTTCCTTCTGGATGTTACATACTTTTGCACAAACTTATAATACACCCAGAAAAAAGTATGGACTAGAATTGCCCAAAATTACCTAAAATTTTAGGTAGTTTTGCCTAATCTAACGGCTAAGGAATTTTGGACTAGAATTTAGGACATCCATTGCCTAAATTTTTTTTGTGGTTTTAGATAATATATGGCCTTAAATCGAGTCTGTGTTTTAAGGAAATATGTGGCCTTGAATGTAGGCTATTATATAAGGACTTAATTTCCTTGAAAATAGTCCTTGAAAGCCTTAATATTTAGGCAATAAAGGACCTTAAATTCATGCCATGATAGCCTTAATATTTAGGCAATAAAGCACCTAAAATTTATGCCCCTAATTACCTACATTTTTAGGTAATCTGTGATCCCAAAAAAATACTTTTTCCAATAATTTTTTTATTTATTGTGCACTATACTAGCTTAGGCTTAACAAAAATATTTGTATTTATTTTATGAGTATGAAACGGGGAATGTTTAACAATACGTAAGTCTATTAATGTGCAGTTACCAAAACTAATTAACTTATAGCTGTTATAGTGCTTGCAAAATTTTGTTTCCAATTCTTTGCAAATCAAATTTACTTTTTCATTAGTCGATACTATTTCTTTTATAATAAATGATATAAACTAAGGATCAGTGAAAAAAATAATGTAAAAGCATAAAGCAGAATACCAATTGGCTTACATATAAATAGCATCTTGCTGAGGAAATGTCTGTATCAGAAAAACTTAACTTAAACTACTCAAAGTACGATGAGCTTTTAAACAGACAACTGGATTTGCTAAACTTTATATTAACTTTAGTATAATTTAGGATTTTATTACCAAAATAAAAATTTAACTTGACAGCCAATGAATAAGTAAAATTAACTCTGCTGATTATATTTTTAGAATAGGTTTTTCATTCTCTGTGCTTCGATTCAAAAGGAAATGTCCAAAGATGGCGTAGAGGCCCGGACATTTTAACAATTTTAAAAAATTGTGTTTTTGTATTACCTTATTCATCCACAAATGAAGATGACACTCAAACTTAACTCTGGCACCAAACAATTCTTTGGGCACGATCTCCTTTAAATGTTCGCTGGTAAGAAGCAAGACAGATTCCTCGTCTATTCCGTGAGCTGTTTACAAATGGGTATAAATCAATCTATTAGATATTTTCTAATAGTTATAGTTATTTTAGCAATTTATATATTATTATTAATTTATTTTTAATATTATTTTAAAAAATATACACAAATAGTGTGAAAGAAGTTCTTTCAGTATTAGTATGAAGCTAATCATGAATTTAAATAAAATGTAATATAATTTTTTTACCAATGAAAACATCAAGCAACTCCTAACAATTAAGTTTTTTTTTTAAATTTTTTCCATATTGCAAGCACTGGAATAAAATTAAAAATTAAAGTAAAATTAAATTGAAAGTACAAAACAATAATTTAAAAAGGTACTACAAACAAAAGCCAATTTTTAGAGCTGTATGTTTAGAGGCCTTATGTCATTCGAAGTTAGCAGTAAAATAGACTGGCATGTTTAAAAAAAGCTACTTTTTCAAGCTAAGCGGTCAGCACTATACTCAAATAAAAATCGACTTGCAAGAACATGCTCAATGCGTGCAAGAAAACTTAATTATTAATTTGGCTGCTTTGGTAAGTTATTATGTAAATACATGTATGTGCATTGTACATATTGGTATGTACAGATATATGCACACATTAGCCTTGAAATTGTGTGTACATGTGAACGTACGTAAGCAACCAAAGTACATACATATGTCAAAGTTAGTACATGTGTCACATGTATATTGACTTATGTTATCACATTGTTATCCAAACTTACCTGTATTTAATAGAAATCACAAACACTTGAGGTAAACTTCACTTTCGCGGTTTTTTTTAGAATTTTCATATTCACTGCGCCTTCTCACATGGCACGCTCACTTATGAAAGTCCGTGTTCAAATTGGTGTGACCAGATTATGAAAACAAAATTTGACGGAAAAGTGCGCGTTACAGTTTTCATTACTTTAAAAATAGCTTCCATACTGGACAACGAAATGCGGCTGGTTGATGTTGTCGTTTTTTATTTAAATTATAAACAAAACAATTGATAGTAATTAGTAATAGTAATTTAGCGGCAGTAAGTCGAGATCTGGCAAAAACAATTTTTTTTTCATTCTTAAAAATATTGATATTTTTCGTAAATATTTGCAAGGCTTAACGTTGACGTTTGCCCTTACATACTTGCCACTTTCCTTTGCCGGTTTAACTCAGAAACAATATGACATTTGTCCGTATTGTCATATGAAATATTTTTAGCCCATTGGACTATTTTTTAGCACACAAATTCCTTAAACTTTATTACCTAAAATTGAAAGTTTTAGGCAATATGTACCATTTTTAAGGCAATTATTGCCTAAAATTTAAATTTTAGGCCATAAAGTCCAGTTTCCTAAAATTTTAGGAATCACTTTTTTCTGAGTGTACTCTATGTACCTACGGTACAGAGTATAAAAATTAGAGGAAAGTTAACTTCGGCTCGGCCGAAGTTTGTATACCCTTGCAGCACGTTTTAAACTAATTTGATGGTCATATCCAATGAAAACCAACAAGTTTTTCTAAATAAGACTACTTTTCTGACTCTACTTTTGTGTGACAGCTATACTATATAGATGTCCGATTTCGACCAATCTTTGCAGAATCGTGGATAAGCATAGGAAACTAGTAAATACAGAGTTGGGAGACGTTTCCATAAAAAACAAAAAAGTTTTTCTCACTAGAACTAGTTTTTCCACCGATCGTTCCTATGGCAGCTATAAGTTATGGTCATCCGAAATGTGCAGCTTAATTGTACCAGATGACTTCGTGCAAAGTTTGGTGGCGATAGCTTAAAAACTGACGGAGAAGATAGCATAGAAACAGACGGACATGGCTAGATCGACTCAGCTTGTCATGCTGATCAAGAATATATATCAGGAACTGTAATCATTATTAGATCTATTATAAAAATCAAACTTTAATGATTATTTTTGATTTTCATTTTATAACTTAAAAAAAAGTAGTTAAATTTGATTTTTAAAATTAAACTCAGAAATAATTATTATAAATATTACTCAAATGTCGATTGCCACACGTGCTTAAGAAATTGTGGCAAGATTGATGCGTATCCCTAGTAAATGAATCAAGTCAAACCAGTGCCAAGTTTGAAAATGCAAATAAAATTCCGGATTTTTTAAAATTAATTATTAATTTCGATTTTTAGTCATTTTACTCAAAAAATAATAGTGGTATTCCTGAAAGTGATTTGCTTTCGATTTTGATTTCGTGAAAGCAAATCAAAAGCAGTTGACGGAACGACCCTGATTTTATTTTGATTTGCTTTCGTTTGGCGCGAAATTAAACAAAGGCGCGAAAGAAAATAGTGCCGAATGAAATTGTGTTCATGAAAATACAAAAGCAAAGATAACCAACCTAGCACGCTTTGGCTTTGATGTTGCTTCGCAGAAATCCTTAAGGAGTGAATTAACACATATATTTAAGTTTAATAGCAGAAAAACACAAAAAACTTACAAAGTTTTCCCTATTGAGATCAAATTTAAAGGTACACAAACACCAAGTGCGACAGCATTCGTTGATGAGAACGGTCACGCTAAAACGAAATCAGCCTCGAAGCTGATTTCGTGAAAGCAATAAATATTACCCTACTTTCCATACCTATTCTGGGCACACTGCAAATTTTGTATGGAGCTGTCGTGATCAGCTGATACACGAAATCGAAAGTAAATCAAAATCGAAAGCAAATCACTTTCAGGAATACCACTAATCATTATTAATCATCATTGCGGAAATGAATAGAAAAGCGAAATACAGACGTATTCTATTATGATACGTTTTTTCACGCGGGTACTTGAAGTTGATGATTTTTGAGGATGAAAATGCTTCAAATAATCATTATTTACGGTCCCTGATATAAATATGTGTGTATGTATATACTCTATGTGTTCGTAAATGCTTCCTTCTATGCGTTACAAACATCTGGACACTTTCAATCTCTGCAAGGGTATAAAAAGTGCAGGCACCACATGGAAAGAAAAAAATGTTAATTTTTTATACGTGGTGCTTTTATAATCTGTAACAGAGGTACAGATAATTGTTATTCTGCCTAAATGCAATGCGCAATAGAATACTCGACTGCCAACAACGAAGTACAGCCACGAAAATCTACTAAGCATCAACAACCGAGTCGATGTAGCCATGTCTGTCTGTGCATGCCGTGCGCGTCGAACTAACAGTAAACGAAGTTACAACAACTTCTTTGGTCTCTCTTTTTTTTTGCTCACCAATGCCTCTTGCAAAATATCATGCGTTTTGTATTTGCAACATTTGTTGTTGTGATCAGAGAGGTACACGCACACATGTACCTGAGTGCGTCCACTCTGGCGCCGGCTAACTCCCCACCCGACCAAAAGTTAGCGAGCGAATTCGCGCACGAAACTCAAAGCGAATAAAAAACCGGCAAAACCTTCGTTTACGAATTCGCGAAACTTTCGTTTATGATGCTTGTGTCGCTCAGTTCGTGCGAATCTGCCCGCGAATGTCGTCTCGAAGGATTTACGAGTTTCGTTTTCACTCGTTCCAAAAAATTGTATACTCTGTACCAAAGGTACATAGAGTATACTAAGTTTGTGCAAAAGTATGTAACATCCAGAAGAAAGCATCTCCGACCCCATAAAGTATATATATTCTTGATCAGCATCAACAGCCAAGTCGATATAGCCATGTCCGTCTGTCTGTCCGTATGAACGCACAGTTCTCAGAGATGGTAAGGGATAGAGGTTTGACATGGACATATGGGACATATGCTTCTAATGTCTGCAGGCAGATCAAGTTTATTTTCAATTTTGGCCACGCCCCACAGTGGGCGATTTGGCTGATCTAGCGTAAGGAAAAAAAAATTTTCAACTTTTAAAATCTGCCAAAATTTGATTTGCCGCCGATAAAAAAATGGTCATGTAGCATATCGATAACATCAAGACCGATAAAGATGGCATCATTGATCAGCTGTGAGCTTTCGAACACAACATATGGAGACACGAATTTGTATACCCGTTACTCGTAGAGTAAAAAGGGTGTACTAAAGTCGTGCAAATGTATGTAACAGGCAGAAGGAAGCATCTCCGATATCATAAAGTATATATATTCTTATCCAGGATCAATAGCCGAGTCGATATAGCCATGTCCGTCTGTCCGTCCGTCCGTCTGTATGAACACCTAGATCTCGGAGACTAGAAGAGCTAGAGCAACCAAATTTTAGATGTAAGCTAGTATTGTCTGTAGGCAGATCAAGTTTGTTTCAAATTGTAGATTTTGCAGTGTAGTGCATGTGGCCAATATGTACAATCTCACAAATTTTCATAATGATCGGATAATAAATGGCAGAGTTAAAAAAACGTTGCATACTTATCTGAGCCGAAACACTAATTGCCTTGAGTAACGGGTATTTCGAAGTCGTGCAGGGCCGACTTTAACTTACGATCTCGTTTTTATTAATTCCCGCTATTTTTACACATATTTAGATTGTTGTGAAAAATTTTTGATTTGATCATTACTGTTCTGGTCTTTTGGGTTTACACAAACTAAAGGTATGTATTAAAAGAAAATAAATGTTTCGTGACCTGTGAATACATGTTGTATTGCTAACTTGTGCTTAAAACTAACTACCTTTTTAATACCCAATTTGTTGGCAAATTTAATTTTCTGTAGAGTAAAACATTATGAAGCACGCATCGGCCGGTAACAATGTTATACTTGTGTGAAACTATGGTTCGTCCCCTGTTCAAATTGTCCAACATTAGCTGCCCCGGGCTGCCCATTCTGACAATGTTGCTTTCTTTTAGAAATCATGTCATGCAGCAAGCACGCACTTTTTTTAGTATGGCAAGGAGAAAGAGACGCTTCAAAAAAAATGTCCAGCACTGCTCGAGTTCATATTTTTAAATGTTATTGAAAAATCGAACTGTACTGAGCAGGACTACGATTCTGTTATTAAGGAGCTCAAAATTTTGTGCAAAAGACTGTCTGAGAAGTGGAGAAAGTGTCATGGGGATAAGAAGCGATTTGAGCACAACAACGCAGCTTGGCTGAACGAACACTTGGTTCTTCTACAACAAAGCAGAATATTGGGTTCAGGACGAAAAGAAAAGGACTTTGCTGATTGCCACCCGAAACATCAATGCACCAAAGTTTTCACGTATTAGTCTATACAAATGTGGAAAACGCAGTGAAGCGGATATAGACTCAATGGTCGGCACAGATACCGACGCATCTAAAAAAATAAAAAGAAGCTTGGATATAGACCAACAGCTTCCTATAAAATATACTCCAGAGGAAGCTTTGGCCCTCTACATTGATGGCAATTACACCAAAAACTCATATAAGCTTTTGCAAGCAGGCACAAATGAGCGGAAAGCTAATATTTTTCCAACATATGATGTTTTGCGATCTGCCAAGAGGATGTGCTATCCGAATTCCATTAGAACGGAAGAATGTTGGACAGAAGTCCCGTTGCAAGAAATGCTGGACCAGACTAGAATTGTTGAAGCACATCCTGATGTATTTAGTCCAATCTCAGTTGATGACGAAAAATGTAGTTTGACACTCTTTTCTAAATGGGGCTGCGATGGGAGTTCGGGATGGGATGCGATGGGAGTTCGCAACTTATCGCCAAAGCTTCAGCAACTCGGAACTTAAAATGGCAAATGAGCACTTGTTTTTCATTTGTATTGTGCCGCTACAATTGCAATTGGGAAGCTGCATACTTTGGAAAAATCCTCGCCCATCATCGACTCAGTATTGTAGACCTCTTAAAATAATGCTTGCCAAAGAGACTGCAGATTTGGTAAGAGCCGAAATTGAGAATATTAAGTCTCAAATACAGAAAATTGTGCCCACACGACTAAGCAAATTTCAAGTTGAACACAAATTGCAACTTACGATGATCGATGGAAAAGGGTTTAGCGTGATTGCGGAAACATCATCGCAAACTTGCGGCATTTGTAAGGCCACGCCCAAAATTGTTGAACGATTTACATACCATTAAAAACTTTCCAAGAAACGATGTCTTACTAGAATTCGGACTGTCGACCTTGCATTGTTGGATTCGTTGTTTTGAATGTATGTTACACATAGGTTATCGGCTACCGATTAAAAAGTGGCAGGTCCGTGGTTCAGATAAGAGCATAGCCGATCAACGAAAGGCAGCCATTCAAGATAGGTTCAGGGTCGAAATGGCATTATTGATAGACATTCCAATGCAAGGTTCTGGCAACACTAATAGTGGTAATACGGCTCGAAGGTTTTTTGAAAATTCTCAATTGTCTGCACATATAACCGGACTAAACCATGATCTAATAAAAAGAATTGGTGTTATATTGCGCTGTATTGTCTCCGGATATTCAATAAATTCCGACAGATTTCGCGAAAACGCATTAGAAACCGCACAGATTTTCATACGGGAATATCCATGGTTTTACATGCCCTGCTCAGTACATAAAATATTGATTCATGGAGCCGATATAATAGAATGTGTTTCACTTCCGATTGGCATGGTGTCGGAAGAAGCCTTGGAAGCTAGCAACAAAAATTTACGGAAATTTCGGCTTGAACATACTCGCAAAAATTCGCGCTTAAATACTATGGAGGTGTTATGACCCAAAGCTGGGCCCTGCGTGTGTTGTTCAAGTGGGCGTGCCAGCTAGCTCCAGCCCTCAGGGAATAGGTCCACATAACCCTGCCCACCACACGTAACAATAAATATCTAACGAACATTAACCCGCGGCTGTTAGACATTACACAACACTAACTACTGCACAATTTGAAATCACTAAAACAAACGAGGTGAATTTAAATTGGAATTCAAATTTGAATTAAAAAAAAAATCCAAGCACTTACGAGAATCCTAACTAACACAAACAAGAAAAATTTAACTGACTGACGTAGAAACAGAAAATAGATAAGCAAAAAAAAAACTGGACAAGACATCGGTCGGCAGACTCTAGCTGGATTGAGCCTTCTTTTGCGCACCCCTCCCATCCTTGCAGCAGTACATCCCAATGCTTCCTTGTGCTACCCCAAATATGCCGACGAGCAAACCATCTTTCACACCATGATCAGGTCCTCCTTTCCTCCCATTTAAACGCTTTCTAACACATCTTATCTTTTCGTTTCATTTACTTAATTTATTAACAGATTTCCTTGGCTACAAATAAACATCCTTTTTTTTTCTTACTTTTTTATACTTTTATGGAATTTAGATTTGTTTAAGTTTGATTCTTGATAACTTGGAGAATTTGTTGTTGCCAATTTGCAATCTGGCTAGGATTCCAATTGTCTAGACACTAATTATTTACTTTTTTGACACTTGTGCGATATGTAAAGCAACGCCCTACCTGAAAGAGCTCTTTAAGGGGGATGGTCTCCTTCAACTGAAGGACAAATTTTGTTGAGAAAAAAACATAAATAAATGACCATAAACAATTACTAAAATCAAACCTTCCTGCAGGGAACAACAAAATGTCCCAAAAAAAAATCAAGAACAAAATAATATAAATGGACATAAATACATAAATAAATAAATCGCATAAATAATCCCATAAAAATTAATAACTTATATAAATAAATAAATAAACAGAAATGAACTTTAAGCAAGAAATAAATAAATAAATAAATAAATAAGTAAATAAATAAAAAAAAATAGATAAATAAATATAACAAAAAAAAATGGACAAAATGGAATGGAATTTAACTAAAATTTATATAAAAAAAATCTAATGTTGTCGCCTCTGGGTAGACGTGTCGGCCTCAGACCAAAAATTGTCCTGTTTTGCAGTTGCACTGCTCTTTCCGCAGCAAAAAAAAACAATATGTATCAGTCAGCCTTAGGCGTAGGGGTAATCATCCGTCGCTTGGTAGGGATTTGGCTGAGCAGCAAATCTCAGCAAAAATTATAATTTAAGATTGGACTGATTCGGCTGCCCAGGCACATCCAGCGTTCAAAATTTAATTTATACTGGGAAGTGGTATGGCCGCAGGGCTGTCCTGAAGAAGCCAAATCCACAACAAAAAAAAACTGACCAGGCCCGCGAATGTGGCCTGGTCTAGAGCCTGTGACTTTGTTGGACACGGTCGGCTATAATAAAAAAATTTCCTCAAAATTTCGTCCTACGCCTATTGCGGAACAAACTCACCCGTCCCTTATGGCCAATCAGGTATGCCAAATCAATCCTGGCTGTGCTCACTTTATGTGGTTTCCTTTGCCCTCTTCTGACACACACTTTTTATTATATTTTTTATATATTTTTTTTAGTTTTATACAAAAAAAACAGAAACGTATGTGCACTTCTGCGACTGCGCGCAAGCAACTTGCATAACCGACTGACTATCTCGCCCTTGGCCTATTTCTTCAAAGTCATGTTCCCAATTTTAAATGTTCCGGGTCATTGCACTGTTGACCGTGAAACGTCCGCCCCCAACAGAGAATTTTCTCCCATCCCTGGCGCTCGTCGCTTTTCAACACCCCTTTTTTTGTTGCACTTGGTTGCTATTCGATGTTATCGATACAAATATGCCCGCTTAATCAAACGGCCACAACAACGCATTGACATCTCTAGCGTTCTCACACCATGAGTGGCAATGAAAAGTGAGCCGCCAGCTTTTTTTTTTTTTTTTTTTTTACATTATTGTCACGATCAAATAATGAGACCCAATCAGATGGACGTAGCAGGGCCCAGAGGCTAAGAACCAGCGCCATACGAGGGGACCACCCACAAACAACATGAACCATGAATCACACAACAAAAAATTCATTCGGCAGCGGCTCTGAGTAAGTACTTGCTTTATTTTTTTCCTGATTTTCAGATTTATATTTTCGTTTTCTTGCAGATCCTTATCAGTAGTGTGCTATTCCTCATATGATAGGATTCACCATAGGGCTTGTTTATTAGCGTCATTGCTTCAAATCTTTTGCATGAACAACACCGGTCGGTCTTCCCTCAAGATTTTCCACCTCGTACATGTTGTTTCCTATTGGCCTCTTTATCCTACACTTCAAAAACTTTCGGGCAAACTTTGCATTGAAGTTTTTTCCAAAGTCGCTTAAGACAAAGTTTCTCCGGTAGACTTCTTGCCCCGGCATGAATCGGACATCCCTAGTCTTACGGTTGAAATAGCGGACACTCGTCTCATGCGCATTGTGCAGATTAGTCCGGATTTTCTGTCGCAGTATACTCATCCTGTCTTGTGCTGGTAGCAACCTCAGCTCATTGTCTTCCAATGATTGGAGCTTTCTTGCTAGCTGGTAGTCTGCCCCGCTAGTATACATATATTGACCGAACAGCGCGAAGTGTGGGGTAACTCCTGTTGCTTGATGAACCGCGTTCCGGAGGGCTCCCTCAATTTCCGTCAGATACAAATCCCAGTCTCTATGATCTTCTTCCAGGTAGGCTCTGATCGCATTCAGAACTGATTGGTTGACTCTCTCTGCCGCGTTGGATTGAGG
The DNA here is from genome assembly GCA_035044965.1 of Lordiphosa andalusiaca. NCBI lineage: Eukaryota > Metazoa > Arthropoda > Insecta > Diptera > Drosophilidae > Lordiphosa > Lordiphosa andalusiaca. The sequence goes on from JAWNNM010003344.1 coordinate 312,894, forward strand.
AGAGTATGCTGCAGTTTTGATGTGCCTTATGCCATACTTTTCTACCATGGCCTGGAAACTCTTTCCCACGAACTGTTTGCCGTTGTCGGAGTGCAGCATCTCTGGCACTCCAAACGTGTGGAAAACCTCCAACGTCATAAACTTAATAACTGCTGCTGCCGTGGCTTCTCGCATTGCCTTCAAGAACACGAATTTAGAGAAATGATCGACAACAACAAATACATAGGCATTCCCAGATTTGGATCGCGGGTACTTTCCCAAAAAGTCAATATAAACTTTTTGAAACGGGCGATATGTGATTGTCTCACCCGCTATACTGGGTTTTGGACCACAATTCGTCGACTTTGTTTCTTTGCAAACGGGGCAATTTCTGACAAAATCTCGGACTTGGCTTGCCATACCAGGCCAGTGATAGCGTTGCCGTAGATGATGTAGGGTCTTTGCTATTCCTCCATGGGATCGGGTTGCCGGTGAGTGCGCTTGTTGTATGAGTGCTGTAGAGAGAGATAAGGGGACACACAGCTTCCAACTAGTATCTCCGAGTTCGGGACACAGATCCTGGATGTGTGAACGTTTAAAGACATAGCCGTCCATTATCTTAAGATCAGGCAACTTCTCCTTGTTCGCCTTGACCTCTGATCTCAGCTCCACGTACTCCTTAGACTCAAACTCTGTAGTCTGGAACCCAATCAATGTTTCCACATCGATCTCTTCAACCATCCGAGAAAGAGTATCAGCCACTACGTTTTCAGATCCTTTTCGATGCTCAATGTTGAAGTTAAATGCTTGTAGCTTTAATGACCACCTGGCCAGTCTTCCATCCAGATCCCGCAAGGACATCAGCCATTTCAGGCTGGAGTGATCGGTGATGACTGTAAATGGCATCATTTCCACATATGGTCGGAATCTTTTGATGGCGGACACAGCTGCCCAACACTCTTTCTCAGTTACGCTGTAGTTCTTCTGGCATTTATTTAGCTTCTGCGAGAAAAAGGCTATTGGCCGCTCACTTTCGTCATCCTCTAATTGGAACAGGACCGCTCCTATTCCCGTGTCGGATGCATCGCATTGTATGAAAAAGCGCTTGGAGAAGTCTGGGTGCCTTAAAACCGGTGCTTTGGTCAAGGATTCCTTCAGATTATCAACTGCTCTTTTCGCTTCCTCGGTCAGACAAAATTTTGATCCTTTTTTAAGTGTATCTGTTAACGGGGCTGCTATTTCCGCAAAGTTCTTGATGAATCGCCTGTACCATCCGGCTGTACCCAGGAAGCTTCTTACTTCCCGAGGGCTTTTTGGCATAGATAAGTTCCGGATGGCTTGTACCTTGCAGGGATCAGTTTTAAGTGCACCTCCACCTATGAGAAATCCTAGGTATTTCAGTTCTTTGAAGACGAAATGAGACTTCTTAAGGCCAATAGTTAGACCTGCATTGTTTAGGCAGTCTGCCACTTGTTGTAGTACCTCCAGGTGTTTATCAAAATCAGGAGAAACCACTAAGAGATCGTCCAAGTACAAAAACACTTGTTCTCTTAGCTTCGCTGGCACTACCTTGTCCATTAGTCTGCAGAGTCGTTGTGCCGAATTGCAAAGCCCAAACGGCATGACCACAAATTGATATAAGGGTCGTCCAGGGACAGTAAATGCCGTAATTTTTCGGCTTTCCTCCTCCAACTCGACCTGCCAAAACGCATATTTGAGATCTACGCTACTTATGTATACCGTAGAGTCTATTCTGCTTAATATCCCATCTATGTTTTGCAGAGGATATGCGTCCTTCACTGTGACCTTGTTTATCTTCCGGGCATCAAGGCAGAGCCGGTTCTTGCCTGGTTTCATGACCAATGTGATGTTATTATTCCAAGCGCTGTCACTCTCTTCTATGACCCCCAAGCTAAGCATGTTGTCTATTTCCTCGTATACTGCTTTCTGTTTAGCCGGCGACATGGGATAGCATCTTTCTTTTACGGGTACTGCTCCTTCTGTTAGCTGTATACTGTGTTTCATTAAAGGGGTACGTCCTAGGCCTTTTTCCTCGAAAGTCAGGAACGAATTCTGCACCGCCTGCAATCTGAGCTGCTGTTCCTCTGTGAGCTCATGAGGTTCCGGTTTTGATATCTGGGTGGTTTGATCTTCTTGCTGATTTAGCTCTGAGACGGATTCACAAAAAAGTTCCGGAGCTAGCGAGAAGGATTGCCAAAAATCTATCCCCAGATAAACTTCCTGTTGCAAGGTAGGGCATAAGTAGAAGCAAATGTCTGACGTCTGTTCTTTGTAGGAAACCTTAACTATGACTTTCCCGATTATGATTTGCCCACCTCCATTGGCTACTTGGACCTTTGAGTAAACTGGTTTCCATGCCAGCCCAAGTTTGTCTACCAACTCCCGACATCCAGACCCAAGAACGCTTATAGATGCTCCGGAGTCTAGCAGACCACGCAGCTTATGGCCCTCAATTGAAAAGACTGCGTACGGCCTGAGATCCATATTGGATTGTTGGCCTATTTGAATCGCTGTAACTGTTTTTCGTACAGCTTGTCTTTCCAATTTTCGGCGCCTAAAACGTTCCCTGGCTTTCTTCACCCGATTTGTTAGCATAGTCAACTCTTCCAATTTATTAGAGCCAAAGATTCTATTTCTCACTGTTCTATATCGAATCCAACGCTCTTCCAATGGGATATGTGGGTTAAGTCCCTTCTCTTTCTCCGTGTGTTCTGGCATGGTGCGGGTTTGAATCATGTTCTGCTCGTTTGTTATTCTCAGTGTACTGGAGTCGATTAGTTTTGGTGAGGTGGATAATCTTTCGATTGTGGTATCGGGTCCTTGCTGGAGCGCGACTCGCCCGGTCTCGCCTCGCTCCTGAATCCGTTTCCCGCACAGCAACGTGGGCATTTTGGTGTCACCACATTTTGACGTCCACATTTATAACAAAAGATGCTACGTTGTGGGGATCCGCAATCCATGTAAACATGCCCTTCTTTCTGGCAGTTCCAGCATATTAATGTATTTCTTGCCGTCCCACTAGAGATTGCTTCCAACTGGGCCTCTATATATCTGGGTGCTTCCATAGGTTTGGTTTCCCATTCTGCCGGCTCAGCCTGATATACTTCCTCTACTCTGTTGGGTCTAGCATCTTGTCGAGCTCTCTGAGTTAAATGAACATTACAATTTCTGCCCCTTTCTGCCGTAAATGTCCTCTCGGCTTCTCTACATTCATCGCGAAGATGCTCCAAAGTGTATACTTTGATAGGGTATATCCATTGTCTCATCGGCTCACATAGGTTTCTTTTTATGGTTTTTATTACCCAGTTGGTTTCGACCGGCATTCCCACCGACGCTATCAACCGTCGCATTGCCGTGAAAAAGTCATCTAGTGATTCTCCCGGCTGCTGCTTCCTCTCAGCGATATCTTGGATTCTATCATAATCACTTCGAGTGTCGCTGTAGCGTTGTTCCAAGGCCTCTTTGAGTTCCTCCCAATTATTAATTTGTTTGGAGCGGATCAAAAGCCAATACCACTCCGATGCCCCATCTGTCAGCAAACGATGGAAGTCTCTTAGTAGGTCACTCCAGTGAAAGTTGTAATGCCTTTGCAAGTGCTCCACCCTAAAGATAAAGTCGTCAGCGCTCATTCCTCCCGTGTTTCCTGCGAATTGGAAACCCCATTTTTCTAAGGGCACAACGTGCTGACTGCGGTTCTCCCTGCGCCAGCTTGCTCCATTCGCGGGTGTTGTGCCTCTTGGAAAATACTGACTCATACCAGTTCTCTGTCCAGTATTGTCCCGGTTCTGATTCCATCTGCTGGGTGGGCGAACGTACTGGGTACCCATTAGATTTTGATAATGACCATTCGTGGATATATTTGGCAATCGGTCAATAGATGGTTCTCTATTCACTGATTGACGATCCTGACCGACTCCCTGTAGTGCTTCGTTGCTGGGGATGACTTGCCTTGCTCTGTTACTAGGTTCACTATTTCGTGTAGCTACTGAGTGAACCGTCTTAGCTGAAGTTCCTGAGGACGTGGATGTCCCATCTTTCAGGTCCAACTTTTTCATAAGGTCTGCAAATCCTTGTTGCATGCACTGGTCAATTCTATTATCCACCAGTTGCTGCAGGTCGACTTTCAACTGTTCCTGGGAAGCCTGTATCATTTCGCTCATTTCTCTTCTATAAACGGACTGGAATGCTTCTGCGTTTTCTTGGCTGTACTGCTCCTGTATAGGGTCTAAGATGATGTTTGAGTACGTGCCATATGGAGTGGATTCGTTGTTAAGGTTCAGTTGTCTGCCGACAGCTCCTCTCTGTTGTGCACTGAGCCTAGTTCTGTCGACACCTGCTGCTCCCTCTTTTTCCCCGTCTTGTAATTCTCCGAACATTCTTGATGGATTTTGCCCTCCCATGTACCACCACTAATTACAACCGCTAATTAATTGATTAGGGCCTAAATATTCCTTGAATTTACTCCTCAAACGGATACGTAATTATTATTTGGACGGATACCAATCTGAAGTAAATTTTCATAAATATAGCAGGAGAAAAGGAGATCCCGTCTCATGGCTTAGTTTGCTCGTCGTGTAGCAGACATTCATCTGCTTTCTGCGCTTATACCAACCAATTGTCTTGTGCTGCTTTCTTTTATAAACTAAAATGATATAAATTAACGATAAGTACCACATACATATATCGACATTGTTGACTGTTCAGGTCATCTTGAATATAGATGACCGACAGTCAAGAAGTCAACACACGTAACATAATACTAATAATTATTCTTTTCTTAGGTGCCTACTTCTCATCACTCAGATGCTTCAACCATTTGCTAAAAAGCTATTGCTGGCCACCTTGGCTTGCATTGGAACGCTGCAAAACACATAAATATGAATTCCGGTCGTCCAATGCGCTTTCCACAGACACCCCAGAAAAGAAGGAATTAGTATTTTTTTAACAAAACTAGTTTTATTTTAAAACTAACATTTTACCCCCCTAATTTCTAACCTGACCCTATCTGTACTCTGTTTCCTACAACTATCAGTCTTTTTCCTATCACAAGCAGCAAGTTTTTCCACTTAGGATATTCTTATTTGTAACCCCCCTCTCTATTTGTCCGATCGCCAACCATCTCCCTCTACGGATTTGGTGTCGTCGAACTATTCAATAACGGTCGCTAACCGCCTTTGCCTCCTGGCTGGCCGTTGTCGCCGCATTGCAACTTTCCCTAATTCTAAATATCAACCTATACACTACTTAAGCTATATCACAGTATCATATCACCATTGGTCTGAGCCTCTTTGAAATCCTGGTCGCGTATCACCTTTGTGGTCATCACTTGGTAATGCCGTCAGGGTTCTTTTCGGATGCTCACACCAACAAGGATATGGTGCTCTGAAATGCTTCTTTTCATTTTTAATATTTTCGAATTTTGATCTTGGAGGATCCCCTGAACCGACCTCTACCTCTCGAGCGGCAGGGTTCAGCCATTGGGATTCTCAAAGTCAGAATTCTTTTATTTTCTTGGCCTTTATGGAGCCGTTAGTGCTGCCATTTATTTTTGATTGGGCGCCATTATTGTTATGACCCAAAGCTGGGCCCTGCGTGTGTTGTTCAAGTGGGCGTGCCAGCTAGCTCCAGCCCTCAGGGAATAGGTCCACATAACCCTGCCCACCACACGTAACAATAAATATCTAACGAACATTAACCCGCGGCTGTTAGACATTACACAACACTAACTACTGCACAATTTGAAATCACTAAAACAAACGAGGTGAATTTAAATTGGAATTCAAATTTGAATTAAAAAAAAAATCCAAGCACTTACGAGAATCCTAACTAACACAAACAAGAAAAATTTAACTGACTGACGTAGAAACAGAAAATAGATAAGCAAAAAAAAAACTGGACAAGACATCGGTCGGCAGACTCTAGCTGGATTGAGCCTTCTTTTGCGCACCCCTCCCATCCTTGCAGCAGTACATCCCAATGCTTCCTTGTGCTACCCCAAATATGCCGACGAGCAAACCATCTTTCACACCATGATCAGGTCCTCCTTTCCTCCCATTTAAACGCTTTCTAACACATCTTATCTTTTCGTTTCATTTACTTAATTTATTAACAGATTTCCTTGGCTACAAATAAACATCCTTTTTTTTTCTTACTTTTTTATACTTTTATGGAATTTAGATTTGTTTAAGTTTGATTCTTGATAACTTGGAGAATTTGTTGTTGCCAATTTGCAATCTGGCTAGGATTCCAATTGTCTAGACACTAATTATTTACTTTTTTGACACTTGTGCGATATGTAAAGCAACGCCCTACCTGAAAGAGCTCTTTAAGGGGGATGGTCTCCTTCAACTGAAGGACAAATTTTGTTGAGAAAAAAACATAAATAAATGACCATAAACAATTACTAAAATCAAACCTTCCTGCAGGGAACAACAAAATGTCCCAAAAAAAAATCAAGAACAAAATAATATAAATGGACATAAATACATAAATAAATAAATCGCATAAATAATCCCATAAAAATTAATAACTTATATAAATAAATAAATAAACAGAAATGAACTTTAAGCAAGAAATAAATAAATAAATAAATAAATAAGTAAATAAATAAAAAAAAATAGATAAATAAATATAACAAAAAAAAATGGACAAAATGGAATGGAATTTAACTAAAATTTATATAAAAAAAATCTAATGTTGTCGCCTCTGGGTAGACGTGTCGGCCTCAGACCAAAAATTGTCCTGTTTTGCAGTTGCACTGCTCTTTCCGCAGCAAAAAAAAACAATATGTATCAGTCAGCCTTAGGCGTAGGGGTAATCATCCGTCGCTTGGTAGGGATTTGGCTGAGCAGCAAATCTCAGCAAAAATTATAATTTAAGATTGGACTGATTCGGCTGCCCAGGCACATCCAGCGTTCAAAATTTAATTTATACTGGGAAGTGGTATGGCCGCAGGGCTGTCCTGAAGAAGCCAAATCCACAACAAAAAAAAACTGACCAGGCCCGCGAATGTGGCCTGGTCTAGAGCCTGTGACTTTGTTGGACACGGTCGGCTATAATAAAAAAATTTCCTCAAAATTTCGTCCTACGCCTATTGCGGAACAAACTCACCCGTCCCTTATGGCCAATCAGGTATGCCAAATCAATCCTGGCTGTGCTCACTTTATGTGGTTTCCTTTGCCCTCTTCTGACACACACTTTTTATTATATTTTTTATATATTTTTTTTAGTTTTATACAAAAAAAACAGAAACGTATGTGCACTTCTGCGACTGCGCGCAAGCAACTTGCATAACCGACTGACTATCTCGCCCTTGGCCTATTTCTTCAAAGTCATGTTCCCAATTTTAAATGTTCCGGGTCATTGCACTGTTGACCGTGAAACGTCCGCCCCCAACAGAGAATTTTCTCCCATCCCTGGCGCTCGTCGCTTTTCAACACCCCTTTTTTTGTTGCACTTGGTTGCTATTCGATGTTATCGATACAAATATGCCCGCTTAATCAAACGGCCACAACAGAGGATCTGATGAACTCTCTATTAGTTTCTTCGGATCCAGTTATATTAAGCAAGAGTACACTAAATAACTCTGGCAAAGCATTTTTGCTTGACAGAGAGGCCCAAAATCTCTTATTGGATTATCCGGAAACTGAAGAAACCGAAGAATCCGGTTCGGACTCGGACAACTGACTTAAAAAACTTTTTTCTTCAGTAAAATATTTTTATTCAACAAAAGCAAACCAAACCAAACAAAAAAAAAATCAATGAAAAATTAAATTAAAAAAAAAACGAGAACGTAAGTTAAAGTCGGCCCTGCCCGACTTCGAAATACCCGTTACTCGAGGCAATTAGTGTTTATTAACGCCATGCGGCTCAGATAAGTATGCAACGTTTTTATGGCTCTGCCATTTATTATCCGATCTTCATGAAAATTTGTGAGATTGCACATATTGGCCACTATGCACTACACTGCAAAATCTAAGCTCGATAGCCTACAAATTGTGGGAGATTTTCAACATTTTTTTTTGCAGGGGCGGGAGGGGGCTTGGCCAAAATTTGAAACAAACTTGATCTGCCTACAGACAATACTAGCTTACATCTAAAATTTGGTTGCTCTAGCTCTTCTAGTCTCTGAGATCTAGGTGTTCATACAGACGGACGGACGGACGGACATGGCCATATCGACTCGGCTATTGATCCTGATGAAGAATATATGTACTTTATGATATCGGAGATGCTTCCTTCTGCCTGTTACATACATTTGCTCGACTTTAGAATACCCTTTTTACTCTACGAGTAACGGATATAAAAATATGTTTAAAATTAAAGTTGCTCAAAGGTGTTCCTTTAAGTGTAAACATTAAATAAAAATTAACAACTTTGTTAAATTTTCCTTACTTCTTGAGTAATTAATTTCCTTACGCTAAATTTGCGAAATCGCATACTGTGCGCCCCCAGCCGCCCCTGCAATTTTGAAAAAACGACATATCTCCTACAGTTTTAAAGATAGGTTCCTTCTAGACATATTTAGTAATAAGGATAACTTATCGATCAGCCAAAGGAATGGTGAAGATTGGATGAACGGTTTTCGAGTTATGATCAAAAGACTGTTCGCTGCTGCAGCGCAGAAGCAGAGCTGCTTTCAGCTGCTACTGCAGCATCAAAATATATCCTGAGCGTATAATTTCGTTGGTACTGTTGATTCTATGGCTTTAGTTATGATATTATTAATTTTTTTTTAATGAGTGTCGATTTCTGTTTTGTTAAGGTTTCTGTTATTTGGTGTAGCTATTTCGTTACTGAAAAGTTGAGTGGCTATATTCTGGAATTCTTTCCAGTTGGTTTTCCTGAAGTTGGACTTTTTTTTGGGAATTCCTCTAAAAGGTCGGATGGCTGTGGTCGCTATCATGTTCAATTGTTGTAAGACAATTAGTAGTAGCGTTTTCTCCTCTAATATGTATTCTGCAATCAGCTATACATAAGTATAGGTAAGATTCAGATCTAGGAAAGGACGGTGAGGCAGAGGCCCGCAAGCTGCATTTGAATGTTATTTTATTGGAATCAAGCCAACTCCTAAGTATGTTCCCTTTGGTATTATTTGTTGTGTTTCCCCAGTCTGGGTGTTTACTGTTGAGATCCCCAGCCAGTATGTAAAAGTGTTCATTGCATTGTAGCTCTAGAGATTCAAATATTGTGTGTAGCTCGGCTTGGAAATAACAACTTTTATTTCCGCTAGGATAATAGGCAGCTATTATGTAAAGTAGGTCTTTCTCCTTAGTTTCTATTTTAATGGTGCAGGTTTCTAGGTGGTCTAGTGTTTCTATTCTGCATTGGTATATAAAGAATATTTTATGTTTTTATACTCTGTACCAAAGGTACATAGAGTATAATAAGTTTGTGCAAAAGAATGTAACATCCAGAAGAAAGCATCTCCGACCCCATAAAGTATATATATTCTTGATCAGCATCAACAGCCGAGTCGATATAACCATGTCCGTCTGTCTGTCTGTCCGTACGAACGCACATATCTCAGAGATGGTAAGAGATAGAGGTTTGACATTTATGGGACATACGCTTCTTATGTCTGCAGGCAGATACAGTTTATTTTCAATTTTGGCCACGCCCCCTGCCGCCCCCGCTATTTAAAAACGTCATATCTCCTACAGTTTTAAAGATAGGTGGGTTGTTCCTTCTAGATATATTTAGTAACAAGGATAACTTATCGATCAGCCAAAGGAATGGTGAAGATTGGATGAACGCTGCTACTGCAGCATCAAAATATATGCTGAGCATATAATTTCGTTGGTACAGAGTATGTTATAGTCGGGCTTGACCGGCTTTCTTTTTTGTTTTTTATGAGTATAGCAGCTCTCCCGCCTCTTGTTGAATTTGGCCTGTCTTTTCTAAATGTATGATTATCTTGGAACTGTATTTTGTGTCTATAATTTAGTTTAGTTTCATTGATGAGTGCAATATCTGGGTTGTATTTTTCTATAAACCTTAGTAGTTCTACTCGTCTGTTTATGTGAATCAGAGAGTTAACGTTAATTGAAATTATGTTTAGTTCTTTAATATTCATTAGGTTTTTCAATCATGAAAAATAAGCCATCGACTCTGCCAGTTTGGAAATTAATTAGATTTTTTAATTCTACTATTTGGTTTGTTAAGTCAGTGATGATATTTTTAAGTTCCGCTAGTAAGTTGTTGTTTAGATTATGGTTCACTGGTGTTGAAGCGTGTTCTTGATTATTATTTAAGATGCTATTTCTTAGTACATCTGCAAAACTTTCGATTTTCCTTACACTCAAAAAAAAGAGCAGCCTAGAATTAAGGTTAAGCAGTTCCTAAAAAGAAAAATTGCCTTTAATTCATCTTTTAAGGCATTTTTTTACCCAAACGGTCAGATTTTGATCTAAAAGACAAACTTTCTGCCAGTTTTTTTTGAGGAAACTGTCGCCTAAATTTAAGGCCACGTTTCCTAAACGTTTGATAAAACAGTAGAATCAGTGTTAGCTTCAGCGTTCATCTGGAAATAAGCTGCATTGCCTTTGTATGTGGGCGTTGTGAGTTCGAGTCCCACATCAGACATGTATATTTTTTATTTTTTTAACAATAACTCCATTTCTTAACAATGCACTTGGGATCCCCGACTGTACAAAGCACCTCTATAGTATATGGCACAGTTTAAATCTGAAGACTTATATTATATTAAAAAACTACCTTGTTAAAAAAATTTATAACAAAAGAAGATACTAAAATTAATAAAAAAAATTTACGCCTGCACTGGGACTCGAACCAACAATTTTTAAGTCCAAAACCAGTACTCTAACACCAGAGCCACGCAGATAATTGACAAACTAATGCTTAAGCTGACATTACTACACTAGAAAACATTAGGAAAAATTGATCTTGTATTAAGGTTACTATTTCCTTAACAATAAAATGACTGAAAATTTTGCTAGCTAAAATGACTGGGTTCTTTAGAGTAACTTGACCGTACGTCGCGCGTATCGACAATGGCGGACAACGCTAAGACGTCATGTCATTAGTGTTCGACAGCCGGGGGGAGGACCCGGGCTCGAGACCCAGCGAAGGTAAGGTAAGTATTTAAAAAAGCGATTTTTAGGAGTTTTTCAGAAGGAAGAATTTTTAACTCCAATACTATACTACTACCACCCCACCACACAAGGTCCAAGGAATGGTGGCGCTTATACAATTCCAAAACCTTTGAGGGAGAGGTATACAAATTGTCAAAATTTTGACGAATTTTTCACCTTAAATTTAGGAACAAAAATCCTAACTTTTAGGAAATTTTTTGCCTTATACCAAGGCTAAAATTGCCTAAAAAGTTAAGGTCATAAGCAACCTTAAAGTAAGGCTAAGATGTCTTTGGCTCCATTTTTAGGCTAAATTACCATGAATTTAAGGTTATTTTCGGGGGTTTGAGGCAATTTATTTTATTTTTTGGGTGTACGAAACTGGGTCTAATTGGTGTTTTTATTTGGGCGAGGTGTTCTCGCTTAGCTCTAATCTTATTTTGTAAGTACTTATATTTTTCGCACCCTTTGTATGATGCTGGACGGCCATGTTTATTGCAGAGGACACAAAAGAGTTTTTCTTCATTTTCGCCTGGATTCTGGATTTCGACACATTCCTTGCTCTTGTGAGTTGCTCCACATTTGATGCATTTTGGAAGTAGGTAGCAGTTTGCTGCGCTGTGGAAAAAACCCTGGCAGTTCCTGCATTTTGGTATTTCGTCTCGTCCAAGGGGATCCCAGGTGATGCATCGGGATAGGAGGCTTTTTATATTTTTTAATTCGTTGATGTCACTATCGGCAGTGATTTGAATAAGAACATTGGAAGTGACGTATTTTGTTGGATTGATGTTTTTGTGGTGAATGGGGCAACTTTGATCAAATTTTAGTTTTTCATTTTCGTGTATTGTGAGAGCGTCTTGTATTGAGTTAAGATTTATATTCGCGCTTAAGCCTTTTAATAAGTAGGATTTAGTTTTGAGACATTTGGTATAGAGCTTTACGTTTGTTTTGATAAGAAATTCTTTACTTTTTCATAGTCTTCTAGTTCAGTTAAGAGCAGTGTTTGTTTTGTGATATAATTTTCTCTTATTTTAAATTCAGTAATGTTAAGGCATTATAAACTCAATAAGCTCGTTGGTTTCAATATTATATATGATTATTGGGGGAATTTAGTTGTGGTTGTTTTTGCTATTGTTTTTTGCTTTGAATTTGGCTTGTGGTTTCGTTGGATTTGTTTTGATTATCGTTGTTTGAGTGGCTTGATGTAACTGTGTTGCTGGCACTGTTGCTTATCGTCGGCCTTTCGGTGACGTGCTTTTTGAATTTGTCTATGTATTTTTTGTGGAGCATGCTCCCACATTTAACTTTAGCACTTATTTAATTGGTTGTGAATTGATTTTGGCTTTGGTAAGTCAGGTTTGGCAGGAAGAACCCTTCCAAAAATACAAAGTCGCGCTCTGGGCACTGGATTTGGTTTGATAAATGATTGCTCTTCGTAACACGTCCGTCTCTCATCACTGTCGCGATGAAACTCCCGATTGAATGAACTTAACGAATGAATTGTTACGAATAAATAAATGGGAGAATAAATAGATAAATGGATATGAAATTAAATAAATAAATATGAGAATTAATAAATAAGTAAGAATTGAATAAATAAAGCTTACAACTAAAGACATCTCTGCGTTCATACGGACAGACAGACGGACATGGCTATATTGACTCGGCTGATGTTGCTGATCAAGAATATATATACTTTATGGGGTCGGAAATGCTTTCTTCTGGATGTTACATACTTTTTCCCCTTAAGATGCGCTGCCAACTCCTCGATACATATTTTAGTGTGATACAAATATCGATAGGCAGGGCCATAACAACACAACAAAAGGGAATAACCCACCCGACCAAAAGTGCGCGAGCGAATTCGCACGCGAAACTCAAAGCGAATAAAATACGAGCAAAACCTTCGTTTGCGAATTCGCGAAACTTTCGTTTATGATACTTGTGTCGCTCAGTCTGTGGCAGGCGAAGGTTGTGGTCTCGAAGGTTTTAAGAGTTTCGTTATCACTCCTTCCAAAAATTGTTATACCCGTGCAGAGGGTATATTGAAATTGTCCAGAAGATGAAATTCATCTTCTAGATGGCACTACCTGCCACATAAACTAGCAAATAACAATGTAGGAGCTATATAGATGAAAAAACGGCCCATATAATAATAACAAGAAAGAAAGTCGGTCAAGCCCGACTATAGCATACTCTGTACCAACGAAATTCTACGCTCAGCATAAATTTTGATGCTGCAGTAGTAGCTGAAAGCAGCTCTGCTTCTGCGCTGCTGCAGCGAACAGTCTTTTGATCATAACTCGAAAACCGTTCATCCAATCTTCACCATTCCTTTGGCTGATCGATAAGTTATCCTTATTACTAAATATATCTAGAAGGAACAACCCACCTGTCTTTAAAACTGTAGGAGATATGACGTTTTTTCTAAATTGCGGGGGCGGCAGGGGGCGTGGTCAAAATTGAAAATAAACTTGATCTGCCTGCAGACATAAGAAGCATATGCCCCATGCATGTCAAACCTCTATCTCTTACCATCTCTGAGATCTGTGCGTTCATACGGACAGACAGACGGACAGACGGACATGGCTATATCGACTCGGCTGTTGATGCTGATCAAGAATATATATACTTTATGGGGTCGGAGATGCTTCCTTCTGGATGTTACATACTTTTGCACAAACTTATAATACTCTATGTACCTACGGTACAGAGTATAAAAATATATATATTTGAAACCATATAAACCAAATTTATTTACCATTTAACATTTATCACTTAAATTATATCACTTCATGTAATACGCTTAGTAATGAGATTCTTTTCACATTTGACTTGTGTAACTAATAATAACAGAATGAAATTACTCCTCCAGCCACTGGTTCCTATTAGTAAATAGGAGCATATCGACGTTACTTGGTTTTAACGAGGCACGCTTGTCCGAGATTATGTTTCCAGCTTTGCTGAACATACGTTCCGACTCCGTGGAGCAAGCTGGGATGCATAAATAATGCTGAGCACAATTGGCCATTTCTTCAAACTCCTGTTCATGAATCTGAAAAATAAAATCAACTTGTTATAAAAATCTACCCAGATTTCATTAAAAAACGCAGATTGGTTCGGGACGTTTGATGTTGGTGGCACTGTGGAGCTAGGAGATTCTGTTGTATGAAAAGTTGCGGCTAGCTCGGTCTGAAGCAAATTCTTTGACATATCTGCATCGATGAGTGTAGCAACGCGGGTTGCTGTCCTTTCCTCATATGGAGAAAGCCGACGATTCACACTTACCAAAAGATTTAAACATGTTTGGATGCCTTCCGGGGTTTGCATTTTCACTTTCAGTGATTTTAATTGATGAAGTAATTAAGGATATTGTCACTGAGCTGCTTCCGGATATTTGGTTCGTGGCAATGCGAACGGTTCAAAGAGATGTGAGACGCTTTATCATTGCAAACGAACTATTCCATCGAGTTGGCACCTGTTGTATAAGACTGTAGGCATTTGCTGTACCTTGAGCAGATTTTAGCTTTGAATATGAATATGCAATAAAATTATTATCGACTAGCGATAGTGCATCCTGAAATATCAAATTAAGAGTGTGTGCGAAAAATGGCAAGTGCCTTTTTTCCAGCAAGTCGCAAGCCTTGATCATCGCTCGAGCGTTATCTGTAACAGCTGTAGTTGTTTTTTCGAAGGTGTTCCACTCGTCTAAAACTGAACGGAAAGATTCTGCTATGTTTGTGCTAGAGTGGTCAGTGTCGACAAGCATTTTGTTCGTTAACCAAAACGGTTAATTTGAATTCTTGTGTGACAAAGTGGCAAGTGACAGTCATGTAATAATCGTTCGATCGCGAGGTCCATCCGTCTGTGGTCACAGCGCAGAACTTTACTGTTTCGAGCATCTTTTTTAAGTTTGCCTGCATGACTGAGTACATGTTTTTAAGTAAAACATTTATCAAAGTGTTTCTGCTTGGCAAGTTATACTTAGGGTCGAGACAATAAACAAAGTTTCGAAATCCGGGGTCTTCGACTATCCGAAAAGGTTGCAAGTCGGTAGCAATCATTCTCACTAACGCTTTGTCAATTTTGTTTTTCCACAACACACAAATTACTTACCAGAATATTTTTCCATCTTCCTCCCTCGCACACTTCACCAACACCAATATTAGTTATCCAGGATAACTGCGGTGATTCGCATTTCATAAGGGACTGTAGTGCACCTGCCAGTCAGGAGCTTTTCTACACAAATTGCAAAGGTAATCACCAGGCTAACTTTAAGGGGTGTAGCTACCGTCTAAGAAAAATTAACCAAACAAAACCATTACCAACAAGAAAGAAAGTCGGTCAAGCCCGACTATAACATACTCTGTACCAAGAAAATTTTTCTTTTGATCATAACTCGAAAACCGTTCATCCGATCTCCTTCATTCCTTTGGCGGATCGATAAGTTATCCTAATAACTAAATATGTCCATATGAACAAGCCATCTATCTTCAAAACTGTGGGAGATATGACGTTTTTTCTAAATTGCGGGGGCGGGAGGGGGCGTGGCCAAAATTGAAAATAAACTGTATCTGCATGCAGACATTAGAAGCATATGTCCCATACATGTCAAACCTCTATCTCTTACCATCTCTGAGATCTGTGCGTTCATACGGACAGACAGACGGACAGACGGACATGGCTATATCGACTCGGCTGTTGATGCTGATCAAGAATATATATACTTTATGGGGTCGGAGATGCTTCCTTCTGGATGTTACATACTTTTGCACAAACTTATAATACTCTATGTACCTACGGTACAGAGTATAAAAATACCGATTCCGGCTAGAGGCAACAAAGTCTCAAGAATGGAGTTTGTCGCATCTGAATTTCTTAAGGCTGGAGTTCATTCTCGGATAAAGCATCAAAGCATCTAAGATTAAGGACTCGTCTGCAGAGTCACAAAACACTACACCATTTAGAATGGAAAATGCTTTTGAGCAACGTTTTGCTCAAATGAAACTTAAAATGTCCAACGTAATGGAACGATTGGACAAAAGGAATAGTGAATATCTTGAGCTACGTAGTCAGATTGACCATCTGATTAATTTGATTACCAACATATATTAAAATGTCCTCTTCAATAAATATCGGATTGTGGAATGCTCGTGGCCTGTGTCAGTTGTTTTGTTTCCCTTTTGGTCTGCTCGTCAGTTGTTTTGATTCCCTTTTGGTCTGCTCATTCGCAGACCGCTTGGTCGCGAGCGAAGAAAATAAAAGTCTTTTGCGTCTGTGTGTGTGTACGTGTGAGTGAGGTTTGGGCTTTAGAGTCACACAAACCACACTTGCCTCTCTCAATTAAGTGCGTTCAGATCTCTATTGTTTTTGTCGCGAAATATGGGCCGGCACGGCATCAACATGCGCTGCGGCCAAAAAGAAGGCTCACACCGACATGGTCTCCTGAACTATGGAAGCCAACCAACTTAATGTTGTCCTGGGAGGCAGGCCCCCTCCTATTGATGACTCGGAGAAGACGCTCCCGAGACATGCCAGGGCGACACTGGCCTAGCTCCGCTCGGGTAAAGCAGGCATCTAAATAACTACCTAGCCCGAATAAATCCAGCCAAAGATCTCACGCCACTAGATTTATGGTCCCACCCAATAGAGGTAGCTTCCTTCCTCGACCTATGCAGGGAATAGTTTCTACATCCACCTATAATTTAACCTATTCCGTTAATTTCCTTTCTTTCTTTATATGTACATACAAAACTTCCCAACTTTCAAATAAAGAATAAAAGACCGTTTGCGCTGAGCTTTTAATTTTTTCGGTCATCTGCTGAGTCTCACTGTGCAACCGTTTACTCGTATCGCTCTCCTCTCCTTGTCCTAAAACAGAATAGTAAATGAATTTGATCCATTGTAGTTTTTTACAATTTTGTTCTTACCCTTAGACGCTGTGTTTCGCCGCTAAAAATAGTGCTGGAACTTTTTGGAACTTAATCGATTCTCAAAAAAATGTTTCTCAGGCAACTTCGGCTGCTAAATTTATAGTGTTATCTTTTAGTTTTCAATTTGAATTGAATTCTTAAATTTGATCGAGGTCTAGCTGCAATCTTTGATTGATAATGTCAAGTTTTTCTGACGATCAAGGCAATTATCTATAAATATTTATATTTATTAAGAGAGTAAGTAACATCCATTTCGATTGAAGCGAAATTTGAAAATTGTTTTGTAATTTTACTTTTACTCAATTTTGAGTAATTTTAAAAATAATAAAAATAATAAAATAAGATAAAGGTGTAAAGGATAAAAATAAGATAAGATAAGAAAGGTTTGAACCGAAACGAACCAAACGAACTCACGAACCAAAGTACTTAAAAAACTTAATATCAAATTCGACTTGAGAGATGTAATGCTAGTCAAGTAACAAGTAACAGAGAGAAAGTAACAGCTAGAGAAATCAGAGATCATAAATTGTTGTCTATTACGATCCGTCCGGAACACAGGAGGACTACATTAGACATTACAACAGCAAATGGATTGGAAACTGTAATAAAAACAAGAAAGAAAGTCGGTCAAGCCCGACTATAACATACTCTGTACCAACGAAATTATATGCTCAGTATATATTTTGTTGCTGCAGTAGCAGCTGAAAGCAGCGCTGCTTCTGCGCTGCTGCAGCGAACAGTCTTTTGATCATAACTCGAAAACCGTTCATCCAATCTTCACCATTCCTTTGGCTGATCGATAAGTTATCCTTATTACTAAATATATCTAGAAGGAACAACCCACCCATCTGTAGGAGATATGACGTTTTTTCTAAATTGCGGGGCGGCAGGGGGCGTGGCCAAAATTGAAAATAAACTTGATCTGCCTGCAGACATAAGAAGCATATGTTCGATTCGGCGTTTGACTGTGATGCGAGCAAGACGTATTACAGAGACCAACGCTCAGATCACCGCGTGTGCTTATATCCACTGTTTAAAAGTAATTGTCGGAGTTCTTTTCTTTGGACAACGAGAAAAAAAAACCTCATCATTGAGGGGCCTCCCTCACCAATAAATGAGCATTATGCTCAAAACAATTTATTAAAAACAATGCAAAATCAACGTGTGTGCAGTGACGCAACAAGAAAAAGAAAAAATATGAGTTGCTTAGACTCTCCTGTGTCTAAGTCTCTTAGAAACAATTACTACGCTCTTCTTCTCAACGAAGAGACAGAAGAGCTACTATGTGACGATGATATACTCACAAGCTTTGGAAATCATGTGCATAACAAAAACAATGCAACGAAGATCAACGAAAATGTACAAGCAATAAATTCGGTCCCAGCGGCCGGTGCTTCAACCAGCGCAGCAGCCTATGCCTCGAACAAAGAGGAATTGATTAACAAAAACAAAACTATGCTAACAAATAAAAACAACAATAAAAATATTCCACCAATAAATATATTCAACATTGAAGCTAGAGAAATTATAAAACTAATCAAAGACGGTCTAAAAATAAAAGAATTCAAAATTAAAGAATATAATCAAAACAAAATTCTCACAAAAAACCCAAGAGAGCGTAAAATTACACTTCCATTCTTTATGGTTCAAATAAGCGCGGATAGCAATCCCAACCAATTGAAATCCATCAAAACAACTTTGTACCACTGCATAACCTGGGAACACCTACGAAGACCAGAGATTCCTCAATGTAGGAACTGCCAGAGCTTCTTCCACAGCGCGTCCAACTGTAACTTGGCCCCGAGATGTGTCAAATGCAGCCAGCCCCACAAAAATGAAGACTGCCCCCTACTTCAACTTGATGCGATCGAAAGCGATAAGCTATTCTGCGCCATCTGCCAAAAACCTGGTCACCCGGCCTCCTATAAAGGGTGTGAACGCTACAGGGAGCTTCAAAACAAGTTAAGAATCAGGAAACAAAACTTAGCAAACAAAAACAATTTTTCATCAACCTTTATACATCCAAACATAAGCTTTGCATCTGCCGCCAGGAATACCACTAATCTTCCTAACTCAACAAACGAACCACTAATTAACTCCGTCTTAGAAGAAATTAAAAAAAACATGTTATCCCTAAGCAAACAAATTCTACTTCTTCAGGAACAATTTCAAGCTCACTCTGCTCGACTTGATTCAATCTGCAACTTAATAGAATCAACATGAACTTAGTAATAATACGCGCCCTGACACATTGAGAATAATATCCCTCAATGTAAATTCCCTGATTAACATAAGCAGACGATTAGAATTAAATCAATTCCTAAATGAACAAAGTCCTGACATCTTACTCCTAAACGAAACTAAATTAAACCCAAAACATAAACTAAGCTTCACCAATTACAACCTTATAAGAAAGGACAGAAGAGACGCTTCACGAGGAGGCGGTGTGGCAATACTTATTAAGGATAAAATTAAATTTAGTAAACATTACAATTACAAAATAGATTCCTTATCTACTATGGAAACATGCATAATTAAACTCAGAATGTGTTCAAGTAACTATCTATATATAATTGCAGTATACTATCCTTCAGGGAACAATAATTGCTCCTTTAAAACGGAACTCAATCTTATTTTCGAAGAACTAAAACTACAGGATCCTGACAGTTCTAGTTCTTCGAAAATCAGATTGAGTTCGCGTTTTAAAGGAGCAATTATTGTTCCCTGAAGGATAGTATACTGCAATTATATATAGATAGTTACTTGAACACATTCTGAGTTTAATTATGCATGTTTCCATAGTAGATAAGGAATCTATTTTGTAATTGTAATGTTTACTAAATTTAATTTTATCCTTAATAAGTATTGCCACACCGCCTCCTCGTGAAGCGTCTCTTCTGTCCTTTCTTATAAGGTTGTAATTGGTGAAGCTTAGTTTATGTTTTGGGTTTAATTTAGTTTCGTTTAGGAGTAAGATGTCAGGACTTTGTTCATTTAGGAATTGATTTAATTCTAATCGTCTGCTTATGTTAATCAGGGAATTTACATTGAGGGATATTATTCTCAATGTGTCAGGGCGCGTATTATTACTTAAGTTCATGTTGACATCTCCTAAGTTGCAGACTGAATGGAGTCGAGCAGAGTGAGCTTGAAATTGTTCCTGAAGAAGTAGAATTTGTTTGCTTAGGGATAACATGTTTTTTTTAATTTCTTCTAAGACGGAGTTAATTAGTGGTTCGTTTGTTGAGTTAGGAAGATTAGTGGTATTCCTGGCGGCAGATGCAAAGCTTATGTTTGGATGTATAAAGGTTGATGAAAAATTGTTTTTGTTTGCTAAGTTTTGTTTCCTGATTCTTAACTTGTTTTGAAGCTCCCTGTAGCGTTCACACCCTTTATAGGAGGCCGGGTGACCAGGTTTTTGGCAGATGGCGCAGAATAGCTTATCGCTTTCGATCGCATCAAGTTGAAGTAGGGGGCAGTCTTCATTTTTGTGGGGCTGGCTGCATTTGACACATCTCGGGGCCAAGTTACAGTTGGACGCGCTGTGGAAGAAGCTCTGGCAGTTCCTACATTGAGGAATCTCTGGTCTTCGTAGGTGTTCCCAGGTTATGCAGTGGTACAAAGTTGTTTTGATGGATTTCAATTGGTTGGGATTGCTATCCGCGCTTATTTGAACCATAAAGAATGGAAGTGTAATTTTACGCTCTCTT